>CM021109.1:501409867-501885260 GCA_007115665.2 Sequoiadendron giganteum | reverse complement strand
TTTAAATTTTTGCAAGGTTTCAATTCTAAGGTCAATGGTTTGTGTGAGTTATGTAGGACTGTTTGTTGTCCTACCCCTAAAAACAGTCATAAAAACCCTAGTGGCTTAAAGGGTTTGTTGAAAATGACCTTACAAGATTGCTCATGAGAAATGAATGGTTTTTTGATACCTTGTTATGTTTATTGAAGTTTTAAGAACCAAAAAATAACCTTTTGAAGCCCAAGAACTAGATTTTGTCAAGCCTAGGTGACCTATTAGGCCTCATTGGGAAGAGGACAGTCAAAATTTGCCCTAATCTGTACAAAGACCACATCCCATTATTGGATATGTGTTATTATGGCCAAAAGGGTATTCTAAACAATTCTTATATTTTGAACATCAGGTCTATATTGAAAGTTATGGTCAAAAAGGCCTTTTTGAAAGGCTATAAGGCTTAAGGACAATTTGTAAAGAAAGGGCTAAAAGATTGTAAGTCAAGGGTTCTTTGTGAGAGATTGTAGATTGTGTTTGGAATTTATACCACTGCTCTACATCAAGTTCCCAAGTATGACAATAGTAAATTTTATCTTCCAAAGCATTCTAAAATATTAGGAAACTTTACAATTTAACTATCTACTCAAAAGATGATCCATCCATGTTACACAACAGTATTGTAGATTTCAATTTCACATTACTTGTACAATAATAAGGGACAATACTATATAAGTTCACTTCAATCATCATTTCTTTGGCAATTAGATCAACCACTTCACAAAAAAATAATAAAATTAAGTGATCATTCATTTCCTTTTATGATGATATTTCCTTCAGTTAATCCATATGCATCAAAAAAATTGATTTAGAACATCCACACCATCAACACAACACCGACATAACACACGGTTCAGGGAATGGGATTTATGAGGAGGAACGGTGACCAATACCATATCACTGATCTGAAGCAGTTGCCATCATGATAATAGTAGGAAAGTTGGTCTTAAGGCCCTCTCTAGGACCCCTCCATACATTTCCTAGTACCTTCCCCTTGTTTGTGTAAGGGGGTTAGCCTCCAAGAAGGAAGGTACACAAATAATCACACACTAGGGGAGAATGGATTATGATCATCCCATATTGGTCCCATTTACATCCCCATTCTCACAAGAAAAATTCCCCAGCACACCTGCACCCCCATATGACCTGCTAGGGACCCCTCTTGGATATAACAATTTACAAAAATCACGTCATGACACATATGCCAGTACTTCGAAGAATCCTCAAATTTAAGAAGATAAAATAATATTTTTAAAGTTTCAAATAAAATCTTGAAAAAGTAAAGTAAGAGAGTAAATCAAGTATAGAGGAAAAATTTCAATCCAAAATAAAAAAGTATTTAAATTGAATTAAGTCCTTGAGGAAAAGAGGACTACATAAATCAAATATCCAAGAATATAATACTACTAGCGAAATCACAAAAGAAACTTCAAAATAATACATAGTTCACAAAGATTGGCACATTACATGCACTATGTGACTTCTTCAAGCCACTCGAGGGGTGGAGGGGAATGGTGGTTCTCAAACCACATAGCTAGAAAAACATAGTGTCTCAAACCACTTATAATATGGTGGTTTCAAACCATAAAATATCAATATAATAACCAATCATAATCCCACACAACCCGGGACATGCCATCCAAGTTGCCATAAATCATATGTCTGAAGTAGCTTGAAAAAGAAGCTATCTATACACTGAATCTTACCTAAGGAAACATCATTCATTAACACATATCTTTGTCACCATCCCTATATTTCTATCATATACATTGTAAAGTATGTAACTCAAGAAGTTGTAATATTTTATTGTCACAATCCTTGCATTTTTCTATTTTATATTCTTTCTGCAAATACTAGATAATAAGAATTAAGTAATTGCATTCTTCTCCCTCTGACTCCAACACTGCTCACGGACCATGACTAGTTAAAGCATTACTTGTATGTGAATAGACCAATAATGATACCACAAGAACATTGTATCTGATAACCATGCCAATATCTATAACATCTATAGCCCAAGTGGAAGCTCTTCCAAAGTTTGGTACACTAGATCCATCCTCAACCCATGGGATACACTCAAGGAAAAAGGTTTTGCACTATGGACCAACATATGTGGTCCTCAAAAGGGGAGCAGATCCAGTACAATGTTCCAAGGGGAAACATGATTTTTGACATCTGTCCATTGGCTAGCACAGGGATGCATCAAGGAAGAATCATAATGTTCCAATGAACAAAGGTCTCCCTCAACCCCTAATACACTAGCAAAATGCTTCTCCGAATGGAGTGATCATCTCTAGGGGAATTCCAACACAGAACAACAACCATGTAATCACACATAAGTTAGCACAAGGGTATACACATGTAGATCATTTGAGATGTCCACCATACCCCTCTCCCAAGTTGGATACCCAATATCTCAAACTTGAGTCACAAGCATAGCATTTACTAGTTTCTCACAATACATATTATAATACACTTAAAGCTTAGACAAACTTATTAAAAAAATAACACTTAGCTACTTTGAAACATATAAATACCACTTAGAGCTATTAATGCATAAAGGATTTACACTTTCCAACATCCGATCACATCACTATCACCTTGGATTTCCAAGAAGGAATTACGTAAAGGGGGAGTAGGGGATCTAACCAGACATGGGAAAAAACACATAAGTAGATATCATAATCAAATCTCTGCCAAAATTCCATATAATTCCACACCAAAACCACCATAGCTCCACATCAGTGCCATGTCACAACCACAACCAGATCAACACTCTTATTCCTCCCAACAACAAACCTGTGAAAATTAGAATGGGATACTCATATCACAAATAAGGAAATGCCCCAATGTGTGGGAGCTATGCCCACTCAACCCCTTGCACTTGGAGGCCCCAAAATCTCCTCTTCACAAGAGGGGGGTCAACTCCCCTAGAAGGAACATAAGAACTTACACAAAACAAAAGGGACCACATAATTCCCAATCCTTGACATGACACTCGGAGCAACATCCACCATAGATCAAAACATAATACACCACTAAGGATAAACTCGTTGTTTACAAGATAGAATACATGATTCAACTTATAATTTCATTGCACCAACCTTAAACATCAGTAACAAGGATAAAAGGAAAATTACTAATAACCGAGTCTAAATTCCTTCATGCATGGCTATTGTATTTTAATTTCCTACTTGAATAAGTATGGTAATATTTTGCATTTTATTTGGCATACTAAAACATCAACCCTTTGGACTAAACACTTTTAAAACTTTAAGTTACTATCATCAAGCAAAGAAACCAATAATTTCATTCATGGTTTTTGAAAATTTCATTTTCAAACAGCCAACATTAATATTTCCAATCTTTAAGCATGCCATCAACATGTGAATAATGTAGCATTTAATTCATAGCAAAAGATTACACTAACTCAACTAGATAGCTTTCACACTCAATTTGTGACATTAATCAAGTACTACCAATTATCTAGAGCATGCGGTAGCCTTAATAGCCTCATGGTGAATTTACTCTTATATTAAACTTGTAATACCCAACCAAGAAAGCATCCAATTATGATGACCCTCTTTACTGCAACAATCGTTAAATAATTGCTCAAGGAAATGACTCTATATCTAATATGAAGCAAGTTAAAGTTATGAACACAAGCAATTTTATTTACTATCTCAAGAATGAAATTACCCATAAATAGGACCATTCATTCTTTTAAAGCCAAGATTGATTTCATATAAATCATTTCCTTCTTATATCACCTTTTTATAATTAGTATTACATAAATTCAAGGATAGCTATATTCAAGAAAGAATCCAAGTAACAAGGAACATTGAAATAAATGATCAAAATTAACTTCAAGGATACTTCAAATAAAATTTTCATAAGCTTAAGTGATCCAAATAAATTACCCCTCTAATAAAATCAACTTGCTCCTAATAGAGACAAAAATCACAACAACCTTGTTAAGATGTTTGAATTCAAGGATGAGAGAGTATACTTTAGGTTTTTTGATAAGCAAGTAATAATTCACATTCTACTTTTAACATTTATAGCAAGACTAAGGACAAGGTCACTTAATTACTTCATCAACAAATCAACTTTACTCAATAGTTAAAACATTACACACATTTAGAACCCTAAGCAAACAAGTTATCCCAAAGTTCCTAATGTTGGAACCCTTCTTTGATACCAAATGTCATTCCCCAAACTTACATAACCAAACAATGTACAACCATCATTTTTTTTTTTAATAAATACGTATAAACACTAATAGTTATTAACCTTACACAAAGGTAGCAACATACTAATGCGAAGGAGAACCTAATAACATCAATTTTGATAACATTTATATCAGTACTATAACTACCTTTTTCCCTTACCATCCTTTTATATTATTAACATTACTAATACTGACACTATCATGATAGTATTATCTTTGATACTTGACATTAATATGCTACCCTCAATAGGAACCTATTCCAATGATTATGTTACTCACAATCTTAATATTACACTTATTTATATCGCTAAAGATATTTTACCAATTCCACTCTTAACATTTTCGTTAGTTAAATGTGTGTTTCCAACATCTATGATTCCAACTTAACTTCTAGTAATTTATCAACATTATTCATGGTGTAATACACACACACACACACACACACACTTATTACTGCTAATACATAAATTTTACCTCTTACCTTTACTAATACTATCATTCTTGAAACCAATTTGTAGTCAACTACTAATGTAATCAAACACCCACGACACAATGTCGATGTTACACATTTATTTCATTTAAATTTTTACCCAATGACGATATTATTGTGATTGAGAACCACAATGATAATATCATTGATAGGTGAAAAGGTTTGATACCACTTGCTATAATACATTCTCAATGAATACCAATAGTACTATTATTTATAACAATTAGTCTTTTATGTGAAGTCCCAAGCAACATAAACAAAGCAATCAAACACCAACTAACCTTGAATAGAATAAGATTTTCTCTTCATGGAACAACAACCACCTCTACACATAAATTTCCAAATGATTGTTCAAAATATAAAAATATTTATCATGTGTAGATGACAAGAACCCATCTATTGATAAAGTCATTTACAAAAAAATCCTTGAATTCCAATATTAAATATACATCGGTATTGAAAGCAAAGAGAGAGAGGGAGAAGATAATGCTATTTCCTAAGGCATTTTTTAATATCGACTAATTGGAAGTCTATGTTTAATGATAAACATTGAGCAAATATATTTCCATTTTAGACAAGGACAAATGAGTTGCACAATACATGGACAAGAACATTTTCAAGAAATATCAATTGAATCTTTAAGATAGAAGATCCTCGATGAGGCGATGATTAAGTATAAAAAAGATAATCCAAGGCTTTATTGAGAATATGATTTGAAAACTACCACACCCCAATGCTACTAGACAAACAATCACCATTTGAGGATTATCTATATGTGTTGTATCCATACTCAATATACAAGATTATCAAAACCGTGTTAACAACCCCTTTTTAATAGACACCATATTTACTAATAAATTTTCTAATAATTATATACCCACATGAGCAATGACCAATATGCGATAACTATTTGATGACTAACATAATTCTTACACCCAACCCATTCATCGAATCCAAGCCTTTCTACAAGCAAGACAAGAAAACTACTACTCAAAGACATATATTGAATTCGCCATTTGAACTCTCATTCAACAATTGGATAACTCCAAGTTATCAATTTCTCATTTGGATAAATATACAAGGTTCAAAAATTTATGAAAATTTTGATAAGAATTATTGACATTCATATAATATTTTTTTTTTAAAAACATTCTGTTCTTTTTCTCCCTACTTTCTAATTTAGAATTATAAGTATCACACAATATGTATATATATACACTTTAAAGAAAAGACTAATTCAGAACCGATCACCTCTAACTAATAACCAATTTTGAAATCGACTTACCTCTCCTTAAGAACTAATCTCCTCCTTCCATATTCTTCTTCTGTAATCGAAGGCCAATTTCCTCCATAAATTCTTATGAATTAGATTGCTCTTCAGTTTTCTCTATTGGTTGCAGGTATGACATTGAAAAGATTTGGTTCATCTGATCAAATACTATGGACTTCATTAAATGTATGAGTACATACACAGGTTTATACACATATGGCGACAGGTGGGAATCACTGTGTTTCTTCCTGAAGGATCACGAGTTCCCCCCCCTAAAATTACAGATCACGAGTTTTCTGAGGATAACGGCTAAACTTGAGGGTTCCAACTCTGAATATGCAGAAGCAAATGTTAAACAAAAAACAGTCCTACTGTTTGTTGATTTATTGCAACTTTTGTAGAATAATACATTCATGCAAATACAAGTATAATGTTGCAGACGAAAAGCATTAATATCTAAATACATTACACATGATGCAATGCCTTCATTTAATATTATAGAGGAGGGTCGACCAGGGGGTCGAGTCCCTCAAAAGAACACTTTATTTAACTAAAGTGAAAATTTCTTTCTTACGAAACTATTCTTTCTTACGAAACTATCTTTTTAAACTTTATTACACGTCTTTAAAAGTTTTAACACTTATCATTTTAATATGTCTTTTCTAAAAGGGGTAGTGGGCCTAGTTTGATTGGCTAAAGCATCTTGTTGCAAGCAAGAGGTCATGAGGTCTGGTCTCCCCACCATCCCTATGGTATTGCGATAATATTTTTACTATAATTTTAGATTCAAAATGTACATGCATATATTGGTATTTATAATTATCTTTTAAGTAATTTGTATAAGTAAAAGTACGTATCTTATATTATATGCATATCAAGAAGGTTAAATCCATGGTCTAATCATTTACTTTACAAAGTAATTCAATATGGAAGGAAAGACCATGCATTTATTATTTTGTTCTTTTTTTAATTAGTGGAAACATGCTACACTTTTTCATTTACCTTTCTATCAAAGAAATAATCAATTTAAAACCCCAAAAGAATTCAATCTCTTTTTAAACTTTCTCAAAGAATTAGAAAATTTCATACCAAGACACAATTCTTCTATTCCCTTAAATATTTACACAAAAGGCTTCTATAATTGCTCTTAAATGTCTACCTTCACCTCAACATTAACCCTTGAAATTTCAAGATCAAAACATGCCTAAAGCCTTTCTTAAATTATGCATTAGATGAAAGAATAAATACATTTGCAAAATTGGACCAATCACCTTATACACAATAATTACACTTCCCATAACTCTTCCCTTAGAACTTAAAGTTTTCCCCAAGTCACAAGACTCATAAATATTCTTGAATCCTTAATTTGATAGTCTTCCCATTGATTCTCAACTTTATTATGTATATCTGTACCTGAAAGGAAAAGACTCAAAAAACACATTATGGCCACAAGCTCTCCTCCCAACCATAGGATTGAAAATTCAATCCACCACTGAGCTATAGGGGTTACATAGCACTTCCACAAACCACTTTACACAAGGGATTCACAACCAAATGCACCACATAAACTCACATTAGGGTACGTGCAGGATCATGATGGGCCAAAAAGTGGCAATGGGAAAAAAATTACATTTTTGATTGACTCAAAAACAAGGAAATGTCGAGTTGATTTTTTTTAGGCTCGGGTGTCAGTATATTCCTCCAAAGCAATGCCCAAACCTATTTTTTACATTGGATCGAATATCCGATCTTGGATCTCTGATTTGTGCAAACAATATAAATAATAAACAACAAACTGTTAAAGTCATTTCACACATTTTAAACACGAGTGCACAAGGAGAAGTCGAAATCCGATATCCATTTTCACCAAATATCCGATTTCAAAGGTAAGTTTTTGTGTTTTTTAATGTTGTAATCGATTTTTCAATTAGATTCTTATACTTTTATGTAGTTTTTATGAATTTTTTTTCAAAAGTAGGGTTTTTTATTGATTTTTATTAAAAACTAGAGTTTGCAATGAATTTTAATTAAAAATTAATGTTTTTAAATGGATTTTGATTAAAAAATAGTGTTGTTGATGTATTTTTATCAAAAACTAGAGTTTGTTATGGATTTTTGTGAAAAAGTAAGGTTTTTTTTGGATTTTTATTAAAAACTAAGGTTTTTTTACAATAATTTCATTTATATTGTGTAATTTCAATTAGATCAATTAATTTTTAACTTTAATAAGGTATTATGGCTGAGAATGAAAATGCACAAATGGTAAATGTTCCACCACCTCCGCAGCCAAATGCTCCACCACCTCCGCATCCACTAATTGAAGACTTAATTGGTGAAAAATTGGGGCAATTGAGGGGCATTTGTGAAGTTTATAAAACAATCCCTCGATTGAGAGATATGGCAAACACATTGAAGGAAATAATTAAAAATATAGAAACCCTCTCCACCCAACATAATGCCTTTCATTCGTGGTGAGAAGACATGAGGGAATATTATGCATGTGGATTGTCTTATGATGATGTGAAAGATCTCCAAATAACCAAAGCCCAAATAGCCTCTTTATTCACTAACCCCCACACTGGTTTGCCAACGAATGTTAATAAACCAAAACTTTCTATAAAATGGTGCACGAATAGGGACATTGTAGATAACTTTTGGGATCGTTGGTGTATGGTTTTTGATAAACCACAGAACAACAATTTTGATATACCATTTTACTATATTAAAAAATTATATGCTGAGTTTGTGTTAGGGAATCATGTCAATTACTTTGACATTAAACCCTTCCAGGGCATTGGTGGAGGTATGCCGCAGGATAGACTAGGGGCAGTTAGAGTAGTCCCATGCCCATATGTTCCCCCTCCTCCCCTTCCTCCGCCACCTCCAGTATATCATCCAGAGATTATCCAAGATGTGGCCACACAAACTATTTAGGCTATTCACTCTTTGAGTGGTCATTTGGTTTCGCATGCTTCTACAGTAGCTCAGCCACATTCTGGTGATGTTGGTGAAGGCTTGAGTACTGCTGCATCCTCCTCCTCAGGTCCACATATTTGTGTGCCACATACTTGCACTATGTGCCACTAGATATGCTTGGGTCCTCTTGTACAGCCCGTTGAGCATCCCTTGAACACTTCTGTTTATGACCTCCATGATGTGGACATTATAGATCAGTCGCAGGGGAGTGGAGCGCACCCTACAGAGTCCTCTCCTGCTAGAGAGGGGGATGTTGGAATAGTGACATAGGTAAGATTTAAATTGTAAATTCATAACTTGCATTTTTTAAAAAATGAATATTAATAAGAGATAGTATCAAGTACTAATATTTATTTACATGGTCTATTTAACAGTTGATGTCTGAGGAGGAGCTCACATGGGTAATTGATAGCACCCTTAGGGCCATTTCATTTGGCTTCGACACACACACACAGTATATATTTTCACACTCACTTGTTTACATTTTTTATTATATACTTTCTTGTCATTTGAATTGTCATTAATGAAATTATATAATAACTTATATGCTTATTTTATTTTCCTCTTGTAGGAAATACCTAGTGCGAGTGAGGTGCAACCTCATCCAGACTATGGAGGCACAAAGTTAGATAAGGGGAAGGTAATTGAACTCAAATTGGATTGGATTAAGATTTTTAAGATCTTATATTGATTGTACATACATCGACATAGATTGGTATTTTCATATGTACTTGTCATTTTTATGTACAAACGATTATGAGCTATACATCGTTGTTGACAAGTGACACACCGTCTGAAGGAGTAGGTATTGGAACACCTCAAGGAGTAGGTGTTGAAACACCTCAAAGAGCTAAAGAAAAAGATCAACCTAAAGAGGTATGTGTTTGGTAAATATGTTCCTATTACCAATAATCGTATGCTAACTTGGATCAATTTTATGTTTTTATTCACATATATAGATTGGCATTTCAAAAGTTGGTTTGGTATATTCTAGGACTCCTGACCCTTTGAAGAGACGTATATTTTAGGTAATCAAGATTTCAATTTGAGAGTTCAATTAAAATTAAATGTATATTGATTTTGATGTTAATTATTCGATTTTAAATTATATAGTATAACTAATCTCAATTGTAGTTTGAATTTTTCTTGTGCAGCTACCTTCAGAGCCAACGAGTGCTTCAAAGAGGCTCCATTTTGATGATCCACCAGTATTTTAGGATGAGATAGACATTTTGGCATGTAAATTTTGAATAGATATTGAGATGGCATATGCCACATTTTGTAAAACTTTGTTTGAGTTGGCGTCGATGCCATTTTTGTATATGGATATACACTTGATTATTGGATAATTTGATATATAGAAGTTGACAATCAAAATTTAATTTGTTCCTCATGTGCATGATTAAACTCTTTGAAAATTTTATCTTGAGCAATGGTTAAATATCAATGTACAATAGCATAAAAAAGAATGGTTATATTATGTAGTTTATATTTATATCGTCGATTACATTACATTGCACATCTTTCAAATTTAAAGAATTACTTCACATTGCATAACTAACAATGAGATGTTGATAGATGGAAAAAATTCAGTTACAATATAGTTTTTACAAAGTCAACCTAAGCAATTATGTAATTACTTCACATTGCATAACTAAAAACTAGTCTAGTAGTTGTCAATTGCATTTTCTTGTCATGTTATTCTATGAGACCACATTTCTTTGAGGATTTTTTTCAAATAGTCCACTGCCTTGTCTATGCTACCACATTTTTCATACATGTCTACCAAAGCTTTTTATCAAACAGTTCACTGGCTTGTTGGTAGGGCTTATTGGAACTTGTATGCTCTGACCTCATTCAATCCTAGAACCACTTCATTCCCTCTTAATTTTGTTTTCTTAAAATTAAAACATCATTGTATTATGTTGCCCCATAATTTGGCTTACACTTTCTTTGTAAAATCACCAATTTTTCCTTGTTTTTGCCCCTTCCAACTAGGGTTTCACACTTTTACTCTTCTTAGGTTACTCTTAATCACTCAAACCTCTTAAACACCATTAAACACACTTATTCCAATAGTTTCCAATAAGTTCCAACCTATTTTCATTCAACTTCTCAAAAACTCACTCTCTAGCCTTACTCAAAAGGCACAAAAATCTGTGTTTCTTAACAAGGTAGCCTTCTCAGACCACTCTAATCCCTTTATCAACCCTAAATACTTGTTCCTACACCTACCCCTATCTAATTCATGCCCATTCCTCTGAGGTACAACTTATACATAAAGAGGAATGGCCTTGTCAATTCATGAAATCTTACATGTTTTAGGTGCTCCTGCACCATACTCCTCAGGTACAAAAAATTTATGCCCCATAAATTACTCCATAGTTCTACTCCTATCTTCTTCACAATCTCTTCAAACCGACTCCAAGGCACTTGCATGGAAATCTTCATCCGAGGGATTTTGTACCCTTCATGCTTTGTGTTGTCTTGGTCTTGCCATGCTTGATCCTTCTCAAATGGATCTTCTTGCTACTATTTGTCTTCATTGACACCTGCAAATAGAGTTTCCCAAGCTTTGAAACCTACACACAAAAATTAAGTACACAAAGCTAAACATCCATACATTAGTATCTCTATTTCATGCTCTCCCATAAGCTTTTGCCAACTAGACATGTATCTATTCCCTTCAACTCTTCTCTTCACAATCTTTCTCAAGTTCTTTATGGTTAAAACCATACCCATAGTAGAATACATTTGCCACACAACCAAATATGACAACCAAGGACAATCCCCTATCCTAACACCATATTCCTCAAACTCTTCTTCTCTAGCCTTCACTAGGCCACTCACCATCAACTCTTCCTCTCTAGTTTTCCACCTAATCTACTATTTGCAAGATTACACATTTGAAGGTTGATAGGTTGAGAGGTTAGGTGTAATATATTTATGATAAATAAGGTCAATGAAGACCATTTAAGGTGTATTAAGTTGATTTTTTGAGTCTAGGGGTCCAATATGCCAAAAATGCATTCTTGCTTCAAAATTGTCAAAATTGCCATGTAGTCTTTTGAAGGCAAATTATTAAAATTGTAAAGGGAAGTGCAAGATAGGAGTCTAGAAGTTGTGGTAGGGTTGAAATAAAGGTGTTTGACTAGTTTTTCACAACAAGCTATGGTCTCATGGATTTTTCTCGCACAAAAAAAATATTGGAGTTCGATTGGAGGCTAAAAACTATTTGTAAGGGCATCAATAAATCTTGTTCTACAACTCGTATGACCAAACCGACTATTCCATCACATTAAGATGGGTAGATTTAGGTTAGGTATGGTTCCCTTTCGCACCCAAATAGGCCAAAGCAGTCCGAGCTACATTCAATCAACGAAATCCCTTAAGAGTCCAAAGTGTAGAAGGGCAATAATATTTGACAGACTGTTAATCAAAAAATGTGATGCTTACAGACTCTCCATCTAAGGCTATGGGATCATGTTGGGACCATTTACAATAACCTCTCTTGGTTTTTTCTATCTCAAAGACGTTTTCCCATGGTGATGAGTTTTTAGTTGAGGGAAAAGTTGTCAGATGCAAGCAGTGTAAAGTTGCAAAGTGGTGCAACTTTCTTTCTCCAACTCGTATGACCAAATAGGTAGTTCCAACATGTCTAGATGAGTACGTTTATGCTAGGTATGGTCCTCTTTTGCACCCAAATACACCAAATCACTCTGAGCTACATTGGACCGATGATTTCTTTTAAGAGTCCAAAGAGCTAAAAGATATAAATCTTCAAAGGGCTATTTCTTGGAAACCATGAAACTTACAGACTCTATGTATGAAGATATGGGATTGTGTTGGGACCATCTACAATAACCTCTCTCAGTTTTTGCTATCTTGGAGGTGTTTTCCCATGGTGATGAGTTTTCAGTTGAGGGAAAAGTTGCCAAATGTAAGTAGTGTAAAGTTACAAAGTGGTGCAACTTTCATTCTCCAACTCATACGACCAAATAGACTATTCCAACATGTCCGGATGGGTATTTTTATGCTAGGTATGGTCCTCTTTTGCACCCAAATTTGCCGAATCACTCCGAGCTACATTGGACCGATGATTTCCCTTAAGAGTCCAAAGTGCTAAAAGGTAGCAATCTTTGAAGGGATATTTCTTGGAAACCATGATGCTTACAGACTCTCCATATGAGGATATGAGATCATGTTGGAACCATCTACAATAACCTCTCTCGGTTTTTGCTATTTTAGAGGCATTTTCTCGTGGTGATGAGTTTTTCAGTTGAGGGAAAAGTTGTCAAATGCAAGCAGTGTAAAGTTGCAAAGTGGTGTAAATTTCATTCTCCAACTCGTACGACCAAATGTACTATTCCAACAAGTTCGGATGGGTACATTTATGCTAGGTATGGTCCTCTTTTGCAGCCAAATATGCCAAATCACTCTGAGCTACATTGGACCGGTGATTTCCCTAAAGAGTCTAAAGTGCTAAAAGCTAGCAATCTTTGAAGAGATATTTCTCAAAAACCATGATGCTTACAGACTCTTCATTTGAGGATATGAGATCGTGTTGGGACCATATACAATAACCTCTCTCGGTTTTTGCTATCTCGGAGGCGTTTTCCTGTGGTGATGAGTTTTTAGTTGATGAAAAAGTTGTCAAATGCAAGAAGTGTAAAGTTGCAAAGTGGTGCAACTTTCATTCTCCAACTCATATGACTAAGTGGACTATTCCAACATGTTCGGATGGGTATGTTTATGCTAGATATGGTCCTTTTTTGTACCGAAATACACTGAATCACTTTGAGCTACATGGGACCAACAATTTGCCTTAAGAGTCTAAAGTGCTAAAAGACAACAATCTTTGAAGGGCTATTTCTTGGAAACCATGATGCTTCTAGACTCTCTATCCAAGGATATAAGATCATGTTGGGACCATCTACAATAACCTCTCTCATTTTTTTGTTATTTCAGAGGCATTTTCCTGTGGTGATGAGTTTTCAGTTGAGGGAAAGTTGCCAAATGCAAACAGTGTAAAGTTGCAAAGTGGTGAAACTTTCATTCTCTAACTCATACGACCAAATGGAATATTCCAACACGTCCAGATGAATATGTTTACACTAGTTATGATTTTATTTTGCACCCAAATACATCGAATCACTTTGAGCTATATTGGACTGATGATTTCCCTTAAGAGTCCAACGTGCTAAAAGACAACAATCTTTGAAGGGATATTTCTCAGAAACCGTGATGCTTACAGACTCTTCATCTAAGGATATGGGATCATGTTGGGACCATGTACAATAACCTCTCTCGGTTTTTTCTATCTCAGAGGCATTTTCTCGTGGTGATGAGTTTTAATTTGAGAAAAAAGTTGTCAAATGCAAGCAGTGTAAAGTTGCAAAGTGGTGCAACTTTCATTCTCTAACTTGTACGACCAAATAGACTGTTCCAACACGTTCAGATGGGTATATTTATGCTAGGTATGGTCCTCTTTTGCACCCAAATATGCCAAATCATTCCGAGTTACATTGGACCGATGATTTCCCTTAAGAGTCCAAAGTGCTAAAAGGCAACAATCTTTGAAGGGATATTTCTCAAAAACTGTGATGCTTACAGACTCTTTGTCTAAGGATATGAGATTATTTTGGGACCATCTACAATAACCTCTCTCGGTTTTTGCTATTTCAGAGGAGTTTTCTCGTGGTGATGAGTTTTTAGTTGAGGGAAAAGTTGCCAAATGCAAGTAGTGTAAAGTTGCAAAGTGGTGCAACTTTCATTCTCTAACTCGTACGACCAAATAGACTGTTCCAACACATCTAGATGGGTACATATATGCTAGGTATGGTCCTAGTTTGCACCGAAATATACCGAATCACTCTGAGCTACATTGGACTGACGATTTCCCTTAAGATTCCAAAGTGCTAAAAGACAACAATCTTTGAAGGGCTATTTCTTGGAAACCATGATGCTTATAGAATCTTCATCTAAGGATATGGGATCGTGTTGGAACCATCTACAATAACCTCTCTCGATTTTTGCTATCTCAGAGATGATTTCCCGTGGTGATGAATTTTCAGTTGAGGAAAAAGTTGTCAAATGCAAGCAGTGTAAAGTTGCAAAGTGGTGCAACTTTCATTCTCTAACTCATACGACCAAATGGATTGTTCCAACACGTTTGGATGGGTACGTTTATGCTAGGTATGGTCCTTTTTTGCACTCAAATATGCCGAATCACCCTGAGCTACATTGGATCGACAATTTCTCTTAAGAGTCCAAAGTGCTAAAATCTCTCTCGATTTTTACTATTTCAGAGGCGTTTTCCCATGGTGATGAGTTTTTAGTTGAGAGAAAAGTTGCCAAATGCAAGTAGTGTAAAGTTGCAAAGTGGTGCAATTTTCATTGTCTAACTTGTATGACCAAACAAACTATTCGAACACATCCATATGGGTACGTTTACGCTAGGTATGGCCCTCGTTTGCACCCAAATACGCCAAATCACTCTGAGCTACATTGGACCGATGATTTCCCTTAAGAGTCTAAAGTGTTAAAAGACAACAATCTTTGAAGGGCTATTTCTTAGAAACCGTGATGGTTACAGACTCTTCATTTGAGGATATGGGATCATGTTGGGACCATCTACAATAACCTCTCTCAATTTTTGCTATCTCGAAGGCATTTTCCCGTGGTGATGAATTTTTAGTTGAGGAAAAAGTTGCCAAATGCAAGCAATATAAAGGTGCAAAGTGGTGCAATTTTCATTGTTTAACTCGTATGACCAAACAAACCATTTGAACACATCCATATGGGTACGTTTACGCTAGGTATGGCCCTCGTTTGCACCCAAATATGCCAAATCACTCTGAGCTACATTGGACCGATGATTTCCCTTAAGAGTCTAAAGTGCTAAAAGACAACAATCTTTGAAGGGCTATTTCTTAGAAACCGTGATGCTTACAGAATCTTCATCTGAGGATATGGGATCTTGTATGGACCATCTACAATAACCTCTCTTGGTTTTTTCTATCTCGGAGGTGTTTTTCCGTGGTGATGAGTTTTCAGTTAAGGGAAAAGTTGCCAAATGCAAGCAGTGTAAAGTTGCAAAGTGGTGCAAATTTCATTCTCTAACTCGTACAACCAAATGGACTGTTCCAATATATCTGTATGGGTATGTTTATGCTAGGTATAGTCCTCTTTTGCACCCAAATATGCCGAATCACTTTGAGCTACATTGGACCGATGATTTCCCTTAAGAGTCCAAAGTGCTAAGGCAAAAATCTTTGAAGGGCTATTTCTTGGAAACCATAATTCTTAAAAACTCTCCATCTGAGGATATGAGACCGTGTTGGGACCATCTACAATAACCTCTCTCATTTTTTTTTATCTTGGAGGCATTTTCCTGTGGTGATGAGTTTTTCAGTTGAGGAAAAAGTTGTCAAATGCAAGTAGTGTAAAGTTGCAAAGTGGTGTAACTTTCATTCTCCAACTCGTACGACCAAATGTACTATTCCAATAGGTCCGGATGGATAAATTTATGCTAGGTATGGTCCTCTTTTGCACCCAAATACACTGAATCACTCTGAGCTACATTGAATCAGCGATTTCCCTTAAGAGTCCAAAGTGCTAAAAGACAAAAATCTTTGAAGGGCTATTTCTTAGAAACCGTGATGGTTACAACATGCTAATGTCAATGAAATATGGGGGAAAAATATTTAAGGTTGGATCAAGCTTCTGCAACTCCTAATAGATATGTTTGATGAGTTTATAGGGTGTGGCAAGGTTTGGGGAGTGAAGTTTCTCCCAAGTTTGGTTTTGATGATCAAATTGGAGTTTAAATCATCTTTAATTGTAATTATATATAAATAAGAGATATTACAAAACTTGGTTCAAACGAGCATACCGACAGGAAAGAACCATGAAGAAAACCTCTGGTTGTAGCTTGATTAAGAACAAAAATCTCTTTACATTTTAAGCATACCCTTTATACAATGCTAGACATTTGACCCATATTTCCAAAAACATCACTGGATATAGATTATGCCTATACACAGTTATGACCTTTTTACATTGTTTCACATTTCAAAATTCAAATTTTACAAAATTTTCCTATTGAAGGCATTCAGGGCACAGTCTTCCACAAGAGTAGTATGTTGATGTTTTGGAGTGACAAGCACTTGTACAAACCATCAAGGTAGCAGTTAAACTACAAACAATAGAAAATATGCTTAGAATAACCAATCTATATTATTTTAATTTGTTGCATACCTCTCCGAAAGGATCAAAGCTACCTATTGTTGTAGCAGGTCCATGATCAATTATGCCAGGAATATCGCAAAAGTTGTCAAATGATAAATCTATATTGTCACAACAACAAAAAATGCTTAGACTAACAAATCTATATTAATCTAAACAACCTGAATGATGATGAATTGGTAATGCAAACTATAAAAGATGCTTAGAATAACCAATCTATATTATTCTAAATGACCTAATTGATGATGAGATGGTAATGAAAACTATAAAAGATGCTTTGAATAACCAATCTATATTATTGTAACCTGTCGCATATTTCTCTGAAAGGATCAGAGCTGGCTATTCTTACAACAGGTCCATGATCAATTGTGCCAAAAATATCCAAAAAGTACATACAAAATATCACTATTAAAGACACCTGCATTGCAATAGTATACAAAATATCAGTATTAAATAAAGAACACTAATGAACTTAAGCATAATGAACCTAAGCATTGTACCTTCCATTCTTGAATATGCTATTCAAGTGTACCTAAAGGGTCATCTCTTTGCTTAAGAGTATCCAATATTACTTCATGATCAACATTACTAAGTGTCCATAGTTGTTTTGTCTTTGGTTTGGCATGATGCTTCAACAACTTAACATTTGTTGCTATAACAAGGTGTGAATACATGAGAATGGTTTTGTGTTTCTCATAGTCTTCAAATGCAGGTATGCCATTCTTTCTAATCATGTATGTTCGCAACCAAGTTCCTGCAACCACAACTGAACCTATAGGATACATGAACCCATCATCATCTTCCATCGATTGTGTTAGATTTTTCTTTACCTGCACACATTGAGCCAACCAATATTTTGATCTCTCTTCATTCCCCTGCGGTGCAACAAATGCAAAAACATGTCTTGGATGTAGTGGATTTGAAAGTCGGTCGTAATCAAGTGAAATTTCCATTGTGTCATTTGGCATGGATATAGTTTGAGATAAAGGAGTTAGATACTGTGGAACCCATGTATCCACCCACTCACTTGACTCACATTGATCCCACTCGCAATGAATACAACTTTGACAAAAACAAGCCAACTGTCATGTCCGAATGGTCCATGTGCTTGCATCCGAGCTTTGAAACAAATACATCTTTGAAGAATCTTTGGTTGTATGACAATCCAATCTACCTCCCACTGTACCCTCCTCAACCAACCAAAATAATTTGTGCACTGTTGAATCAAGTGTCCCTCCTTGTGAAATTGTTGAACTACACCAATCGACAATAGAATGTGCATCATTGAATTTTGCTCTTGAAATATTCAATTGCTCCTTAACTAGAGCTCTCTTTACACATGCACCTTCTCCATCATGCTCTTCTTTCCCATGCCCAGCTTAAAAAAAACTCCAAATATTAGGTACAACCCTCTCTACATGCATTCTAATCAACCAATAAAACATACAAGCATTCCCGAATTGACCTATGTAGTTATCTGACCAAATGAGATGTCAGCCCAGTGCTATATCATGCTCCTGCAATAACTCAAAAAAATTCTTGAAACAATGTTGGACATACTCAAATGAGTGAGATCTATCATCACTCATATAAAAATGATACTCTCTGATTATCTTTCGATCCTCCTCTATACTATTAGGTGCATGTCTAAATGTTATGTGGACAAAAATAGCAATCTGAATGAAATTATAATACTGAGATTGTACATCATTTTGTTGTTGCAATGTGTAGTTTTCTGCAAAATCAACCACTAATATAATAGTGCCAATCGGAAAAGAGTCCTTACATATCCTGAATTGTTGATCCAACCACTGAGACCTATCACTATGCCTTGCATATTTGTAGAAAAGATTGTCCTTAAAATTTGAAATAAAATCAGCAACACTGCATTCTTTTGTAACCAACTCGTATCTAGAACCTTCACCTCCACTCTGCAAAGTATATTTGACTATCTCATATCTCTTTTTCTCAACAAGATTCTTTCCAAATTCATGTTTGGAACCCTCATGAAAACATTGGAAAAACTTTGACAACCCACCACATTATGAGCACTTCGCATTTAAACAATCATTTCTATAGAAAAAGGAACCATCATCTCTAGAACATAAAAATAGATCTAATTAATCTCTTGATGATTTCAGAAGATGCATTGCACCACACTCTTGCAACATTTCATTAGTATGCAAAGTAGAATAGATATAGCATAATAGTTCATGGTACATTGAAAACTCCACATGGTATTTGCAACAACAAGTATTACAAATCTTAAGAGGCACACAATAAAATGGCTTCAAACCTTCAAAAGTCCTTTGCGAGATTTCCATATTTGGATGTGTTTCGATAAATTTGTTGAATAACATTGTTTGGCTTGATTCAAAGAAATGTTTAGGATGAGGTGTACAGTCTCAACTACCAATTCTTAAGTTTAAAACATCCTTTACATTGGGTGATACTCTAGAGTTATCATGCCAAAATTGTTGAATTACCTGCTTTACGTTATCGATTAGCTTCTTATCAACACGTGGAAGCCTCCCAACAAAATCCCATGTATCATTTTGAAGAGGATCATCTATTCTTTCTCTTCTTGCAAGTGCTCTATCCAAAGTTTTATGATTTATGTCAAAATCAATACAAGTTTGTCTCATAAAGCGAGCCTTTTTCAATTGATGGCTTACTAGGGCAGTTGTAATGACTCTCTGAGCAACTCTCTTATCTTTTTCCTTGTTATATTTTCCAATAGACTTGAGAGCATTAAAAATATTTCTGACAATAATAGAATTTTTTTCGGTCTTCTTGTTCACACGAATCTTCAATTTGGCTAGCAAAGGTCTCATCTTTTTCATCTTTAGCAATTGTAAAAAAAGTTGGCATTTCTCGGTCAATGTCTTATCACTAAAATATTGGTTGAAAAGTCTTATAGCCCACAACCGAATAGTTCATGGTGACCTCTTGCCTTCAAAATTGTTTATAACGTTATCATCAATTTCAACTAACCATTTAGGGGTCCTTGAAGGTCTTGAACTTGGAATATGTCTTTCTTCCACAAAAGGTTCTTCATTTCTCATGTAATCTGGTGAAACATAATTTACACTTGCTTCAATATTATGTTCAACATCTTCATTTCCAACATTTTCACCTTGAACATTTTCAATATCAATTTGAATAATTTCATTTCCAATTTCAATATCATGTTCAACATCTTCAGTTCCAACATTTTCACCTTGAACATTTTCATTATCAATTTTAATATTTTCATTCCCAATTTGAATATCATGTTCAACATCTTCAATTCCAACATTTTCACCTTGAACATTTTCAATATCAATATAAACATTTTCATTCCCAATTTCAATATAATATTCTACATTTTCACCTTGAACATATTCAATTTCCTCTTCACTTGAAAGACCATAGGGCTCAGGTTCACCAATATTTAACATACCTTGTCTTTTCTTCCTATGACCTTCTCTATCTCTTTGTGTCTATATTCTTTAATTTGTTCTTTTGTCAGCTTTCTCTTCCGTTTTTGCTTCCGATGACTGCTGCTCCCCATTATACCTCATAAAAGATGCTAAAAAATCATTCCTTATGACAAATTTGAGTACAAGATGCTCCAAAAAGTTTATCTTTGTCTCTTCCTATCTAAAACTGTGTGTTTGTTGCCTGTAAAGTGCTGCAAACAAAATGTAGGGTCCATTGGAATGCACAAAAATGAGACACATGGGGTTTTTCTATGGCCCACAAATCTGATATCTGATATAATCGGATAGCTAATTTGGAAAATATTTCAAAATGTTTTGCAATGGTAAGATTTTAGCTCTACACATCGGAGTTTTACAAATTGGATATCCGATTTGTGCCCACATAGACCTAAGGGTTAATGGTAGAGAGTGGGAGAGTGGGAGATTGGGAGAGGGAGAGAGAGAGAGGGAGAGAGGGAGAGAGAGAGGGTTTAGGGTTGAGGGAGAGAGGGAGAGTGGGAGATTGAGAGAGGGAGAGGGAGAGATCGAGATGGAGAGAGACAGAGGGAGGAAAGGAGAGAGAGAGGAGGAGAGAGGAGAGGACAAGGAGCGAGAGGAGAGAGAGGGAGAGGGAGAGGGAGAGGGAGAGAGGGAGAAGGAGAGGGCCTAGAGCTGAGGAGGAGGAATGAGGAGAGAGGGAGAGGAGAGGAGAGTGGGAGATCTAGAGAGGAGAGTGGGAGGAGAGAGGAGAGAGAGAGAGAGAGAGAGAGAGAGAGAGAGAGAAGAAGAGGAGAGGAAGGAGAGAGGAAGAAAGGAGAGACAGGAGAGAGAGGACTGAGAGAGGAGAGGAGAGAGAGAGGAGGAGAGAGGAGATCGACAGAGAGAGGAGAGAGGGGAGAGGTGGAGAGGAGGAGAAGGGCCTAGGGCTGAGGAGAGGAGAGGAGAGGGAGGAGAGAGAGGATAGGAGCGAGAGAAGAAGAGGAGAGGAGAGCGAGAGGAGAAAGGAGGAAGAGGGAGAGGAGAGAGGGAGAGAGAGAAGGCCTAGGCTGAGGAAGAGAGGAGAGGGGAGAGAGGGAGAGGGAGAGAATGAGAGCAGATCAGAGAGGAGAGAGAGAGAGAGGAAAGAACGGGAGAGAGAGAGGAGAGAGAGAGAGAGAGAGAGAGAGAGAGAGAACAGAGCATGAGAGACAGAGAGAGAGAGAGGGAGAGTGGGAGAGGAGAGGAGAGGGGAGAGAGGGAGAGAGAGAGAGGGTTTGAATGGAAAGGAGAGAGGAGAGGGGAGAGGCAGAGGAGAGGGAGAGAGAGAAGGAGAGGAGAGGGAAGGAGAGAGGAGAGGAGTGAGAGGCCTAGGGCTGAGGAGGAGAGAGAGAGAGAGAGAGAGAGAGAGAGAGAGAGAGAGGGGAGAGAGAGAGAGAGGAGAGTGGGAGAGGAAAGAGGAGAGAGTTTAGGGCTGAGGGAGAGAGAGGGAGAGAGAGAGAGAGAGGGAGAGAGAGAGAGGAGGGGTCTGAGAGAGAGAGAGAGAGAGAGAGAGAGAGAGAGAGAGAGGGGACAGTGAGAGTGGTGAGAGATAGGAGAGAGAGAGGGTTTAGTCTGAGAGAGAGAAGGAGAGTGGGAGGGAGAGAGGGAGAGAGAGGGGGTTTAGGGTTGAGAGAGAGAGAGTAGAGGGGAGAGAGATAGGAGTGATTGAGTGAGAGACTTGGGAGAGATAGAGGTGGAGAGAGAGGGAAAGAGATAATATTTAAATATTTTATATATTAGTAATATATATATATATATTTATAGATTAACTAAAATATTTAAATAATATTTAAATATTATACATAATAATATAATATATTATATATTAAATACATAATTCAGTAAGAGATTATCATAAATTGTATATTATATATTGCATTATAAACTATATTCTATATTATATAAATTAAATTATAAAATTTATTGCATTTTTGAAATCATTTATTAAAAATTGTATAAATTTTTTAAAACTCATATCTAGAACATATCAGATATCGGTTTCAAATCGGATATCTGATATGATGACAAAAAATTTAATGCCTAGGGATTAGGCTTAGGATTAGGCTTGGGCTTGCTTTGGAATTTGGTTCGGACCTACCAATCCTAAGAAGTCAACACGAAAAATGTGTTTACCAACTTACCTTGCTTTTCTAGACTTCACCCATGTGGCTGACGACTTTTATTTTACCCAAAATTGATGAAACGAAAAGGGTTTGTAAAGGAGCTTCTTAGCTTTCTACCAATATAAATTATACTTTACTTTGAATCTAATAAATAATTATTATTTATTTTTTATTAGAATTATGACTAAAGTCCTGATTGATAGTGTGATAGAAAAACATCTATAGCTTTCAAACGGTATCACATTTTTTGAATCCAAAACATTCGTCACATTCTACGCTTGGCCTACTATAGGATTAAAAAAAAAATGAATTTCATGAAGTTTTGATCAAGTGATGGTGGTTAGACATATGAGTTTTTATATTTTTTAAAAGTTGTAAAAAAAATTCATAATTAATTATTTACTTGAAATAAAATTACAAAAAAATATGCATCACATTCAGACATGAGTCCTCTACTTATATCTAAAATCTTATAAAAAATATTATCATTTTATTATGGTTAGTGTGGTCAGACAAACACCTACTTCTTATTTTTTCCTTCAAATTTTAGTACTACTGCATTGAAATTTCAATTTTCCACCAAATAGATTTTTTTTTACAAAAATTAACCTAGTAGTTTAGAAACTATATCCAATTTTCCACAGATTCTATTTTTACATATTTTTGAAATAATATAGATAACTTATTCAAATTTTTACGTCAAGTTGCCTAACTTTGATTTTTCTGAATTTTCATTGCCACTTAAGGGCCTGTTTTTTCGATGATGATCCTGCACATACCCATTACTAAGCTTGTCATATTACCACCATTCTTAAACCCTTATCATTTCTTTACCTAAACACATAAAGGGTTCTTATGTTAAAATTAGTTAAGTTGGGTGTTCATATCAAGAGTAAACTCAAACATAATTCACAATGAAAGACATAAAGGTTTCACAATCATTTTCATGTAACTTTTGCACCCATAAGAAAACATCCAAAGCATTCTTTCATACATCAAAACAATGATCAACAAAGGTGATGGGGAGTCTTATCTTTCAAAAGCAATCTTTCTCTTCCCAAGACTTATTCTCTGGTCTTCCTAGGGTATTCCACTCTACCCTACTGAGGGATCTCTACTAAACCCCTCTCACCTCGTAAGACTCTCCACCAAGTTCAAATTCTTCACCATTGCTCTCAATTCACCTCTAAGCTTCCCTGGGCTCCACACTGTCCCAAAGTGTCCTAACCACTCCAGGCCTTAGGGAAGGGTGTCCTTACTGTCCCTTAGTTGTTTTGTCTCCCTACTAATCCAATTCTTTGGATACTTTCACCTTTTACCCATCGCTTTCAAGATTTTCTAGTTTCTAGGCCTTGTAGCCTTTTTGCCCCTTTTAGGCCTCCTAGAACCCGTTTTCTTGGCTTTTCTCAAAATCGGTCTTAACAACCCCAAAATATTTTTGGATATTATTTCTAGTGGTACCCTAGGCTTCAATATTCATCAAGTGTAAGGTCTCCCAAATGGCCATACATATGACTGTCCTCATACCCCCTAAATTCAAGGGTTTCTAGGGTTTGGGCTCCTTTTTCCATCTTTGAGGGCTTCATTGACCTCCTCAACACTCCTCCTTTCACACACATGTCTGGAATACATGTTTACACACTCCCATGCTCTTTATTTTCATGAGCCAATCCATTTAGCAGCTTTCTTTATTGCTGTCCTCTCCAAGCCACTAGCTAGAATACACTTGCGCTCGTCTAGTGCTTGATGGTTTCATCACTTTCCATGAAAACAAAAACTCCTAATTCACTATGTAAACTATTTACACAGTCCCCAACTTGATTCCAAGTGGCCATGATAGGAAAGCCATGAGAATTCAAGTGGGACTCATTATTCACAAAATTGGCCTAAACTAGCAATGAGACCAAGAACCCAAGAACTTGCAAAATTATGACCAGTCAGTCTAAATGACTAATATAGTGCTAGGTACAATAAGTAAATGACACAAATGAAACACTCAAAGCATCAAATCAGTCCTTTCAATCCATTCTTGACTAGATGAAGGCTCAAACACAAATTTTCACTCACAAGTTGTTGAATTCCAATCACGCAATATGCTCTCCAAGTCTCAATTCATGAAAATGAACTTCCAACCCAGGTATTAGGGTTTGGATGACCTTATATACCTTTCTCCCACGTGCTAGGACCCTTGGGTTGGACTTAGAACAACATTAATGCTATTTTCCAAGTTTTAGGACAAATTACCAAAATGCTCAAATTGTCAAGATTTGCCTAGGAACTCATAAAGGTCCAGACTCTAAGCCAAACCTACTCTAACAAACTCTCAAAAAAAACTTAGGGACTTTATAACATAGTCCTTATTCCCTTGGTGGTTGGCTAGAACCACCTACAAGCCAAAAATCACTAAGATCTTCCAAAAGACCTTAAGGTGCTCCTGCACCATTGTCCCCTTGCAACAAAGAAGTTAAGGAACCTATGGTGTCAAGAGCTCCTCACTAATTCCATGGTTTTGAAAGTCACTCTCTGCTATCCAAGTAGCTTATGACTTTGGTTGATGTCTCCACTTCACTAGGTGCTCCTTGTATGTCTTGTGCCTAGTCTTCTTCACCCTTGAGTCTAGTATCTTGTCCACTTGTGGTTTGATCTGATCAAGTACCTTGAGTTCTTCCACATCCTTACTGATCTCAGCACTATACTATTCTTCATCCATTTCTGGTCCTTTATACTTCACCAAGTCCTTCACATTGAAGATAGGAGAAATAGACATCTCCTTGGGTAACTCCACCTTGTATGCATTTGACCCATACTTAGCCAACACTTTACATGGCCCTATCCTTTTCATTTGCAGATTTCTTGGTATGCCTTTCTGTAACCTTGATTTGTTCAAGTATACCATCACCAAATCACCTATCTCAAATTGTAATTCTCTTCTCCCTTCATCTCTTTTAGCCTTCAACTTTTGATTAGCCTCTATCAATGTCTTCTTGACTTGCTCATGAACCTCTTTCATTGACTGAGCAAAATGATTAGCATGACCATTGATCCCTTCATAACCTTTTATATCTCTAAGCTCAAGTACACCCCTTGGATGTAAGCCATATACTATCTCAAATGGACTCTTACCCGTAGTCCTATTTGTGCTATCATTGTAAGCAAATTATGCTTATGGAATCACTTGTTCCCATCCTTGTCCATACTCCTTAGTTAAGCATCTCAACAAGTTCCCAAGTACCCTATTGATCACCTCTATCTGTCCATCCGTTTGAGGATGACATGCTGAGCTATGAGACAAGTTGGTTCCTAGCCTCTTCCAAAGAGTTTTCCAAAAGTGTCCCATAAACTTCACATCTCTGTCTGCAACTATGCTCTTTGGCAACCCATGTATCCTCACTATCTCCTTGAAGAATAGGTGTGCAATATGACTTGCATCATGTGTTATTTTGCATGGTATGAAATGGATCATCTTGCTGAATCTATCCACTACAACAAACACACTGTCCAAACCAGTTGGTGTCCTAGGTAGACCTACTATGAAGTCCATGCTTATGCATTCCCATGGTCTATTTGGAATGGGTAATGGCTGATAAAGACCTGCATTTGTTGATGTTCCCTTTGCCTTTTGACACACTCCACTTTTCTCCACATATATTCTTACATCTCTTTGCATCTTAGGCCACCAATAGAACCTCTCCACTAAGTCTAGTGTCTTGTTCAAACCAAAGTGACCACTCAAACTGCCATTATGATTTTCTTGGATTAGATTCTCCCTCATGGAACCTCTAGGAACACACAATTGCTTTCCCCTAAACAATAGACCATTCTACAAAGTGTAATCAGCATATTCACTGTGAAAATGGTTCTCAAAATCAGAACATGCCTTGTAGATCACTGAGAAATCAGAATCTCCTTCATATGGATCTTTGAATCCTTCAACTCCTATGCTTTGTAGCTATATCTCTTGGATAGTAAGCAACCTCTTACTAAGAGCATTAGCAACCTTGTTGTTCACCCCCTTCTTATGCTTGATGGTAAAGGTGTATGACTGCAAAAACTCCATCCACTTGATATGCCTCAAATTGAGCTTCTCTTGAGTATTTATGTAGCTTAAGGCCTGATTGTCGGTGTATACCATAAATTATTTTGGCAATAGGTAGTGCCTCCACTTCTTGAGAGCCTGCACTAAAGCATATAGCTCTAAGTCATAGGATGAGTACCTAGACTTTGCTTCATTCAACCTTTCACTAAAGAATGCCACTGGCCTGCCTTCTTGGCTTAGAACAACCCCAACTGCTATGTTACTTGCATCACATTCCACTATGAATGGTTTGTCAAAGCTTGGTAAAACTAGGATAGGTTGGGTAGCTATCTCCCTCTTCAATCTTTCAAATCCTTCATTGGCTTCTTTGGTCCACACAAACTTAGTTTTCAGTCCTCCTTTGATGGTGTCAAGAACCGGTGCACAAATTTCACTAAACCTTCTCACAAATTTCCTATAGAACTGAGCTAATCCATGGAAACTCCTAACTTCTATCCTTGTCTTGGGATTAGGCCAACTAAGAATGGCTTCAACCTTGCTTTTATCCATCTTCAAGTTCCCTTGAGATACCACAAATCCTAGGTAGAATAACTCTTGCTTCATGAACTCACTCTTCTCAAGATTGATGGTGAGCTTCTCCTCTTGAAGTTTCTTCAATACAAGTTCTAGGTGCTTCATATGTTCTTCTTTTGTTTTGCTAAAGATGAGGATATCATCTAGGTAGACCACCACAAAGACTCCTATAAAGTCCTTCAAGGCCTCATTCATCACCCTCATAAAAGTGCTAGGTGCATTTGTAAGCCCAAATGGCATCACTAACCATTCATATAACCCTTCTGTGGGTTTGAATGTTGACTTCCATTCATCTCCCTCTTTCATCCTAATCTGATAATAGCCACTTTTCAAATCAATTTTCGAGTAGTACTTAGCACCCCCTAAACAGTCCATTAGATCTTCTATCCTAGGAATAGGAAACCTATATCTAATAGTTATCCTATTTATTGCCCTAGAATAAGTACACATCCTCCACTTATCTCCCTTCTTAGGTGCCAACACAACTAGAACAACACATGGACTGATGCTCTTTCTGATCAGCCCTTGGTCCAAAAGTTCTTGAACTTGTCTTGCTATCCCCTTATTTTACTCTGATGTCATCTTCTATGCAGCCTTGTTAGGTAGTGTTGCTCCTTGTATAAAGTCTATCTGATGACTGATTGCTCTCTTAGGTGGTAGGGTAGCTAGTGTACCTTCACAAATGATGTCCCTAAACTAATCCAATAGTCGCTTCACTTTTGTTGTCATAGGTAGTTGATTAGGTAACTCCTCTTCCTTTGGCTTCAACATGATTGCATAGGCCACTCCTTCTTCCTCCTTCATGTCTCTTAGGAATTCCTTTCCACTCATCAAAAGCACATTAGTTTCTGCCTTTTCCACCGTACCTTCTTCCAACAAAGACTTAATTTTATAAGTCACTCCATCCTTCTTGAATGAGTACTTGTTCTCCTTACCATGGTGTAATGCCTCCCTGTCATATTGCCATGGTCTTCCAAGCAGAAAATGGCATACATCCATTGGTAACACATCACATGGTATCTTGTCTTGATACTTTCCTATAGCAAACTCAACCCAAACTTGTTCATTGACCAATATATTCTGCCCTTTGTTCAACCAAGTAACCTTGTAAGGACACACATGGGGTATCTTGATGAGTTTCAAATTTTGTACTACCTCCTCTAAGATGACATTATCAGTAGACCCTGAATCTATGATGACCTTGCAAACCTTACCTAATATCTTGCACTTGACTCTAAAAAGAGCTCTCCTTTGCTTGTGTTCATCCTTGGTAGGTGCTTTGATCAAAATCCTCCTCAACATGAGACTTTCTCCCTTCTCTGAATCTAAACTCACCTCTGAATGTTTAGAGCAGTCCTCTTCTTGAACATAGTTGATCTTCCTCTCACTTTGTGAAGATGCTGGCTTGTTAGGACATCTATAAGCTGGATGACCCAACTGTCCACAATTGTAACATTTCATGGAAGCAAAATGTGAACTTCTTCCAAATCCTCCTGATCCGCCTCTTCCTCCATTGTTAGAGCTTCTACCTCTATATCCCCCTCTATTATTTGACTCATGGGATTTTTCACCAACCTTAGCATCACCTTGGCTTCTATTCTCATTGCTTCTTCCACCAAAAACTCCTCTTTGTCCACCTCTAGAGTCTCTACCTCTTCCTTTATCTCTAGTATTGGAATTTTGTTTCTTTTTCAATTTCTCTTCCACCTTAATTGCCATTTGATAGCAGCTATGGAGGGTAGTAAGTGTGAAAAGACTCAACTCCTCTTGTATGCTCCATCTAAGACCGTTTAGATACCTAGCAACCTTGATGCTTTCAACTTCTTGCACTCTAGATCTAAGGCAGTTTTTGGAACTCCTTTGTATATGCAGCCACATCTAAGTCTCTTTGTCTAAGATTTTGTCTCTTCTTGTGCAATTGAATGTCATAGTCCTTAGGTAGATAGTTCTCCTTCACTTTAGCCACCATAGTTTTCCAACTTCCTATGGGTTTCATGCCTTCCTTCTCTCTTTCTTCTTGCAGAATCTTCCACCAAGTTAGTGCTTGTCCTCTTAGCCTTGATTTGACTATCTTCACCTTTTGTGCTTCTGTAATTCCATCACATTCAAAGTGATTCTCCATTCCCTCTATCCATTCCATAACCAACTATGCATCCATTCTTCCTGTGAACACAAGGACACCTTCAGGTGCCTTGCCACTCAATGCCTTCAATGCTTTGAGGAAGGGTTCCTCTACTAATGGAGGGTCAAGTTTTGGTTCTATGTCCTCCTCCACTTGGTATTTACCCTTATCTTTGTCCCCTGCCAACTGTACCTTCATCTTGCTTTTCGATTCAGCAACTACTTCCAATGTTTGCTTCATCTATTCCATAGCCTCTTCAAGATGCCTATTCTTCTCTTGCTGCTCTATCAAGTCTCTAGCTAGCTCTGCATTGGTCACCATGGTGTTCTCTCCTATGGATTCATTTCCCTTTGACATTCACTAATTTCAATTCCCAAGCCTTTATTGGCTCTGATACCAATTTGATGGGGAGTCTTATCTTTCAAGAGCAATCTTGCTCTTCCCAAGACCTATTCTCTGGTCTTCCTAGGGAATTCCTCTCTGCCCTACTTAGGGATCTCTCCTAAACCCCTCTCACCTCATAAGACTCTCCACCAATTTCAAATTCTTCACCATTGCTCTCAATTCACCTCTAAGCTTCCCTGGGCTCCACACTGACCCAAAGTGTCCTAACCACTCCAAGCCTTAGGTAAGGGTGTCCTTACTGTCCCTTAGCTATTTTTTCTCCCTACTGATCCAATTCTTTGGATACTTTCACCTTTTACCCATCGCTTTCAAGAATTTCTAGTTTCTAGGCCTTGTAGCCTTTTTGCCCCTTTTAGGCCTCCTAGAACCCGTTTTCTTGGCTTTTCTCAAAAATGGTCTTAACAACCCCCAAATATTTTTGGATATTATTTCTAGTGGTACCCTAGGATTCAAGATTCACTAGGTGTAAGGTCTCCCAAATGGTTGTACATACGACTGTCCTCATACCCCCTAAATTCAAGGGTTTCTAGGGTTTTATCTCCTTTTTCCAACTTTGAGGGCTTCATTGACCTCCTCAACACTCCTCCTTTCACAAAAATGTTTGGAATAAATTTTTCCACACTCCCATGCTATTTATTGGCATGATACAATCCATTTAGCAACTTTCTTTACTGCTGTCCTCTCCAAGCCACTAGCCAGAATGCACTTGCACTCGCCTAGTGCTTGATGGTTTCATCACTTTCCCTGCAAAAAAAAACTCCTAATTCACTATGTACACTATTCACATGGTCCCCAACTTGATTCCAAGTGTCCATGAGAGGAAAGCCACGGGAATTCAAGTGGGACTCATTATTCACAAAACTGGCCCAAACCGACAGTGAGACCAAGAACCCAAGAAATTGCAAAATTATGACCAGTTGGTCTAAATGACTAATCTAGTGCTAGGTATAGTAAGTAAATGACATAAATGAAAAACTAAAAGCATCAGATCAGTCCTTTCAATCCATTCTTGATTGGATGAAGGCTCAAACACAAATTTTCACTCAAAAGTTGTTGAATTCCAATCACACAATATGCTCTCCAAGTCTCAATTCGTGAAAATGAACTTCCAACCCAGGTATTATGGTTTGGATGAACTTATATACCTTTCTCCCATGTGCTAGGACCCTTGGGTCGGACTTAGAACAACATTAATGCTATTTTCCAAGTTTTAGGATAAATTGCCAAAATGCTCAAATTGTCAAGATTTGCCTAGGAACTCATAAAGTTCCAGACTCTAAGCCAAACCTACTCTAACACACTCCCAAAAACAACCTAGGGACTTTACAACATAGTCCTTATTCCCTTGGTGGTTGGCTAGAACCACCTACAAGCCAAAAATCACTAAGATCTTCCAAAAGACCTTAAGGTGCTCCTGCACCAGCAGGTCCCGCTAAAGGAAGAAGATACTAGACATTTTGGTTGGTCCCCAAACTCACACATAGCACAAGGGGAGAGCTTAGACGCACTAGCACCTCCTAGGAAGACTCGACTGGACTAGATCAAGCTATGATTTCTCATCACCTAGAATCATCTAAAGGCGCAAGGGGATTGGATACGCCAACAACCTACTCACAAACATGACAAAAAAGTTAATTGACCCTTTAATTAAAGCTGCGTGTTCCTAGCTAGTATGGAAAAATGACAAATAAACTAAGTAAAAGGTCTGAGATTGATCATTCTGCAGAAAATGTGCTAGTAGTTTCAAACCATCGGTCTTGGACGGACAAGGAACAGCTGCACAAAATGTTAGAAAACTCGAGACAATCACAAACAAACAAGTTAGTTGGCTAGTATGTAAAACCGGAACCGAAATGACATTGAGAATGAAGGATCAAAGTTTTGGATTCACCTCAAATTCACCTTTGTGTGAGGCAAGTTCACCCGTCTAAGTGAGCAAGTTTTCCCCTGTAAGAGGCAAGTTTGCCCCTCTAAGCCAACAAGTTCACCCTTGAAGGGGCAAGTTTGCATATCTAATAAATCAAGTTTTCTTGTCACTAGAGGTCAAAGCAAGTTTGCCCCTAAAGGGGGAAAGTTTGCCCCAAAAAGAAACTTCGCCCCTGTAAGCTGCAAATTTGCCCCTTTAAAAAGTCAAGTTCACCCCTAAAGGAAAATTTTCCCATCTGTCCAGGCAACTTCACCCTTGTACTGAGCAAGCTCGCCCGTCAGGGCAGTCTCGCCTTTGTAATTGAAATTTGAACCTGTAAAAGTCAAACAATAGAGAACATGAAAGGATAGACCTGTGACGTGGATCCTACCGGGCGTGCCAAAAATGTGTGCAGGTGTTTTAACCTAGTCTAAAATGCAAAACTAAATGAAATGCAAACAAGGAAAACACAAAAAACACCTCAAGATTGGCCTAAGATGAACTTGAACAAAATAAAAGATAAGGAAGTGATATACCTTGTCCAAGTTGATTGGTTGGTTGGCCCTGTTTATCACTTGATTTGTGTGCTCCTTTCAATGGCAAATAGCATGAAACTAGATGCAAAATGATGTGGATGAAATGAGGAATGCAATGGTGCAAGTGGGTATTTTGATAGATGCTTGGTGTGTATGCAAAATGAGCTCAAAGTTGCAGCCATGGTGGAGGCTTGAGAATGAAAAATGTGCTTGAATGCTTGAGTGTTCAAAGTTGCATGTGTTGCAAATGAGGGAAAATTCCTCTAATTTTAGGGGAAAGGCCTCTAAGTAATGAAGGGTCAAGATGCAACCACTTTGGACAAGATCAAGGGCTAGGGTGAGTTGAGAATTCACAAGCCCTCACATCTTGACATGTGGCGGGTGATGTGTAAAGAAGGACATGAGGTGGAGGTACTTCCTTGTACCTTGGGAATGGACAAGATCTCCTCATAAAGGAGGTCCTTGTCCCCATGTGGGTGATGAGACTTTTGAGAAATTAAAATTTCCTCAAAAGTCCTTGGAGGAATAAATGTGAATTAAAAATTCACTTTGGGAAAGGGTTGCATTCTCCAAAAGGAGAAAGCATTTAATGAAAAGTTGACTTGGGGGTATGTCATATATGGCATAAGGGGTTAAGGTGACCTAATCAAGTAATTAGGTTGTGCAAACAAGTGATTAAGGTAATTAATGGAGGATTAAGATAAGTGGGCTATGATGGAGGATGTGGCATTAATCCTAATTAAGGGTGTGCACATTCTAATCAAGGATTAATTAAACTAATCCTGATTAAGGAAGGGTTATGGAGGACGGTACAAGGAGAGAGAAAATGGTGAATTTAAAATTGATTTAAATTCATAAAGGCAAATGACTAAATTAAATAAATAGGAGTATTTATTTAATTTATAGAGGAAATGGGATAAAGGTGAAGTATTTAATCATTTAAATTAAGTACCTTAGGAACCTTAGGGAAAAGGGAAATATTAATTAAATAAATTATTTAATTAACATTGATGGGAAAGGTGGGATAGATGAATGAAATGGATGAATTTGACCTTATAGGAGAGGTCAAATTTGGATGTCTACACCTTAATTTACCAACCTCACTACCTTTGTTCAAGATTCATCCATTCAAACTAAAATTTCCTTTGATACCAACTAATGCAATCAATGTCAAAGGTTCTAACTAAGGTTTGTCCAACTTTGTAACTAATAAGTTTTTGAATCTAAACCTTAATCGAATATAATAAAATTCAATAGAAATTAAATGTAACTGTTGATGTTTAAATCTACATTTGAAAGTTGCACTCACGTACAAAATTGCATCAACATGAGAAGATTTAAAATATGGGATGCAACTTGAATAAAAACCTCTAAGATTTAATAATTTGAATCTTCATAGGATTTATAATGAATTATTTCAAACTTGCAAAGAAAATAGAAGAAAATAGGAAAATATAAATCATGACTAAATGGTGATGCATAAATTATAAAACTCTCTAAATTGCATGTGACTTATTGTGTAAAGGATTTGAAATCACAAAATAGAAAGAACATGGATACAACAATAAAAAGTGGCATTGACACAATCATTAATTTACAAGAGGTTAGATAATTACATATTTACAAATGAATATTATACATGTGAAATAAGGTGTGTATAGAATCACAAAAGAAAATAAAACAAAGTGTAGTTGAAACAAAGAAAATAGGATGTGTTCACCCAAAATGACAAAGAAAAATAATGTATGGGGTAGTGTGTGTGATATGGATGGACCTATTTCCCTTTATTTCATTAGGAAATGAGATCCACACAAATAATTAACTTACAACCCTTGTGTGAGTCAAATTAATGAGGGAATCTACTGATTTCCTTACTGGGTATCAACTTGAATAACACTTTTGGGAGAAAAACTAAATATAGTAAATCAACTCAATTATGCCCATTCAAACTTGAATCATCAAATTAAAGCATAATGTAGACATAAATAGAAAACTTCCAACAAATCTAGAAATGACAGAGTGATGTGTACCTGCCACCAAAATATAGTTTCAGGAGGCTACTAGGGACTCATTCGCCCATTGGTGAATGGGACTGTATGAAAAATTTGTACTAAGCTTTCAAGATCCTTTGGTGTCGATATGTAGCTTCTATTTGATCCTGGTTTCAATGTCGGATAGTCAAAAATAAGGTTTGTAGGTGAGATTCCATGAATTAGCTACAAATATGACAACTTTTTACAACTTTTTCTCTTTGCAACTTTGAGATCTTCAATCCTTCTTCAACCTATAAACCTACACATTCAAAAAGAGGGGAAAAATATTGTTTTTGGTGGATGAGGGTTTTCCTTGGTCAGGTAATTAAACCTTGAATTGAAATAATGAAACATGAAAGGAATGGTGAATGAACAATTCTATGTTACAAATCACCAAACCCTTGAATAAACCTTTGGAGGACCAAAATCTTGATCTTGATCTTGATCCTGTATGAAATGGCTTCAAAGGATGTGGATCTTGATACTTGAATCTTGATTTGAATATTGACTTGGATCTTTGAAACCTACATCACAATGTTAGCTCCAAAAACATGCATGATTGCAAAAGACTTTGACATGATGCTTGAGATCTTAAATGTTGCAATAAATCACTAATAAATCTGCTCTTGAATGCCCTTGATCATAATCTTTGCTCTTGTAAATTTGAATTGATGCTTTCATGAATTTCCTAGATGTTAAAATGATAAAAATAACCTTGTATTTATAGATATGTTGCTTATTCGAAATACTAAGAGGGGGGGTGAATCAGTATTCTATTAAACCATTCAACTGAAAACCACCAAAATATTAAAGCACATACAATTGCAAACAATCATGAAGACATTGAAATGAACATGTCACCACAAAACACATCAACACCATATTTTTACGTGGAAAACCCAAAATGGGAAAAACCACGGTGAGGATTAGCTCACAATATAATATATCCAGATATAGAATATTACAAGGCTCACTGCCAAGACTCGTTGTCCTTAAAAGGCTCACAACCAAAATACAAAATGAAATGGATAACCAGTAAGATACAAAAGGGTATGGCTCACTATCAAAAGTATGAGCTGATAGAATACACCTTCTATGTGTTGAGTTCAGTTCCAATGAGGCTCTGAATGTGAATTACTACTCTGCATAGCAGTCACATAACAATTCTACTATGATCCTTGACTTCTCCCACAATACATTACTCACACCTGATAAATCATTTAAGCTCGCATATTCTCAACATTCTTCACATATTTCACCACTCACCATCTTACTTTCTCACTCTCACACTTCAACTCCAAAGAGTTGTATAAAGATATACAAGTAGATTTCATACATCTATCAGGTCGGCCTAATTAGATGTAAACAAACCAATCAAAATAGCTCTTATCAGCACCATGTAAGATTCAAGACATTTTTATCCATGTGGTACATCATATCAAGTCGACGTAGATTTGTAAGGGGTCCAACTAACATCCACAAAGTATAATTAATCTTCTTAATATATGTCATATATTAGGTCGGCCAAGGATAGGACCTAATCACAAAAACTCCAAACCAACACACACTTCTCAAAGTAATCACCTTCCAAATTTGATATTACTTTGGTTTCCCCTCACACTAACATCAGAGATACTACCATTAGAACCATAGCATCATAATGTTCTTCTTAAGAAAATGCGAAGTTTCCCACACATATATACTGATCATAGAGACTACTATAGTGTACAAAGTTAAAACTCTATCATTGATAACTTTATGTTTACGACACAAAACTTCTCAAGATCTTGAATATAGTTGTGTGAATGAGTCATAATAGTATGATTGAGAGAGCATAGTCATATCTCTTCTTGTATTGAATTTCGGCAAAGAGACTACCATTAGAACCATAGCATCATAATGTTCTTAAGAAAATGTGAAGTCTCCCACACAGATATGCTAATCATAGAGACTACTATAGTGTACAGAGTTAAAACTCTATCATTGATAACTTTATGTTTATGACACAAAACTTATCAAGATCTTGAATATAGTTGTATGAATGAGTCATAATAGTATGATTGAGAGAGCACAGTCATATCTCTTCTTGCAGTGAATTTCAGACTCAAAAACTAATGCACTGGTTCATCAGTAAAGAACACTTTCAGTATACCAAATACACTTCCCACAATTTTTCCACAATGTTGACATAAAAAAACAACTAGAATAGCCAAATCATCCTATATACACTTTATTCTCATGTTGCTAGGCTCTTATATTTCGAACAATATCCCCCTTTGGTATTGATGGCAACATGCATATCAAAAAAAAATGTATCTCAATATAAAGTAACTAAATACTCCCCCTTTCAAGGTTAATGCCCTTCCTTACAAATTGTTCTTGACAAAGAAAAAGTTCCTCTTACTTTCTATCTCTCCCCCTTTGACATCAATGGAAAATTTCATGTAGGGATCTAATATATTTCCTTGAATTTATGTATGCATCAAAATTGATCAATCAATGTGATAAAAAAATATTTTAACTTGAAGAAGAAGATCCTTTGAGGTTCTTCAGGGTATCTTCCCATGTATCTTTGCCTTCTTCCCATGATCCTTTTGCACTTGTAAGAGTCTTGTATAGTAGTTCAAGCTTAGTCAAAGACTCTATACCTTCTTCCATAGTGTTGGGACTAAAATTTATTTCTGATAGATTACCAACACTATCAAGGGCACTGGATATAGGAATATGCCTGAGTTTTACCAAATCTTTGAGTGCCACAAATTTCTTAATCACTTATGTTCTTTGATCCTGTACAAAAAATATTTTTTCCTGTAGTTTCCCAATGTTGGACCATCTCTGGTTGTCCCTGTTATCTTCCAAGCTACACACATCTACTTGAATACTCATTCGAGTTTCACTTTTCCTTATTTCACCTCTTACATTTAATGTTCTATTGGACCAATTCAAGCAAAAGGATAGCAACCCAGCAAGGTGATTAGATTGAATTTCAACCATGAAGTTGGGCCAATCAAACCCGAATCTATATCTTATTGAGCCTTAGAATGGATTGGAAATGGGATGCTTTGATGAACTTAATTAGACTATGTGCCTTAATATGAAAAATGTAAGCTTCTGACAATTGACAGACTATAACAAATATTTGTAGGCAAATCAGGGAAGGGTAGAGTGTTGTGTACCTATCCTGAAAGTTTGGTGTTGGTCTGAATATGAGGATAGAGTGGCCCAAGGGTGTCTCTATCCTTGTAAGAGTGTCGTGAATATGTCTTCACAATCCTCTAACGTTGGATCTGATCTCTTGATTCTTGCCCGCAAATTTGTCGAATCACTTTCAAATAATTCTATAGGCGAGTTTTTGTGAGTTGACAAGGTGTAGGGTTTTGAATGCAACAATGAATAAATGACCTTCAAAACTTCCTTCAATCTTCTCCAAACCTAATATTTTCACATTCAAAGAGAGTAAATTTTGTTCAATTTAGAGGCTTGCCTTAGTCAAACCCTGTGTTAGTGTTTCCACTTCCACAATGGCAATGTGAATGATTAAAAAGATAAATGATCGGAAGGAATGATGAATCAAAAAAGTGCTACAACTCACCACCCTTCAATGGATTCCTTGAAGGATTGAATTCATGCTCATCACTTCAAGGTCTTTGATCATGTTTGCTTGAATTGCTTGGAGACCTACAACAAGGGTCAGCCTTCACAAACATGAAAACATGAAAACATGAACTCACATACACTTTGACATGATGCTTGGATCTTGAATTACTGCAATAAGTCACTAAATTTTTTTCTCTTGATGTTAACTTGTTGCTAGATAGATCTTGTTAGATTTCAAATGATGCAATAACTAGGTATTTAAATGCATTTATTCAATTTCTTGCAAATTAGATCCCGATAGCCGACATTTGCAAATTGAAATTCAAATGTTAAAATGTTGACATCGATATATTTGAATTTTGATCCTGAGAAAATAGGGGGACAAAGCCACCCAAGGGTGTCCTACTCTTGGCCCTATTTTCCAAAATTTTACGTGCCAAGGGTAAGGCATTAAATAAATGCATTTGTTCTATGCTTGCAATTTGTCGGAAAATGGTAAAAATCAGCCTCAAAATTCCTAATTTGGGAAATTAGGGGATCAATTAGGCTCAATAATTTAGGGGAAGCAAAACATAGTGTGAAATTGTGAAGGGTGATAATTGTTGACACTATAGAACATAAACTAGTACAACTTTTGTTATCTTTGAAAAAACTAACATATGATACAAGAACAATCAACTTGTCAACCTCTAACAAAGGGAAATTTTATTTTAACCCAAGAAAATTATATATTTTTAAGGAAAATTTACTGCAATTAATGCAGAATCAAAGGAAAATATCACAGGTATAAAACTTCATGAGCTAACAAACATAATCCAAGAAGCACTTGAGGGTTGTAAAAGGACAAACAATAAGAAAAATAATGTAAGTTATTTTTTGACAAATGTGTGGTTTGATGAACATTGTAAAGTTATAAGGAGAGCTATCAGGGAAATGGGTAAAGAGAAGGAGAAAAAAAATATACAAGTAGAACGAAAGTAAAAACTAGGTGTTCATGAATATAAGGAGAGAAGAGATAATATATCTAGGGAAGAATAATCCAAAACTTTTTGGAGGGAACTTCAATCAAGAAAATATTAAATGGAGAACAACATAATAGCCACTCATTATTTTGAGTATACAAAACAATGGTATGAGAAAGATTCAAGGATTGAAGTACCTCCCAAGGTTAGCATTGGTGATTCTTGGTGACTGTATCTTATTTATATACAAATATGATTACATATCTTTATTTTTTATGGAATTGATACACTTAATACATTATTAAATACCTCTAAAAACTTTAAGAATGGATAGATTATATGTTCTAGTGTTTACTCTTTCATGGTTGAATTTGCTTGAATTATTGTAGAATTTGCTTGAATTATTTTATAATTTTTTGCTTCTATGCATACATATCTATGTTTTTGTGACAAAAGAAGTTGTAAGGTCTAGGTACCAAGCATTTCAAATCTTGTTGAAGTTGGTCATGAGGGAAAGTAGACTAGCTCTTAAGTAAGTCATAGAGCTCCAAAGTGGGTTGAAAATCTCCAGAGAGGGTTATAGAGCTCTGAAGTAGGTCACAAAGTTCCAAACTAGTATTTTGAGTCATGAGCTATCTATTCCTCTTCTAGGTCGAGGATAGCTTGACCAACTTCACATCCATCTTTAGTCTTGACATGTGTCACACGAAGAATGGGAAATTCTAACTAACTTTGGTTCCATTTTATTTATTCTATTCATTTTGAATTTATCACCCAAATAATTGAAGTTATACTTCAAAGTAACTTCCCTTAAATGAGGTCACAACTATATGACCTTGAGCCTCCAATCAAGGACATCTCCTAGTTAAAATTGCTATTTTTTGTTTCAAGAAAAAAAGGATTTATGGTCTCAAGAATAAAATTTGGAAAGAATCTCAATTTAGTTTAGTTCTTAGTTCATTTTTAGTTTCCAAATCAATTTAATCCAACCAGGAAATAAGGATTAGATGTATAAAAGATCCATTAGATAGGAATAAGACATGGTCATTCTTTCCATTTTCTTTTTCTTTGTTATAATTTTTAATGTGATCGCATGTGGTCCCATTGAATGTACATAATAAGGGAGTCCACATGACTCTATGCTAGCTTCACAAGGTCTTTTCAAAACGGGATTTGAGCCCACTCTACTAGAAGGAGGTCTTTGGTTATTCTTTCCATTTGTTGATTTTCTTTGTTAAGTGCTATTATATTGTGTTGTGATTATATTAGCTTCAATTTGTCATTCATTTATGTTAGTATTCTATAATTCATAAAATCATAAAAATCATAAAAAGAAACATTTACTTTCCACACATTAATTTTTTTAGTAATTGTTTCAACATGTATGTTCTCCAATAGTCACATTAATTTTGTTTAGTGATCATTTTAGTGTGTATGTTTTCCTAGTATAAATGAGAATTTTCCTTTATTTCATCTTCAATATTTATGTTTTATATGTGTGTGTGAATGGGCACTAGCATAGACGGTTATTTTTAGCACGAGTCTTTAAATTTACAAGCAAAGCAATAGGAAGTAGTATTTTAGCTATATTAGTTTACATTCTCAAAATTTACAAATAAGATCACCACCTTAACACCTCAAAATATTACCATGGATCACTTCAAGACACCACCTTGGATTGATAAAATTAAATAATAGGAAATAAACCAACTACAATGAACTTGTCGACCATGACAACAAAAAATTGCACTTTAAAAGAGCTTAAGGAAGGTATCAAGAAATTGGGTGTAGGAAAGGTTAGAAACATGTTTGACCTTAAAGTTGAATACTTAAAATGTAGAATGAAAATCCTCACTCATCACATTGTGAAAATACTCAACAATATCATCCTACATGGGTTCACAAGAGATTGAATTACTAGATTAGGAATACCCCTCTTAAAAAAATGGGGATGTTAACAATCCCGTCAACTATCATACCATCATGATCAATCATTTGTGTGCAAATTTGTTTGGAAGCATGGTTGAGTATAGAGTTAGCAAGTGGGTAGAAGAAAAATAAAAGAGAGAAAAAGGGCAATCAGGTTTCAAACCAGAACATTCAACAATTGATCATGAAAATCATTTTGAGACATACCATTGAAAAAATTAGAATGAGAAAGAGGAAGCTTGTTGTTTTTTAATTTCAAGAAAGCTTTTGAAATAGTTCCTAGGTATATGTTATGGTGTAGAATGAAAAATCATGGTATTCCTATGTAATTTAGGGCAATTGTTCATAGTCATTATGAAGAGGTTTTAGTAAAAATCAAAACTTGTGAAGGAACACCAAAAAAATTTAAGAGCAATATTGAAGTTAAGAAAGGTTCCCCATTATCTCCTATACTCTTTGGCCTTTATATTAATAAACTTAAAGAATGGTTGAATTTGAAGGGGTGATGACATTCTCCTAGGACAATATGTTGTCAGCTTCTCTTGTACACCAATGATCTTAATTCGATTGTCATATTTTTCTTAAGGATTTTTCTCTTGAGCAGTTTTTTTCTCTTGAGCACTTTAGCAAAGACATGGGTATGCAAGCTATAATGCTAGCAAGACCAAAATTGTGATATTCTCTAATAGAAAGAAAAATAATTAGTTCAACTTTTACTTTGAAGGAAGTATCTTAGAGGAAGTAATGGAGTATAAATACCTTGGGATGGACTTCCATAACAAGCTTAGTTGAGAAACTTGTAAAGGAAAACAACTTTCGAGAGATCACTTTTTTTCTTCAAAATAGATGTAGAGAGGTAGAGTTATGGGATTGGAAAACCATTAAAACTCTATTTGGGCTATTATTAATTCCAATGGTGCTTTATGGATATGAAATTTGGGCTAGCAATACTTTGACACCAAATGTATGCAAATAAAGAGAATTCAAAAATGCATGATCACAAGAAAATTCAAGTTAAAAGTGTCAATCCCCTACGAGATTCTTCTAGTTGAAACAAGTACAATTCAAGGATTATTGAAGTCATTGTTATGGTATGTCTTTTAAGATATCTAAAAAAATTGAGCAATTGTTGGCCCAATATTGTCTTTAAAGATGTTTTGAGCGAAAATAAGAAGTCATGGATGAAGCAAAATTGTAAGTGCATGAACAAATGGCATATTCACTTGAATGCTTGCCCTAATAAAGTTAAATAAATAAAGACTTCTTGTAGATAAGTTTCACAAGACTACACAAGAAAAGACATTAGGGAGAAAGAAACAAATATTACCTCAAAGAATTTAACCCTCCACTTCAAAACATGAGAAAAAGGTCTATTTAGAGGCCAATATCTCTTTAAGGTCAAAGATTCTCATTGCACATTTAAGGACTAACTTGTAGTGTCTTGGATGTGAAATAAGTAGATGGAAAAGGTCAAAAGAGGTTTGGAAACACAGGGTGTGTGTCTTTCGCACAATGGAAACATAAAAACACTTTAATCTGAATTGCAAAACATACAAACATTATGAATCAAGTAAATAGTAATTTAGCGTAACTTCTTTTCAAAATTTATTTAAGAAAGAAAAAATTGAGAATGGAAAAACTCATTAGAAATTGAATTGCATAAATGCTCTGAACAAAACTCCTATAGGGGAGAGGACCCACTAGTTGAGCACCCTAACTTCGCACTTCTCAAAATCTTACGTGGAAATTTCAAATCACTCCCAAATTTTTACAGCGACTTACTTGGCAAGTCCCCTACTTATAACAAAGGTTTCAAGACCACATCATCAAATATGATGCCATAGATCATCATGTTTTTAGTCAAGGTGTCCAAAAAGCCTAAAAAAAAGTGAGATCGATAGTTGTGCATTAAATCATGTTTTATTGATGTACTGATGTGGCATCACATGATTTGTTGCTTTTAGATCTAAAGAATACATTTCATTCAATTATAAATAGTCATCATCAACCCTAACAACTTTAAAATCACAACTATTGATACAATATTATTAAAAATATTAAAAATATTAAAAATTAAATCAATAAATATTAAAACAACTATTAAAACATGCTCAACTAATGGATCCTTTCCCCTTTCCCCTTTCCCCTTTCTTCCTTTCCCCGACCTAACAGCATTAAATGTCTTCTATCGTGTTCTATCTGTATTCCCCACCAAATAAAAGAGTTATAATTGTCTGGGCGCACTGTATTATCAAATGGGCATGGTTTCTCCAGCATTGAAATCGCTACAAGCTCATTTCATGTCCTGTCACAGTTGTTTTCCACGAAAACATTGCTGGAGCTCTCCCTGTCAGACAGGACAGCCTTATCTTTTGCCGTGGAGAACGTTCTCAACTTCGTACACAATCCCACACGATAATATTCGCTTACGGCACGTCGGCAACAGGCAGTACGGCCTCAGCGACAAATACTTTGAACTTTGTCACATAAATCCATTACTTACAGATGCACTGCCACAGAAAAAGAACACAAAAGAAGTTTTCAGCGTATTCAAGGCGGCCCATTTCAAAGTACAATAATCCTTGTGTTCCCATGAACGTTATGGTGCGAAGCCATTAATGGAGGCTGGCATATAGCAGGTTTCTGGTAGAATAATGGAGGATATAAGTGGTGAACAACATAGACACGTAGATACGAAGAAGCCCAACTTGGGATTTCCCTTGGGAACGGCTTTTGTTCTCTTGATAGTTCTGGGCATCAGTGCTTTGTTTTCTATTTGTTACCACTGGGAAAAGATCAGGAGCTTTCATGGCCGACGTACAAGTTTCAGTTTTCCTGGTACATCTACTCAGCAAGTTCAACCTAATTTGTCATCACAGATCGACGCCGGTTCGCCGTCATCCTCCAAGAATCTCGACACTCAACAGGTAATAAGTTCGTTGTTTTTTCATGTCTAGTTCCGACCTGTCGCCTTGTGAAACTAAAGCTTTTTATGTCGACTGAAAACATGTTTTATGTCGACTGAACTTTTTTCTTTTATGTCGACTGAAAACGAAATACTTGTTTAAACAACAGGGGCGAAGCCTGCCTGTACTAATGCCGGGAGACGAGATACCCAAGTTCATCGCGTGGCCCGCTCCTTATCTATCTCCAGCCCTACTTCAACCAGATGATCTACAGACGTAGAGTAGTGTGTTTCATTGAGTTCTTTTGTCAATGCTACCTGGGATCTAACTCACTTCCAAGCTCACCCAGTTGGCTCTGATCTTGTTTCCGCCATGAACACAGGTTTCCCACCAACTGGATTTCATTCATATGGGCTCTGATCTTGTCTCCGCCATGAACACAGGTTTCCCACCAACTGGATTTCAATCATATGGGTTCAACAAAGAGATTAAATGTTCATATAGATGTCAAGAATTTCATATATAACTTCATTTTTTGCATACAACTAGTGGATGTAGTTTACTTGGCTATTTTTAAAACGCCTGTTATGTTAGCAAGTTTATTTGGGTATATAAATATCAAGGTTTCATTTTGAATGAATGAAGATTTTTAAGTTCAGTCGTGAGGGTAAATAGTTTAAGAGATCATCGTATAGTTGATTATACTATTAAGCACAAAAGTTCAAACAAATAGACTACTAAGCACTCCCCTACTTGATCTCTTTCTTTTTAGACCCTAAATCTTGATCTAGTTTTTATTTTTACTAGCAACCATTCAAAACTATTTTGGAACTGTGAATCAATGCCCGCCATCTCTTTCTCCGACAGTTTCAATGCCTTAAGTGATTTGACACTCTAGAGCCTGTTTTTAGTGATTTAGACAGTAAATTATAAGCTATTTTCCAGACTCACTGCATACTTGTCTGCTGTGATGTATTTAACATTAACCATACATAGCAATTACCTTTTGAAGTAGGGGATTGCAGCTTGCATGGAACAATCAGGAAATAAAGTACTAGAGTCTTCATAAAGAAGAGACATGTAAAAAGTAAATTTTGATTTGTATTTTTAGATTAGATTATGTCAATTTGTTTTTTCATTAATATTTCAGATCACATTCAATAATCTATTGATAAGGTGAGATAATAAAAGAAGAGAAAATGACAATGAAATATGAAGTGTGATCCAAAATATTGATAAAAAAAGTTAAACTTTGAAAATTAACGATTAATTTGAATGTCTTTTAAGAAAGATTTTTTCATTTTAATGATTTATAAATCACGCTCATAATAGATATGTGAAACTATGCCACTAAAATTACTATACCATCACACAATTGCATCTAGAAACACTTTTAATTACTAAAACAGTTTATTAAATTATTTTATGTTAAAAAGATAATAAACATGAGATCTTTTCATAGCATGAATTATTTTATATTAAAAAAGAGTAAATATAAGATTTTTTTTAAAGCATGAAAGTGAGTGAGAGGGTACTGGAATAAAACACACTCTTGACCACGAAAAGAAAAGGAAAAGCAGGTTAAATGTATAAATAACTCAATAAAAATCTGTGATGCCAACAGCCCTTAAGTGGGGCATAGAACATCATATTTTCAAGATTAGAATTATTGATTCCAGCTTTTTGTGGGTTTCTTGGGCTTCAAGGTGTTTTTTATCAGAGAGATTTTGTAATCCATTTATTGTGTTTCTTCATCTTAACAGAGTCAATTTGGAATTTCAAAAATGTTTTATGATGAAAGTAACGTTTTCATTATTCATAAATATCAAAAAAATTCATTGAATCAAAAGGTTATAGTTTAATTGGTGAGGACAATGGCATGTCCTTTGATTACGCCATCCATTAATGATCAAATTGATAAAAGATGAGGTCATGATCTGCCACAAACAAACTTTGTCTAAATGAATAATCCTCAATCTGTAACTCTCAATTAAAAAATCATCAACATAGAATCTTGCACATGATATAAAATCTGCTATAGATCTTATACTGATGATTGAATTTATTGCTAAATAGATCACATAAATTATGAGAATATTGTCATGCTCTAGGTAGAGTTTTAAATGATATTGGTCGCCAAGAAATTTGTAATATTCAAGCAGTGCCCGACAAGAAAACTGGAAAAGATTAGAAAAGTTATTTCGTACTTGAGTTGTGCATCACATCAAGTAGAAGAGCCATACATATGTACAACCTGCACCAGGCTCTGCCTTCTGCCAAACTTTTCTTTGTACGATCTTCTCGTGCTTAAAAACAAGTGATGCAGAATTTTTACCGCGTAACAAATTTCATCGCGGTTCACCTGCATTTTAGCAAATACCTACCAGCTCCACTGAAAGTTGAGTTAATATTTGGGATACTTATATTTCTTTGTGGCTGTAATTCACTATCTATTCAGGCCATGGGGTTTTGTTGTAGTGGGTTTTTGTGGTAGGGGAGAAGACCCACTTACCCCTCTCTATTGAATAACCGTCACTTCCATGCTCACTTAACCCTCAAATTTTTTTTCACTTTGATCCATTAAATTTTTTTATTTGATTGAATAAATAATTACAAAAATACCAATGGTTGTTCATTATAATTACGAAAACATTAATGGCTGTTCATTAAGTATTAAAGTGCATGTTTTAGAGTGGATTTAAGGCATAAACAGTTATTATTGATGGAAATTAGAGTGGGCGCATACTGGGACATTGGGTGGCGGCAATCGGACGACACCTCTAAAAGGTGTCTTTTTGACTTCTGCACGCATATCCAATGCTCCCGCACTCTACTGAATTGCCCAAAAGCCAAAAGCTTAGTTATAAGCTTTTAACTCGTGGGCGAAAAAAACCCATAATTTATTTTTTTTATTCGACACACGGTTTAGATTCTATGGTTGCACGAAGTTAGCTCTGGCGGATACTGGGTCTTCTCCTTTAGGCATTAAAAATATTTTTCTTTGTTATCACGATTCAATTGTGTAATTTTACGAATCAAAATATTTTCGTGTTTAATCATAGGGTTTTTTTAAGGAGGTCTCGTAAAACTACATAGTTGAATCTTGATAGCAATATCACAATTTGATACTTTGTGGAAAATACGTCCTATTTATCAGTCAACCATTGTGATATTGCTATCACGATTTAATCATGTAATTTTACGAATCAAAATATTTCGACGCTTAATCAGAGGGTTTTTCCAAGGAGGCCTCATAAAACTAAATGGTTGAAACCTGATAGCAATATCACAATTTGATACGCTGTGGAAAATACCTCCTACTTATTAGTCAATCATTACCATTTTTATTATATCTATTGTTTATCATTATGATCACTAATCATTATTATCAAATTATTTATTATTAATTAATATAAATAGATTATTAATTTTTGAGAAATCAATAAAAATATAATTATTTTCTCATAAATTATCTATTTAATGAATTAATAAAAAATATTATTATCTTTCTAAGAATTTGAAATAACAATTTTTTATTAACAATTAAATTATCTTCTTCGTCTCTTTGATTTGATTCTACAATCAATTGAGTTATCTATTGATCCTTGGTCATATATGTACTATTAATTTATTTTTTTGAAAAGTCTATAAATTCATAATTGCTATTGTCATTTGCACATCTATCTTTTATACAAAATTATTCTATTGCATTTGTCATTCAAATATTATAGTGTTATCTACTGACTTGCATCCACATTCCTTTATGAGCAAGTCAATCTAATATGCTCAACCTTGAGGTTTGTAGTTAAATTTGCTATTAGAACTTTAGTTATCTTCTTCTTTTTTTCCTTTTTTTCTTTTTTAAGTTCTTTATTTTGGATTTCCAGTTCATATTGCACACATTTTGGTGAATTTAACATGAAACATGCTAACTTACCAATTAATTTTGGTATTTATGACTTTATGAGATTTCTTGTCTTGTAGATTTCTTGTCCTTTTAGATGGTTTTGAAGATTGATTTTTTTAGGAGCTTCTTGATGCAAAACAAACATCACAGTTACATCTAGAGGGGTTGGGAGACAAATTTTGACATATAACATATTATATTTTGCTTACATATTTTTTTGTGTTTTTGCAAAATAGATTTTTTATGTTATTGAATTTGGTACAAATTTTCATAATTCATACGGCTAGAGCATATGAATTGAACCATGTTTTGATATATATATTGAATTAATAATATATCATTTTTTAATATATGGATTATATTCAGATGCAACATATACATAGTTGCATGCTCACACAATGATGTATACACATGACCTCTAACATACACACATAGTCATTAGGGTTTGAAAATATGTAGTTGATTCTACAATATACACACAAAAATGCATTATAAATTCATAAATTTGTGTTACATATTGTAGAGGAGGGAATTTGCTACTCTTGAGATGACGAGGCCTTAAAGAGCAAATTACTCTCAACTACCTCAATTGAACCGACACAAGTGAATTGAAAATAAAGATGTTTTAAATTGAATTTGAAACTATGTTTGACATTAAATATAACTAAAAATCTCAAATAACTTGCAGATACAGATTGATAAAAAATTTAGTTTACATAAATGAAACGTATAGAATATACAGAATGTGATACTAGTCAAGCGAAGTCTCGGCCTTGGACACTAGCGCGTTGCAAGGACGTCTATGCATCTACATTGTTGTCTGTACAGATAAATCCCAATAACTGCCAAAATGAAGTCCTTTATTTGTTGACCCTATTCAAGGCCTGCACACATGGAGAGGGAAAAATGTTAGGGTTGTATAGGGGTTTTCCTTAGTCAAATTCCCGCTTTGGTGTTTCCACTTCCACGAACAACCATACAAGATTAGAATGCATAAAAAGTAAATTAGATGTGTGATAGAAACAATCCCCGCTATGGAGGAGCACCTATCATGAGCAAGAGACGCTAGACAAGATCAAATAAATGTGATTATAGATGAGATTGATCTATAGTAGTTTTGGGTGCACATAGTCATATGCACATATACATACATCACATTTTGTTGTAGTGATGGCAACACATGTCTATTGAGACCTTTACACACATATATGATATTTTGATTTGACTATGATTTGTGTTATGATATATGCTTTTGATTTCATTTATGTTATGGATGCATGTTGATCTATGATTAGATTAGATGCTATCATGATTTAATTAAACACATGTGACACATATGCTTAATTTAATTGTCACACCCCATTGTGTGTTTACTTATTTACTATTACAGTACTAGGGTAAATTATTGCATATAAGAATGTATTCTGAATTTTGATTGGAAATATATGTGATTTCACTTTGTTTATCAAAAATATTATGAATGAATGTTTATTTCATTTAATGTTATGTGATGGAATGCATATATGGAACTCAATGGTTATTGAATTAATATTCTAACTATGAAAAGTATTATGTAAATGCTTGTTTTGATGAATAGTTGACTACCATGGAATATGTTAAGTTGGATACAGGTTCATATTCAATCCTCTAGGAGCGAGGGGAAGTATCAATCAAAAGAAGAACTTGCTCAGGTAACTTGTAACGAAACCTAACTGAGCTTACACACACACTCACAATAGAATGGTTGAGTCAAGTCATAGTGTTGGGAATTGGTAAGTCGTCCTTTAAGTATGATGTGTTTGCATTAGAAAGGATCTTGATTACTATTGAGTGTGTTCTTGGATGATGTTTATGTGTTTGGTGTTTATGAGTTCTTCATTATATTACTATGTTTGATTGATGGGGTCAACATACATTGAATGTATATATGTGTATACATATGCATGTTGACGACAAGCCATATGCATGAAGGAACATGTACATGAGAGTACATAGGTAGACATATAGGTATGCACACTTATGGACGGGTTGCTTGTGAGCATGTTGATATCGAAGGGACAATGCAACATGTATGTATATATGTATATATACATCACACGTATAGTTTCCTATCAATAAGATAGTAATTGTTTATGTGCTTTATTGTGTAATCAAATAAATATATATACATGTGTATACATGTGTTGATATATACGTATGTGTGACAAATGGAAATGTCCATATAGATATATCAATATATGTATACATACATATACATGTACATAGAGGTATATATATATACAAACGATATATATGAAATGTTAATTTGGACCTATGCATTCAAATATCAAGTGGAATATTAAGACACTTATTTGTCAATGATTATAGCTAAATATATATATATATATATATATATATATATATATTATGAATACACATATATATGTATTCATAATATATATATATTTATAGATTAAAATGACATGGTCAAACTATGACGAAGGTTGATTTATAGTTTATAAGCCATGGTTGATCTAATATAAATGCATCACTATTTTAAATCAGCACATTGTAAATGCAAGGAAACACATTATCCCTTTGGATAATGTGTGATGGAAATATTAAACATTACTTGTCTGTTGTTTTAAGTATTTAAAAAAGCATTAGTAAAAGAAAAGAATCGCAACAACTAGCATGCTTGGTCAAAGCACATTCTAAGCACTATTACTAAAGAGTCGATTCATCCTTAACATGTCGATTTGACAGTCTATGACTAAGTCGACTATATTATGTGTTGCTTAATGAACATTGACTATTTCCTTTAATAAATTGTGGGCAAAAGAACAAGGAAGGTGCTGAAACTTGGCGCCATATTATGAATTCCCTGTTTCCTACATAGGTCTTTCATACTTGCAATTCGATTCTCATCTGTAGAAAATATGCATAATTTATTAAGTCAAGTATTGTTGGCATGCAAGAAGGTCAATCTGTTGTTTACTAGGTTGAGTATTAACTTAGAATGTTGCCACCTTTTTCTGTATAAGATGAGTCGACTTGCATGGTTGAGGGGTGTCAATTGGTTTACCATTTCCTTAGGCATCAATGTCTCATTATTTAGTATAAATAGATGGGCCAACTCTCTCATTTGGACGCACAAGCTAAAGTTATAATCTGTTGCTTTTATTCTGTAAGTTGTATTTTTTTGGGATAGAGTTATTATGTGAGCATAGAGAAGGAGATTATTGTGAGATATTGTATTGAGTGATCATAGTAGTTTGAAGTGAAGCCTAGCAAGCTGACATTGGAAGGCTGAGAACCAGATTAGTCTATTGGATTAATCAGTCTACATGCATGAGAATCTATTCACCTTTTATTTATCTTTTGTTGTGAAAGAATGAATCTTTTGATTGATTTGTTTGGAATTGCATGATCTAATGATCACATTAGTGAATCGTAATATTTTCTTATGGAAAGGAAAAGAATTTGTTTGTGATTTCCTATGAAGTGTTTGTATATACTCCATAATAGGAGAGTTCTTTTATCATAGTATTTTATACTAGGAATGATGAAACAAGAATAGTTCAAGGGTTATTTATTCCAAGGTTGCTTTGTAGACTAAAAAGCTCATAAATTATACCCGGGATTTGATTATCGATTGAAGGGGGGGTAACTTATGTTTATGCTTTGTGGGTAGAAATACCATTATGTTTTGGGGAAGGGAATAGGTTATTTCTAAGGTTAAAGACTGCCTATAGGAGGAAATTACCTATGCATAGTATAATGGCCTTAGGTCAAATCAAGTTTGAGAAGTGTATGTGAGTAGGATGACTATCACTCGAAGTACTGAGTGAGAAAATTTTGGCCAAAGTAGTGTGCTCACATTTGGCTCCAATGTCAATTCACCATGATCCATTTATGCATGCTAGTTCAGGATTGTAGAGTTTACAAGTTCTAGTTATATAGGACACAACACTAAGCTTAGAATGGTTGTTATGAGGTTACTCCACCAATCTCTTCATAGAAGGGTAGGGCCATCTATCATATGATAGATGTGTGGGGGACCGCATTTGAATCTATGGCTGGCAAAAAAGTGCTTGAGTTATGCTTCTCCTCCTTAGCAGGTGACCAAGATTTAAAAGGAGATTCTTGGACCATCTACATCTATTGCTTTGAAGCTCAGTTGAGCTATGTATGTACTTTGTACACAATCTTTGGAATATTGTAATATGCAGAATATTATTTTGGAAATGAAATCAAATTGGTTATTGTTATGACATCTATGTTCATTTGTTCTCTATTAAGAAAATAATTTTTTTATGGCAATGGTTAAGTAACATAGTTTATTTACTTGAAAGTGAAAACTTAGGAAATTCACTTGCATGAACAATTGGCATGTTACATAAATCCTACGATGATCTAATATGATATGATGATATAGATGTTCATGAAAATAGAACATTCTAATTAATAAATACATTCCATATATATAAAGAAATGGTTGATCTAATAATGAGATAAATTGAGATTATTGATTGACAATGCATAGAGTTCAAAATAAACATACTCATAATTCTTATTTAAAGAAATCAACCATATGTGTATGCATCATAACACAATGACAAAGAAAGTGTTGATGAAGGAATGCCATAACACACATACTTTGACTCTCGAAGGAGTTAATGTCGTGCACGAGACATGTCGGGAAATTCTACACATAATATTGATGCAAGTGCATAACATTGATTAGTTCTTTCAGTGATATTCCATTCATGTCAGAAAGGTCATAAGCACCAGAACCATAAATAGAGGTGATTATGTATGGACCTAACCAATTAGGACTAAATTTCCCCTTTTGGTTGGATGGCACGTATATGTTTCTTTGGTTCTCATAAATAACGAGATCACTGAAGTTGAATGTATGAGAAAGAACACTTTGATTGTACAATGCTTTGATAAATATTTTTTATAAGCCTAGAGATTCTCAAGGGCCTTTAATTGGCACTTATCGAGCAATTGAATTTGGTTTAGATGTTTGGCATGGTAAGTGTCATCATCAATCAACCCTCTATGAGAATCTCATAAAGATAAAATTTTCAACTCTAAAGGTATAATAACATCAACACAATATATGAGGTTGTACGAAGTAGTACCAGTAGCCATACAAACACTTGTGCGATAGGCCCAAAATGCATAAGTCAATTGAGTATGCCCATATTTACTATGCTTATTAATTTTCTTGTGTAAAATTTGCTTAATGATATTATTTAATGCTTCAACTTGACCATTCAATTGAGGATAATAAGGTGTAGAGAATCGATTTTGAATATGAAATTTCTCCAAGAATTGTTTTACCTCCTTGTTCTTTAACATGTCATTATCAGAGAAAAGTGTGGAAGGTAATCCAAAATGAGAAATTATGTTGTTTAGAAGAAAATTGTAGATTGCTTTAGCGTTAGTAGATCAAAGTGAGGTAGCTTCAACCCATATTGTGAAGTATTGTGTTGATATTATGATGAAGTTCTATCCCTTAGAAGTGTTGGAGTACAAGACCATTGAGAGGGGGGTGAATCGGTGGTCAACTTACAAATCAAATCTTATTAAATAACCCACTTGAATTATGCATATAAATCCATTGAGACCACTTCAAACATCATAGGTATTTGATGTTGAGTGAATCAAAATCATATGAATCAGAACAAGATACTTGAACAAGAATGACTTATCAAACCCAAACTGACAAACAATCAAGAGAAGCCATGACATGGGGATTATGAGTAGAAAACCCTCAAAGGGATAAAAAACACTTAAAAAAAACTTCATTAAGCCTCACTGGCAAAAAAACCTCATTGGTTACGTACAATGTCTCACTGACAATTGCCTCACTGGAAAAAAAAAACCTCACTAGTTATATTCAATGTCTCATTGACAGGCATAAGATGCCTCACTGGAAATCATACACCACCTTCAGTAAACTCAAAAGAAATAAACAAGATCAGAGGGTTACTTTGTTTCAATATAAACCAGATTATCAATCTCACTTGTTTTACATACAACCTATCAACTTCAACCCTGCATACATGGATGACTATTTCTTTTACAAGAAAATCTTTGCATACATTTTGACTCACATACTTTGAATGACTAAAAAAAATAGGATAGTGACTTTCTGTTACATTGACAAACTTCACTCAAATAGACAACTCCTTATTCATCTTCTTGTTTAGAGCATATATGCACACTGTTCTAGACTCTCCTTAGGTTCAAATGCATCTATAATAATTCTTAGATCACATAGGTCACTGCAGAGAAGAGATTACACTTGAAAGATATTTGATATTTAAAAATACTTCTCTCTATATCCTTAACACACAAAAAACTATTGATATAAAATTCAATGCATTACAGTCAACTCATACAAACCCTTTTCTTTGAGTCACATTCTACCATGAAAGGAATAAACTCAATTGACAAATCAATCAAAGTTTCTCAACTATGGTAGTATGATTACAACATAATTTTTCTCTTTCTTTCCACACATTTTCATCATAACACTATCTTCCATCCACATTACATGAAGCTCTCTCTACAGTTAGAATTCCCTCAATGCATTCACTTGGTTTTTTCTTCCATCGTTGCTTCAATCAGTTATCAAAATTATGCATAACTGAATCTAGTTTGATAACTCTTCACTACCCATCAAAAATAGACCTTGCAAACTAACCATTCATAAAGTTAAAAAATGACCTTTGATCTTCAGCTATTGCCAATCCATCAATTAAATATTAGCCTTTGATATTTCTTTAAGTGAAAAGAAAGGAATCTTTTACCTATTCAATCAGTTCTATCAAGAGAAGAGGTTGGTTGCTAATGATTTCAAAACCCTCCATGCAGCCACTTAAGTTACTTCAACCTCTTATACCTGATCAACCATCAAATATAACATAAAGACAACATTGCATCGACGGTCCCTATAAGCCATAAACCCTAGGTATCTTTAGGGTTTTAGAAATGTTTGAAATTTGAGATTGAATGATGAAAACATCAACCAATGAAGAAAGAAAAAATGAAGCCATGTGACTATTCTAAAACTTGTCATTTACCAAATGCTATTGATGTTGGGCATTGCACCATTGAATTTGACAAACATGAGGGTTTGAAACCTTATGAGAACATCAATATGCAAACCCCTTCCATTATACACCAACTCAACACACCTCTGTCTTTGAATAACTCTTTGAATGCATCAATCATCATGAAATTAATGAACAAGCAAGAAACTTTCTGAATAATCTTTGACTTGAAGCAACTCTACATGATTAAGCAACTTTGAGATTATGATACTTGGTCAACAACACCACTGCATCAAACTTTCCTGTACATCAACCTCAACTTATGTGTGATAGTCTATATCAACCCTCAACATAATGAGATGAAACATGAAATGATCTTTGTGATCTTTGACACCACACATCAAATCAATACCTTGAAATGATCACCATAAGAATCACAATGAACTTTGACATCAATGACAAACATCATGCCGAAAAACTCCCCCTTTGGAATTGATGTCAATCAATCATTACACCTTCACCTAAGTTGTTTTTCTCCCCCTTTGACAACAATGAAAAAAGATGATGGACTCCCCCTACAGATGAGCTCCATATAAAGCTAGATAATTTCAGCACATAGGGACTAAAGTATGAAGAATCAATATTGTCTCCATACCCACAATTTGGTCAAAAACTACCATCAAACTTATTGGCAAAACTAATATGACACCTGCACTATCACCATACTTATCCAACAATAGTTTCTCAAAGTAAGAACAACTAATGAAGAATACCTCAAGTTGTGACCCAACCTTTGTCCTCATAAACTGAGAAATGGACTAAGAACTGTCAACCTGAAACTGAATATTCATTATAATCATGACATTGATCAGAAATGCCACCACCTCAACATAAAATCATTTAATCCCACTACAAAATAAGCATTGAATATTAACCATGGAAAGCATTGTACTATAAATCATGAAATACATTTGATTGAGCACACTATAACATATACCTTTGCAAACACCACACCTTTGCAACAAAAATACTTTCAAGCCAAAACAACACAAAGCATGAACAATCAATCTCCAACCATTTGCAATAAGAGAATTTATACCATTGTCAAAATAAGAGCACAAATGAAAGATAAGATTGTAAAAGTGAATTTAAATCAATGACAAAAAGACTACTCACTTCCCTTGTCTAGGATATAGATATAGTTTTGTCGAAACTTGGACTATCAAGGTAGGCAATGAACACATTGGTAAATGTAGACTGAGATGCATTGAATAGAACTAACATTAAACAGCCCCAACAAGTACAAGATCCATACTACCCATGTGAATTTCAAGATAAACATCATATACCCCAACAACATGCTTAAAGTAAAAACATCACTATGAGACCACTACAAACTATCACCTTGTACTTTCACTGTGGAGGATTCATACCAATACTACTATCACAACAAAATTTGACCGAGAAGACATGAAGATCACTATATTTTGCAAGGATAAAAAGGGATTGATTTATAGCACTATGAATTGACAAGTAGGAAATGATACACTATCCAAGATCAATAACACTCTGTAGATCTGAAACATGAATTCCACTAACAATTACCAACACAAAATCATACCAAATGAAGGATCACAATCAAACTATGACCGAGAACATCTCCAAGATGTAAGCAATATATTCAATGAAAAGCACTGTGAAACAATCACAAAGATACTGATACAAATACCACAACTTCCCATCATCACACTGTGAGTCACTGTCCATTTGATGACTACCATTACACACCTATCACAACTTGGTATTGCTCATTGTCATTTAATAGTTCATGTTTGGCTTGCTTCATGATAACTATCATAATGTGAATAAACAAACTTTTGAGCATGTGAACTATAATGTGAATAAACAACCTTCTCACTGCCCTTTATCTGTCACAAGAGTCTTCAGACTAAGTGAATTTACCGTCACCTTTTCCTCATGTGATTTCCTTGTGGTGGAATGCCTTTGTAATGTAGAGATTTCTTTGAAAAATTTCTCATCACAGGAGGTAAGCATGCATACTTTGTAGAACTCCTTTCTCCCACGTTGGCATTCATTAAGATATATACATAAGAATAATTGCACCACTACTTGAAAAACATTGATGCCCATGTCATAAATCATTGTCAACCCAATAAAAGCATGGACACCACACACCTTTTCTCATCAAGATCGCTGTGATAGCACTGATAAATAGTCATAGCACTGTATCATTGTTAATGATGTTGAGAAAATGTGTCTCAACTTCTAGCTTGAAGTCCTTGTTTTCATGACTTGGCAAAAATCCGGTGATTCTACAGTTTACGGCCATACTGCGCCTAGCCTCATCTCAGCCTTAATTGCTTTACCGTGGTAGTAAGTTCTTACCCTGGCAATACCACGATGGAAGGGTGGCAGTTACCTCTTTACTGCTCGCAGTCTTATCCCTGACCGCGGTCACTACGGTTGCCTTCGCTTGGCCAGTCTGGTTGGTCACCGCCATATCGCAGGCGATTAAGTCCTTGACCGCGGTGGTGGCGGTGAGACCACCTGCAGTCACCTTGGCTGCTACCGCCTTACCGCGGGCGGTGGGTCCACTCACCGAGGTGATTGCGGTGAGACCGCCAATGGTCTGGCTGACAATCAACACCCTACCACGGGGTGGTCTGTCAACCCCCACGGTAGCGTGGTTTGACCGCCAGCGGTCACCATGGCCGATTACCTCGTTGCCACAACTAGTGTCAACCCGGACGGCGGTAGTGCAGGACAGTTAGTGGACGGGCTCGATGAAGTCTATGGGTGAGCTCGGTTGAGCTCACCACATTACCACGAGCCGACTCGACTGGTGCTCTGGTAGCATGAGCAGGTCTTGGATGAGCTTGGTTGGCCAAACCACCATACTGCCACTAATACATTTTGACCCAATTTCTGACGAAAGTTCGTCGAAAATATTTCGTCAAAAAATTGATGAAATTTGAAACGTCAATTTTTCGACCCAAGATCGTCGATTGGGTCGAAAAATCAACGTTTCAAATTTCATTGATTTTTCAACGAAATTCCTCCAACAAAAGTTCGTTGGAAATTGGGTCAAAATTTATCAATGCGCGGACGGGTCGGTTTGACTTGACGGTAGAGCAAGGAAGCTTGAGGGAGCTCGGTCGGGCTCACCACATTACCGCGGGTGCATCAACTCAGCTCGATAGTGGAGCGGTATGAGCATAGGGAGCTCGGACGAGCTCGGGACTGTGTTTGACCGAGTTGGACTCGGTGGCAGGAGCGATAGGTGAATGCAAATCGGACACATGGCAGTTTGACTACTTTTGGTTGGCCAAAGGCTTTTGTGGCAACAACAGTAATTGCAGGCCGACTTTGATTGGCGATCAGGACCCGATTTGGGTGGTGGTATTAATGCCTGGGTGGCTTGATGCAGGAAGATCAACATGGGATGATTGATTACGTGATTGGATCAAGAGATTCATGTACCTGGTGATCGATGGTTGATTGAGAAGAATTGAATGCAACATATGACTTATCAAGTCGAGTACAATATTGCATGATAGAGATAATTCAAACTGTATGTTTAGAAAAAACATTGTAATAGTGAGATAGTTTTGGAAGTGTTGTTGTGAGCTGATTAGAGAAGACTATGTATTGTATGTAACTATTTTTGTTACTGTAATACAATTGTCTTGACTTTGTGTGGTGGGTTTTTTACTTGAAAAGGTTTTCCCACGTATATCTTGTGTCAACTGTGATTGCTTATTTCTGATTGTCTTTTCTATGCTTATTGTATTTATCTCAAATAGTTTTGAAAGCTATTAGGAACCATTTTATTCTCTTCTCCTCTGTTGTATTAGTGTTAAGGGAATGCATTTCGCACTATTGGGTCATTAGATCCTGCATGTTTTTCCCTTCAAGTGGTATCAAAGCCTGGCCTGTTGTGTTATCCTTGAGAGAAAGCTCAATTTTTGTGCTAATACTATTTCAGTGGGAGTATTGCATTGTTAAAACTTGTTTCAGTTTGAGATGGCAAGTACATTAGGTAGAGTAGATATTGAAAAATTTAATGGCAGCAACTTTGAGTTGTGGAAACTCAAAATGGAAGACTTGCTGGTGGATAGAGACCTCTGGATTGCAGTGTCTGGAACTAAGCCACAAAGTACAACTAAAGAGGCTTGGGATCTTGTTGATAGAAAGGAAAGAGGTCTGATAAGACTGAGTCTGGACGATTATGTTCTCCTAAACGTTCATGAGGAGCAGTCTGCAGCTTCATTGTGGAAGAAGCTTGGTGATATTTATCAGGGAAATTCTCTGGTAAATAAGTTATTCCTGAGGAAGAAGTTGTACTCCTTGAAAATGGATGAAGGTGCATCTGTTGCAAACCATCTGAACTCGTTTAACATGAGTGTTACTCAGCTAGCGTCTGTAGGTGTAAAAACAAAGGAGGAAGATTGTTGCATGCTCATGTTGTGTTCATTACCTGACAGTTGGGATCATCTGGTGATGGCTATTGGAAGCACAACCACTGCATTCAAGATGGATGATGTGGTTGCTTTGCTCTTGTTTGAAGAAATGCGAAGGAATTCTTCTAAGATGGCCAAAGAGGCTCTTGTTGTTTGAGGTAGACCAAAGGAGAAAGGCAAGAAGAAATACAAGAAGTCAAAATCCAAATCTACAGGAAGATCGAAGCCTCTGGTAAAAATTTCAAGGTGAGATGCTGGAACTGTGGGCAACCTGGTCATATCAGGAAGGACTGCAAGGAGAAGAAGAAGTAGAATGCCTCTGACAATGAATCTTCTCATAGTGATGCATACGCCTTCATTGTAGCAGCCTTGACAACTTAGGCATCAGATGATGTCTAGCTGGTTGACTAAGGTGCATCGTTTCACATGATGTTCAATAGAGAATGGCTCTCTAAATATGAGAAGTATGATGGTGGAAAGGTGTACTTGGCAAGTGATTCAATGCTAGAGATAGTTGGCAGAGGAAGAGTCAGAATTCAGTTTCCTAACGGGAGAGTCAAAGGTATTGGTGGCGTACTTCACATACTAGGTTTGGCTCGAAATCTTCTTTTTGTCAGTAAGTTAAATGATGTTGGTGTAGAAGTTTCTTTTTCAAGTAAGGGATGTAAAATGGCTAGAGGTGCAATGGTGTTGGCTAAGGGTGTTCGTACCGGCACTCTGTACAAGCTGGATGTGTGTCATGTTCTTTGTAACAGTGCCTCTGTAAAGTCATTCATTGTTGCACCTGTAGAGAAAGATGAAGACACCTCTCTGGTTGTAAATGCTTTGGAGGTAAAACTCCTAGCTAAGAAGACTATGCTATGGCATCATAGACTTGGTCACATTGGTGAGAAAGGTTTAAAAACCTTGAAGAATAAAAATCTTGTAGAAGGGCTTGATGATTGTAACCTTGGGTTCGATTTTTGCGAACATTGTATCTATGGAAAACAACACCATGTTTCATTTTATTCTAGTCCTCATAAATCTTCTGGTATACTAGATTATGTTCATTCAAATGTGTTTGGTCCAGTTAATGTTCCTTTGTTATCAAAGTCCAGATACTATGTTTCTTTTATTGATGACTATTCGAGAAGGGCATTTGTATACTTTCTTAAAAGTAAATAAGAAGTGTTCAGTCAGTTTAAAGAATTTAAATCTTTGGTAGAGAATCAGACTGGAAGGAAAATTAAATGTTTGAGGATAGACAATGGCGGTGAATTTTTTTCTGTAGATTTTGAAAGGTATTGCACTGATCATGGAATTAAAAGGCACAAGACAATGCTTTATACTCCATAATAGAATAGAGTTGTTGAAAGACTGAATAGGACGTTGATGGAAAAGGAAAAGAGTATGTTAAGTGGTGCTGGTCTGGAGAAAAAGTTCTGGGCTGAGGTTGTGGCTACAACATGTTATCTAATAAACAGATCTCCTTGCTCTACTCTTGTTGATAAAATGCCTTTGGAAGCATGGTCTGGTAAGAAGCCCTCTCTGAGGCGTGTCCGTGTGTTTGGCTGTGAGGCATATGTTTATGTGCCAAATGAAAAAAGATCTAAATTGAATAACAAGGCTGTCAAATGTATTCTCATCGGCTATGGAGTTGGTGTGAATGGATACAAGCTTTGGAACCCTGTTACTGAGAAGGTTTTGTATAGCAGAAGCGTGATATTTCGTGAGCTAAAACCTTCAGTATGTGATCAACAACTTGAGACAGATTATAGTGACAAGCAAAAGGATGTAGTTGAGATTCCCCAAACTCCAGAAAGGGAAGAGTTGCATGGTGTACTTGAGACTGAGGAGAGATCAAGCAGCTCTGAAAGTTCTGATGATGAAGAACAACCTCAGCCTGTAAGAAGATCTACACGAGAAAAAAGGCAACCTGAAAGGTATGGTTTTTCACTATTAAATTCGAACTGTGCCTATTCTTTATTAACCAACACTGATGAGTCTAGGACTGTGAAAGAAGCAATCAACATGGCTGATTCGAATTCTTGGCTACATGCCATGAATGAAGAGATGGATTCTTTGAAAAAGAATGAAACCTGGAATTTGGTACCACTGCCTAAAGGGCGAAAGCCTATTGGCTGTAAGTGGATATTCAAAAAGAAAACAGGCCTTGATGGCAGTGTTGAGAAGTATAAGGTGAGGTTGGTTGCAAAGGGATTTTCTCAAATTGAGGGAATTGATTATGGAAAGATTTTTTCCCCTATAGCAAATTTTACATCAATCGGATTTCTATTATCATTGGCAGTTGTAAAGGATTTTTAAATTGAACAGATGGATGTGAAGACAGTGTTTCTCCATGGTGAGCTAGAAGAAGAAATCTACATGTCCCAACCTGAGCATTTTGTTGAAAGAGGTAAACAAAATCTGGTATGTAAGTTAAATAAATCTCTCTATGGTTTAAAACAATCTCCTAGAATGTGGTACCAGAAATTTGACACGTTTGTGTTGTCAATTGGATTTGTGATCAAAATATGATCACTGCATTTATTATAAATCTGAGAATGATCATGTGCTTGTTATTACACTGTACGTGGATGATATGTTATTCATAGGAAATAGCAAGACTATGATTTCTGATCTTAAATGTCAGTTGTCTGCAAAGTTTGAAATGAAAGATCTTGGTGTAGCAAGGTACATTCTTGGAATGGAGATAACCAGGGACAGAACAAGCAAAAAGATTTGGATCAGTCAGAGTAAGTATGTGAAAATAGTTTTGGAGAGGTTTACCATGGATGATTTCATGTAGCTTGTTGTTCCAATCATGCATGGAACTAAGTTGTTTGTTGAAGACTATCCAAAGTCTGCTACTGAGATAGAGGACATGACCGGTCTGTCTTATGCAAGTGTTGTTGGAAGTTTGATGTATGCTATGGTCTGCATAAGACCAGATATTGCCCAAGCAGTGGAAGTTCTAAGCCGATTTATGGAAAATCCGGGAAGATCACATTGGGATGCTATGAAGAGAGTATTTAGGTATTTGAAGGGGCCTTTAGACTATGCCCTATGTTACTATGGCAGTTTGGTTGCATCATAGAGGACTCTCAGCATTCATGGGTATGTTGATTTAGATTGGGTAGGGGACATTGACAATAGGTGATCCACCAGTGGATACACTTTCATGCTTAATGGTGAAGCAATCAGTTGGATGAGCAAGCAATAGGCTATAGTTGCTTTATCCATGACAAAGGCAGAGTACATGGCTGCAACTCACGCCTGTAAGGAGGTCGTTTAGCTGAGGCGTTTATGTTCAGATGTTGGATTTAATGTAGGGTAGATCACTATTTTTTTTGATAGTTAGAGTGTCATTTGTCTGGCAAAGAATCCAACCTTTCATGCCAGGACCAAGCACATTGATGTGCAATATCACTTCATGAGGGATATGGTTGAAGATGGCAAGGTCAGTCTGGAAAAGGTGGACACCTTGAAGAATGTTGCAAATGCTTTAACATAGCCAATTAGCATAAACAAGTTAATATGGTGCGCATAATCGAGGGGCCTTGGGGCTTATGACAGACAATAATTTTTCAACGCCATGAGGGAGCTGGAAGTGTTCGCCAAGTGGGATCTTGTTGAGAAAATGTGTCTCAACTTCCAACTTGAAGTCCTTGTTTTCATGACTTGGAAAAAATCCAGTGATTCTGCAGTTTACCGCCGTACCACGCTTGGCCTCATCTTAGCCTGAACCGCTTTACCGCGGCAGTCAGTTCTTACCCTGCCAGTACCGCGATGGAAGGGTGGCGGTTACCTCTTTACCGCTCGTAGTCTTGTCCCTGACCATGGTGATTGCAGTTGCCTTCACTTGGTCGGTCTGGTTGGTCACTGCCATACAGCGGGCGGTTAAGTCCTCGATCGCGGTGGTGGCGGTGAGACCACTTGCAGTCACCTTGGCTGCTATCGCCTTACCATGGGTGGTGGGTCCACTCACCGTGGTGATTGTGGTGAGACTGCCAGCGGTTTGGTTGACGGTCACCACCCTACCGCGGGGTGGTCTGTCGACACCCATGGTAGCGCAGTTTGATCGCCAGTGGTCACCATGGTCAGTTACCTCGTTGTCGCGGCTAGTGTCAACCTGGACGGCGATATCACGAGACGGTTAGCGGACAAGCTCGGTGAAGTCTGTGGGTGAGCTCGGTTGAGCTCACCGCATTACCGTGGGCTAACTCGGTCAATGCTCCGGTAGCGCGGGCAAGTCTTGGACGAGCTTGATTGGCCAAACCGCCATATCGCGGACAGGTCGGTTCGACTCGGCGGTAGAGCGGGGAAGCTTGAGGGAGCTCGATCGGGCTCACCACATTACCGTGGGTGGGTCGACTTAGCTTGGTGGTGGAGCGGTATGAGCATAGGGAGGTCAGACGAGCTCAAGACTGTGTTTGACCGAGTTGGACTCAGTGGCAGGAGCGATAGGCAAATGCAAATCGAACACATGGCAATTTGACTGCTTCTGGTTGGCCAAAGGCTTTTGTGGCAACAATAGTAATTGCAAGCCGACTTTGACTGGCGATCAGGACCCGATTTGGGTTGTGGCATTAATGCCTGGGTGGCTCGATGCAGGAAGATTGACATGGGCTGACTGATTGCGTGATTGGATCAAGAGATTCATGTACCTGGTGATCGACGGTTGATTGAGAAGAATTGAATGCAACGTATGAATTATCAAGTCGAGTACAATATTCCATGATAGAGATAATTTGAACTGTATGTTTAGAAAAAACATTGTAACAGTGAGATAGTTCTAGAAGCACTACTATGAGCTAATCAAGGAAGACTGTATATTGTATGTAACTGTTTTTGTTACTGTAATACAATTGTCTTGACTTTGTGTGGTGGGTTTTTTACCTGAAAAAGTTTTCCCACGTATATCTTGTGTCAACTATGATTGCTTATTTCTAATTGTCTTTTCTATGCTTATTGTATTTATCTCAAATAGTTTTGAAAGCTATTAGGAACCAGTTTATGCTCTTCTCCTCTGTTGTATTAGTGTAAAGGGAATGTATTCCGCACTATTGGGTCATTAGATCCTCCATGTTTTTCCCTTCAAATGACATGAAATATGAATGGTCAAAGACAAAAACATCACTATCCAAATATCAAAGCACACTATCACTATACATACTAAGATTTGGTAGGAGTGTGCATTATCAACCCTTCATGAATGTCCTCTATATCTTGCATGCTTGGTATACCCTTCAATGACATCATTCTATGAGATTCTTCTGAGTTGTGCACTAATACCACTCAATGACTACTTGGGAATATGAAGACTATGACAAAGATACCATATATGAAGATGTAATGATCATGGTACTTTACTGTTAGAACATCACTATTCTTAATACCTGCAAACTAAAATGACAATAGATCTCATAACATGTCTTCATGATGAACCAAAAAACCTGATTTTCTCCTTGATGGAACCTCTTTGCTATTGTTAATGGGGTTTTTTTGATACAGAAAAAAATCAACTACCCCTCAACTTATGCTACTCTTTATGTAGTTGTGGATGTCACTTGTGTAGTATGCATAAGCTTGGGTTCTTCTTTCTCTTTCTCTTGTTTCCTTCTCCAAAATTTCATAATGTCTTTCTCTTCGTAATGGCTAAATGATTCCATTAAATTAATCCTACAGTTCTTTCTATCCATAAAAACTTATTTCATGTGTCCTATTCTTTGTAAATTTGTTACATTTATGGCATGCATTATTTTAATTCTTCTTTAACAACCTACAAGAATTTTTATTCTTGTTCCATTCAAAATTATTTCTTGCATGAATTCTACACTCTCTAGCCATATGACCAAAATTATAACAAGAATAAAAATAACCATGAAAATAAGAAGTGAACCTGGCTTGTTTTGTTGATGACCTTGTCCTCAGTCCTTGCTTGGGATTATGAACTCTTTTGTATCCTTCTTCATTGTTGTTCTAATCTGCAAGCCTTTTGGGAGTAGTGCTTGATTCTCTTTGTTTATCTATTGCCTCTTTTGATGAGTTTGAATCCATTGGTGCTTTTCCAACATTCTTCTTGGACATTGCAACATCTGTATAACCATTTTTTTCTTAATATCCTAACTCAAAATTTTTTGATATTTATCTTTGACTTAGAATTATTTTCTCAAATAACTCAATGCTCTGCTCATTTTGAAGACTCATCTTCAACTCTTGATTTACCTTCTCTAGTTGTTTTTCTAGAGACAAAACTTCAACCTCTAGATTTTGACAATCTTCCATTTTGGTTTGCAAGTTTATGCTAGTGACTTCTACAACCCTCTTGTTCTCTTCAATTTGAAGCTTTAGATCTACAACTAACTTTTGAGACTCATTAACCCTACTGATAAGATTTTCAGTTTGATTTCTTTGCACTACTACCTCCTTTTTGAGTCTTTTTATTTCACTAAGAGCACATCTCAATTCTCCCTCAAAATCAACCTCTTCTTCATCACTATCAAATTGATCTTCACTCTTTTCTTCCTGATTTTCACTTTGGTACATATAGACTAGTTTGTCCCAACCCTCCTTTGCATTCTTACTATACATAACCTTAGCAATGGTCTCATTTCAAAAACCACAAAAGATGGCATCCATGGCCTTTGCATTGAATTCACAAGCCTTCTTCTCAGCAGTAGTAGAAGAAGGTATTGAGGGTACTATATAACCCTTCTCTACTGCTATCCACATACCAAATCCCAAGAAAGATAGGTAAGACTCCATCATAAGATGCCAAAAAGTAAAATTGGTACCATCAATCGAGGTGCTTTAGTGATAGAATATTCTTCCTGATTACCCATGATAAGTACTCCACTACCAGGAACCCCTAAGTTGATTAAAATTATGCATGAGTAAGGCTTTGATACCACTTGTTGGAGTACAAGACCATTGAGAGGGGCAGGGTAAATCAGTGGTCAACATACAAATCAAATCTTATTAAATAATTTGTTGGTGTTTTTTCCAGCTGAACCTTGAGAATCCTCTAAAGGATAGCCAGTCCTTATGCTTAATAATTTCAAGATTACTGGACAACGAACAGGAGATGGATTCTACACTTTTCTCCCCTACACTTTAGGCTTTGCAAAACCTAGGAGGGTAATCCCACACAATGTACCTATGAATATATGTAGGCAAATGACCTTGTATATTGCAAATAGAAAATGAATTCTCATGTAAGTTCTTAATAAATAGAATTAAAAAGAATGGCTAATCCTTCACAACATTCAACATTTAGAGGATGAGAAAATAGAAGTACATTGCACTTCTAGAAACCAAACATAAAACAAACGCATTTAAAAGTTGTTTGAATTTAAAGATTTTTTCTGAGGATGGGGAAAGACAACTATGCATGACCATTTCCTACCTTGGGCTATGAAATCACATATCATACGCATCATATAATAATATTATAGCATAAAATTTATGCCCTTCAAATTTCCATCACATTATGATAGAAATCCCTCCTTAAGCCTATCAAGAAATCATACTTAGTAATCCATCTAAAAATATAATACCTTTGTTACCTATCTGCAAGCATTTAAACCACTCCTTGAATGGAAAGAAAACAAATAGATGACTCAAATAACAAATGTGTCTAAAAATACCTCAACAACCTTGTTATTTCAATTCAAAAAGGTATTACATCCCATACATGGAGACACTTATGATAGGCTTTCATTAGGTCCTATCTCTTTAGTTTGAAAAGTGCATCAAATATCAACTAGGTAGTGTTCAAAGGTTGTATGCAATAGGAGACTACTCAACTATCTCTCTCAGATTTTATAAGTGATTAGGACAACTGAAATGAAACTTAAACTAAGAGGCCACTAAACTAGAAAGTAAGAAATCATTTATCTAGAAAGCTCAAAATAACTAAACTAAAAAGCAGGAAGTTATTAATCTAAAACTCATAACAACTAAACTAGAAAGCATGGACAAATTAAACTAATAAGCGTGTAAAGAAACTATGAAACATTTGGCTAAACGAATAAAAAACTTAACAATTAACAAAAAATAAATTAACAAATTGAAACTAACAGTGAAGGTAGGTGCTTTGGAACTTTAGTTAATAGAATTAAAGATTACAGACTCACTACAATCTACAAGATTAACTTTAATGGAGCTCGACTATGAAAATAAACTTTACTCACATTTATCATTTATAAAACAAACAAAAAAAAGTGGAATACTTATCTATATACTCTACAGTCCCTCGAGTGGCCAACTCATGGGTTCTCCTACGCTTAGCTCAAATCACATAAATTTTGTAACTCCAAGATTACTCCATTCAAAATGATTCCATTCACAATACTTAACAACTTAGAATGAGGTAGGAAAAATTTGCTTTATTCATATTAAAATTATAATTCAAAAACATAGTTTAGAAACTCATTATGATAGCATAACGATATCTCCTTGTTGTCTCATTACTTCTAAAAGTTACACACTTACTCAAAATCTGCTTAACTGAATCCTATAATTCAGTTGGTAAAGATTACCACTAAAAATGTCTTTAACTGTATTTAACAAACTAATGGACTTAAGTCCATGACATAAAACATTAAAGAGGCTCAGAGTGATCCATAAAGTCTTTCAACAAAAATAACAAGAAATCTACAAAAACTCGATCCATCATGCGTGCCCTAGAATTATGGCACCTATTCTCCCGAAGCTTGTCTTCAACCATCTTGAAGTTTGCGTTGAATCTTCCTAGTTGAGCATGATGAGCGATGATACATGAAAACTTGTACATTACTTTAGAAACTAAACCATTAAGTTAGCGCAGGTTAGCTTATTTCAAGTAATTTCATAAAATAAAGATTGTACACCTTTTCACAAAAAGAAAGCATTTATTAATCCTAAAGATAATTAATTGGCAAGGTAAAGGTGGCTGGAAAATATGAGGAAGGGTATTTAGTTCACTTATATTGATGAGGTTATTTTTACCTCATTATTTCCTCCCCTTCTTAAGCCTGAGCAGGTCCTCCTGCTCTTTGTTGTGGCCCCTGTCCTGCATTTCCCCTGTTTCTACTCTCCTCTTCATACTTTGCACTGAGATCATACAAATCATCTTCTTATGTATCTAGATCTTCAAGCTCTCTTAGAAAACCCTGATGAAGTGTAACCCTTGCTTTCCATCTCTCAAAATCTTCTTTACTCTAATCTGTGTTGATATGTAATGTAGGAGGTGGTGAGAGAAGCAGAGGAGGTTTGTACCTCATGCCAATCCAATCAGTTTTTAGTTTCTTTAGGATATCATCCAAGGCTATGGCTTTTTTGTAGGACCATCTGATGTTAAGAGGTGAAATTACCTCTCTTTTCTTAAGAAACATAGGAAGAGGGGTATATCTTTCTTCACATGCATGCCAGGCTCTCCCTATCAGTTTTGGCCCCTGATCTTGAAAATGGTCAAAGAATAGATTAAGGTTATTGTTGTACTTACTTTGTACAACTTCTTTAAGTTTAATACCCAGGAACTGTGCTTAAAAAGAAAAAGGATTTTTGTGAGGATATCTCATTCGTAGCCCAATAGTTTTCTCAGCCTGCAAATATTCCCTTGACTGTTCCTGCCATTGGATTTGATTGTGCATGGTAGATAGAAATGATCTCAATTGAACTTCACCAACAAAAAAATTGACATAAAAAATCTATATATCTTTCTACGAACAAATTATGAACAAAAAATTCACATAGCAAATCTTGTTGTTTTGGAGTTGATTCTACAAATATTTTGACAAATTCCTTGTCATCGAGGTTGTGTGGCTAGTTATTGTAGATTTTTAGTGATTTCCATCTCAGAATTTATTCATTGAGAAACATAGAATACAGCCTAGATGGTCTCCTACAAGCCAACAATAATTCACCTATCTAACAAGCATCTTGATTAGCTCTATACACCCTATCAAATGATTCTTTTAATAGAACCAACTTCTTTTTCAATCTAGCATTGTCAATAGCCATCTCCTTTAGAAAGTAGCACCTCTCCATCCATTTCATTAGTAATGGAGGTATGTGTAATTGAAACCATTCTGTTACAATTTATTCGTCTATGTTCCCTTAGATTCCGTTATAGGTTCGATATCACTTTCATGTAGATCCTATTTTAACTCAACAATTTTACTCACAGAAGCATTAAGTTCAATTTTATATTTGTTCCTTTCTTCCTCAAAAGTAGAAAATATTTGCATTAATTTTTTTGTCAAACTATTGATTTTTTCATCTTTTTAGATATAGAAGACACATACTTCTTGTCTTCATCATTCCTTTGTTGAATTTGAAATTGTAACTGTTCAATGACCTTGTCTTTTTGTTCCAGTTGTATTTTCAAATTTATAATTTCTTGGTCTCTTTTTCTTATAGTTGTAATATGTTCCTCTATTTCCTCCTATTGTTGGCTAATTTTTTCCTCATTTCCTTGCAAATGAAATTTTAATTCAACATTGTTTGTTTTTAATTTCTCTAACTCCACTCCTCTTTGATCAGATTCTTCATCTCCTGTATTACCAAAAAAAGGCAGATTAGGGATTCCCATATTTACATTTTCCTCAGCACTAAGTGCATTCCCTTTGTTAGACACAACAAATGAACCTAACTCAACAATTCTATCTATAAAGGGGGACAACTGTCCCATAGTATCATCCTCAATATCCATTAAATATGGTGACTGCACCCTTTCCTCTTCTTGTTTTGTTGGAGATGGAAGATTCTCTAATTCAACCCTAGGAGATTGACTAGCCTGTTGATCACTTTCCCTTGTTTCTTCGCCACTAGGATGAGTATCAGGTTCCAATGTTTGTGATTTAGTCCTAGGCTTCTTCTTTTGGGGGGTACTTAATGTTTACTAGATTCGGTAGATAGTCTTTTACTTATTCGTAGAGGAGGAGTTGTCTATGAGGTTACTTTGATTTTCTTCTTCCTCTTATGAGGAGGCTCTTCCTCTTCTCTGGAATGTACAATTTTTACATCTCTTGGCTATCCTGGGGTTTTTGATACATTAGGTAAAGTTTTCGGTGCATTTCCACCGATAGTTAGTGAGGTTTTCTGATATTCAAGAGCACCTAAAACTTCAAAGGAAGGTTCTCCTAGAGATTGGACTACTTGTTTGGATGATTCTCCCTCTTCAAGAGGTCTATCAGACTCCACATTCTCAATTTTTTGTAGAAATTTCTACCATTTATTCACTATTTTCTTATGGAAATGGTACTTGCATATTAATTGAATAAGGTTGTGGTGCTTGAGTGGCCCTGTACCAATTTTATACTTTTCTATCATACTAGTAACTGAATCACACAAGAATGTTGGAACATTAACCCTAAGAGAAGGGTCTTCGACGCCATGGCGCAAATGGGTTAACAACCAAAAAGGGGGACCTACTACCATTGCTACTTGTCCTTCATAGGTAAAGTACTTAATTATCCAAGCTATGAAAGTTATTCAGGGTTCAAGAATGGAAATTCTTTGGAAATCTGTTGCACAGGTGGCTACCATTCCACCAAAAGATTGACCTGTCAATGCCCGATACAACCGCTAGATTTATACAAGATCAAGATCCATAAGAGGCAATTAAATCATGTCACAAAGCCTAAGCACCACACTGGACTATTCCTACCGTAGGAAGAGAAGACCAAGGGTCACACCTTGCAACAATCTCCCCTAGTGCAAGTGCAGGGATTGAACCAATGACCTCGACTCTGATACCAATTATTGCATAGGCAACTGTCTTTGCACCAAAATATTGACCTATCAACACTCAATAAAACTACTAGATTTATACAAGATCAAGATCCATAGGAGGTAGTTAAACCATTTCACGAATCCCAAGCATTGCACTGGACTACACCTACCACAAGAAGAGGAGACCAAGGGTCACACCTTGCAAAAATTTGCAAGGTGTGCACCCTTGGCCTCCTTGGTTGTTCAATGCGGCACTCGGGATTAGTAACATGGTTTAATCGCCTCTTGTGGATCTTAACTCTGGCTTGTATTGGGAATTGACATGTCGATCTTTTGGTGCAATGACAAGGCCAATAATTGGTATCAAAGTTGGTCACGCGTTCGAATCCCTCGCTTGCGTTGGGGGGATTATTGCAAGGTGTGTGCCCTTGGTCTCCTTGGTTGTTCACCGCAACGCTCGAGATTTGTGACATGGTTTAACTGCCTCCCATGGATCTTAACTCTAGCTTGTATCGAGAATTGATAGGTCAATCTTTTGGTGCAATGACAAGGCCAACAAAACCTTTATTTTTTCCCCTAGTGCTTATAGTTACCAAAGGTTGAGGTTCACTTTCTCTATGAAACAATTCTACCATCCTCTGATAAGTAATTTGTGTAGTTTTAGTCAAACTATTGCCTCTATTATTAAGACCAAAGAGACTAGAGATAATTTTTGAACTTACTCAGAAATGCTTGCCATGCACCATAGTCTGCTCGTCTGCAAATTCTTTTACTAGCTGCTCAATATGCCCCTCAAAATTCTTAATAAATTCTAGCCACCCAACTTGCTGAAAAAGACTTGCAATGTTGCCCATTGCTAACAATTTATCCGTTGAGGTTGGTTCAGACTTCTTCTTAGCTCCTCCCATTCTTTTCTTCCCTACTACTCTACTCAATTTTACAAAAATATTATAATGCTCAAAGATACTTGGTTCAAACAAATGAATTGCAGAAGGGAGAGAATATTATTTTGATACAACCGATGGGGGGATGTAATTAATTGTCTTACTTGAGCTTTGTTGTATAATCATAGTGTTTGTGCATGGGAAAATGCACAAATTTTGTTATACTTCAAGCGATCACTCAATAGCACAATTTACTAAATTAGGAAAGGGAAGGCTCATGCCAATTAATTAATCTTTATTCAAAATAATTACCAAATTTAAGTGAAAAGTGTACGTACCTTACGTCTTGTCGTTAACTTGAACATCAATTACCTTTTGATTATGTAACAGGTTAGTTGTATGATTTGGCAAGGGTGGTTGTTATAGAAGTTGTGAAAGCCAACTTCACAGACCCCGAAGATCACCTACATGCAAATAACCTGTCACAGAAAGAAGAGATGGAGACAAAAAAGTAAGGGTGCTCTGAAAGCTAAAAAATGTATTAATCAGAGAGAGGTAATAATACAATGGATCAATCCTTATAAAAGGAGAATGTGCAACCCTAAAATTAACCCTAATAGGTAGACATTTAATAGTTAATATAATTATTAAATGTCACAATATGCAAACTAAAGTGAAATCTTAAGAGAGGAATAAAGGTAACTTAATTAACATAATTAAGTTAAAACCTTTACTCTAACACCCACCCTTAAGATGAGAAAGAGTGCAGCTAAAAACAGGTGCAAGAAATAAAAGGAACTACAATGCATGAAAGTAAACATGGGTCCCAACAACTAGGCCTGATCAATTACCCATTTACAAATACAATTCAAACTAAAGGAAATGGGGTAAAGGAGAAAACCCAGTGGGAACAAAACTCCTCCCCAAAATAGAATGCAAAGAAAGGAATGCAATGCACTAATGAAAGAAGGATAGGAGGTGGATTACATGATACCCCCCATAGACAACTTCTATCATATAAGTACATATACAATGGTCTCCATAGGAGATATAGAAAGAGACAAGAAGGCCCCCCCGCAAAGAAGAAACTCTTGTCGCAATGATAGATGCCTGATGTAGAATCCAAAAGGAGATCTTGAAGCGACAAATGATATTCTTCCCCTTGGGAAGAAATGGATCCAAAGAATGATGTCAAAGAAACCCTGTGAAGAGTGATGAACCAATCTATTTCAAGATGTGTGCCATGATAGGATGCTAAAGAATCTCTTTGTCTGAACTAAAACAAATGATGTCAAATCCAAAGTAATGTGGAGAATCCTGAAATGCAACCTCTGAATGCACTGATAATGGTGGGCGTATAGTGATAACCTGAATTTCAAGGTAGAGGAGATGAATGTCCTCAAAATAATCCTCCAAATCTACAATATAGGACTCCACAAACAAGAAAGATATGTCTACAACATAAGAGTCCAAAGTAGCTATGTCTGGAAGATGTATGATGCCCTCCTGCACTGAATCAGGAACAACAGGAGATGCTGATGAATCTCAATCTGAAGAGTGGGAACATGAATACAAGTCTTTGAACCATCAGCACATGCAAGACCTGTGAGATACTCAAGCTCCTCTAGAGTAGGGTTATCATAGGGTATGAAATCTACATTTGAAAGAGGGATGAGACAATCTGCAATGGGATCCTCTAGGAATGGAGAGATATTAGGGTCTCCAAAAGTCTCCCAAAGATGTTGCCAAAGTGTGTGAGGACAACAAATGTCAGATAAAGCACACAAAGTGTCAAAATCAACACTACAACCAATAACCCCTACAATATGATCTTGAATAATAACCCATGCCGATAAACCCCTTGATGTTTCTGGTGTAGGTATGAGATCATATAAATAAGGAAAAATATTGAGCCACCTACAATGTGTAAGTATGCCATGTGCCCATGACTCATAATTACCCCGTTCTAGAATTACAACTGAAGGGTGAATAGAAAAACCCACGATACTCACTCAAAATAAAAAATCAGATACTAAAACTCTCAACAATGATAAATCAGATTAATATAACCCATATCATGCAAACACATCCCATGTAGGTGCGAGAATGTCCAAGTAATTGAGCAAAGTGTAAAAACACATAAATCTGAATAAAATATACTTGGTAAATCATCTGATGAAATATACTGCAGATATGGAAAGAGCACTACAACATCTTTCCAACGCCTATTCGTTTGCACAAAATGGAGTTTGGATGCAAAAGATATGCCTCCTAGAGTGAAAAACACAAGTTCTAACTTTGACTGGAAAAAAAGACTGTAAAATGGAAAAATCAGAAAACCACACCTACACCACTAGATAGAGCATTGAACCAGCTTTTTGATAATACCTCATTTTTGAAAAATGGAGATCGTATGCAAAACATTTACCCAATTCCGTGAAAACAACTCAAAATTGCTCAATATGCCCTTCAAATCCCTCAGGGGCTTAAAAAAAAAACCCCCTGGTTGCATGCAGGACCAGGGGGCTGGCAGAGCGGCGCTCGAGTGGCGAGTTGGCAACACATGGGTAGTGGAGTGACAATTTAGTGGCTGCTCGGCCGCAACTGGCTGAAACCAACGATGGCGGTGGTCGTTGGGTGGCTACTGGGCGGCACCTGACCTGCAAACTGGTAGCACAAGTTTTTGTAAAAAAAATTGATTTTTTTTTGTCTCAAAAGGTGTACTGGGGAGGCCATATGGCCTATCTATCAAAATTTATTTTCCTCTCCGATCAACTTTGTCCAAAATGAATGAATGAACAATCATTTTGGGGGTTTTAGGCTGCTGTGGACTTAATGGCGAGGTCTGTTTGGGCTCAAAATTCTCTGATCAAACAAGTATTCCCTGGATCAAAAAAAGAAACCCCAAACCCTCAAAGCTCCAAAAACCTTCAGAAGTCAAACAAGAAGCAATAGGTCTAGAGATCTGATACCATGTAGAAGTTGTGAAAGCCAACTTCACAGACCCCAAAGATCACTTGCATGCAAATAACCTATCATAGAAAGAAGAGATGGAGACAAAAAAGCAAGAGTGCTTTGAAAGCCTGAAAAATGTATTAATCAGAGAGAGGTAATAATACAATGGATCAATCCTTATGAAAGGAGATTGTGCAACCCTAAAAGTAACCCTAATAGGTAGACATCTAATAATTAATATAATTATTAAATGTCACAATATACAAACTAAAGTGAAATCTTAAGAGAGGAATAAAGGTAGCTTAATTAACATAATTAAGTTAAAACCTTTACTCTAATAGTTGTGGATTTATTATGAGGTGGATGAGACAACTAATTAATGATGGACTTCATTATGAAAAGGTTTTCATAATAATTTTCATTTATTATGAAAGGATATGATGCTATAGGTCGAAATGGAAATGTGGGCACGGATTTCAAGGTGATAACACAAATTTGAATAATGGGCATGTGTAAAACTTTGGGAAAATCAAAGCACTGAAAAAAGAAAATAATTTACAAACATCTGGAGCATTGCTAAAAGATGCAGTCAGAGTGAAGGATGAAAAGTTCTGGAGGAAGTTGAAAGATGCACTCGAAGTGAAAAAATGGAGTGGAATTTTTTTTGGAGCATTAGTGAGAGATGTCGTCGGAATGCAACAACAAAAAATTTTGGAGCATCGTCGAAAGATGCAGTCGAAGTAGCAACCAAAATTTTTTGGAGCATCGTCGAAAGATGCAACCGAAGCAACAACCAAATTTTTTTTGAGCATCATCAAAAGATGTAGCTGGAGCAGCAACTGAACAAGTTCTAGAGCATCATCAAAAGATGTCGCTAGAAGGAAGGAACAACAAAATTTTGGAGCATTGTTGAAGGATGCAACCAGAATGCAGTAAGAAATTTTTTGGAGCATCGTTGAAAGATGTGGCCAGAAGAAGGAAGAAACATGTAAAACTTTGGACTTTGACTTTCCAAAGGATCATTGAGAGATGCACTAGAATGCAAGAAAAAACTGAGGAATGGCACAAGAAAATCATGCAAGTTTCGGAGCATCACAACAACTGAGCAAACAAATTCTGGTGCACTATAGCAAGATGCACCAGAATTTTTGTTTGATGAAAAATGAGTTCCTGCAAAATAGAAATGAAATTTAGCCAAGCCCAAAAGATGAAAAATTGAAAAGAAATTATTTGAAGAAAAAATTCATACACATGCTCTTTTTTTTTTGATAAATATATATATTAAGAAAAATAAAAAATATATTGATTGTCGTAGCATAATCAATGCATTGGATTTCTCCTTGTATTTTTACCATTTTCATGAATTCTTCTTTATTGACTAGTTTATGGTAGATGCGTAGTCGATGTCCATTGACTAGGAGGGTTCGGGTATCACCATCAATGGGCTTCAGCTCTACCGTGCCATTTGAGAATACCTCAAAAATTTCATATGGGTCGAGCCAATGAGTTTTGAGTTTTCCTCAATGATCTTTGTATCTAGAATAGAATAATAGGGCCCAATCCCCATTATGGAAATCTCTCTCCTTAATATGTTTGTCATGCCATAGTTTGCGTTGTTGTTGCACCAGTTCAGTTTGATGAATGACATCCAAATGGAGTTCATCCAACTCACTAAGTTTTAAGACTCTCTCTACCTGGGCTCTTTTAAGATCTATACCTAACTCCATGGTTGTTCTTAGGGTTTAGAGTTCAAATTCAATGGGTAAGAGAGGCTTATTCTCAAAGACCAACTCATATGAACTAAAACCGGTGATTGATTTCCACATTGTGTTATAAGCCCAAAAAACTTTAGGTAGTTTTCTAGCCCAGTCTTTCCTTCCTGATGACACTATTTTTGTTAAAAATAAATTTAGCTCCTTATTAGTGACTTCCACCTGACCATTTGCTTGAGGATGATAGAGTGATGATTTCTTATGGCTAACTTGGAAATGGACGGTGAAAGCTAACATAACCTTAGACATGAACTGAGAACCCTGGTCTATGACGATCATCCTAGGGGCTCCAAATTTGAGGAAACTTTTATTGTACACAAAATCAACTAGTTGTTCCTCCCTAACAACTCGTAGAGCTTGAACTTCCACCCACTTGGTCAGATAATCAGTACAAACCAAAATGTACTCTTTTCCTTGTGAAGTGGGTTCTATAGGATCAATAAAATCCAATCCCCATTTTTTCAAATGGTTCAAGGACTACCTGGGATTGAAGGGGAATTTCAATAGATGTTGTTGGTCTCCCTACCCTTTGACATTCATCACAATGGTGAACATATTTCTTGGCATCCCTATGCATAGAGGGCCAGTAATATCCTAAACCTAAAATCTTGTGGGATGTCCTCTTAGCATAATAATGTCCTCAAGAAGGATCATCATGGAAAGCTCTTAGAATGCTATAGGTCTCATCTGCCCTAACACACTGTCGTAGAACCATATCAGGCCCACATTGAAATAGGATCCCATTAATCCATTTGAAGGGGGTGCTTTCTCTAACAAGTTGTTTCTTTTGTTTTGATGTAAAATCAGGTGGTACTTCTAAGGTAGCCAAGTAGTTGGAAAAATCGGCAAACCAGGGAGTTTTAGTGGAGACAAAAAATAGATTCTCATCTAGGAACTCATCCTCTACTGGGGCACAATCGCCATCATCCCATTTAATTTGGGATAAGAAATTTGTAACTACATTGAACTTTCCTAGTTTGTCAATAATTGTTACATTGAATTCCTGGAGAAGCAACAACCACCTGATTATCCTCCCATTAACTATAGGTTTGTTCAAGATGTATTTGATGGCTGAGTGATTTTTGTACACCGTTACTTTGTATCCTGTAATGTAGTATCAAAATTTCTTAATTGCATGTATTACAAATAAGAATTCTTTTTCTGTTGTGGTATAATTCCTTGTTGTTGGAGTCAAATTCTTACTGATGAATTATATAGCATACTTTCCCCCATTCTCATATTCTTGTCCTAACACTGCTCCAATAGCATCATCAAATGCATCAGCATAAATATGGAACAAAAGGTTCCAATTAGGTCCACGAAGGATAGGAGCAGAGATGAGCTTCTCCTTGATGATTTCAAATGATGACTAACACTCAGGTGTCCAAATAAACTCTGCATTCTTTTGGAGAAGAGAAAACATAGGGGTTGCAATTTTACTAAAATTTTCTATAAATATTTGATAGTATCCAGCATGCCCTAAGAAACTTCTAACATCAGTCTGGGTTTTTGGGGTCACAAGTTTTTGTATCACTTCAATTTTCTTAGGATCGAATTTTTTTCCTTCAGCCAAGATGTGGTGTCCCAACACTATTCTTTGTTCTACCATTATCAAACATTTTTCATGGTTTAGGGACAAAGGATGATCCTCACATCACTTCAAAATTTTGTTTAGACTTTAGAGAGCTTTATCAAAATTTGAACCATACATAGTGAAGTCGTCCATATAAACTTCCACACACTCATTCACCAACTCAACAAATATAGCCAGGATAACTCTCTGGAATGTGGCAGGAGCATTGCACAACCCAAAAGAGAGAACTTGTTATGAAAATGTTCCCCACGGACAGGTAAAATTCATTTTATCCTAGTCTTCTAATACTACATGTATCTAGTTGTAACCACTAAATCCGTCCAGAAACGAGAAATATTTTCTCCCAACCAAGTTATCCAAAACCTGTTCTACAAATGGTAGGGGAAAATAATCTTTGTGGGTTGCTTTGTTAAGTTCCCTATAGTCTACACATACTCTCCACTTCCCATTCTTATTTGGAACCACAACCAAAGGTGAAACCCATTTACTATCAAAAATGGGATAAATAAACCCCACTTAGGAGTTTCTCAATTTCAGTTTTAACAATATCTTTCAATGTAGAATTGAGTCTCTATTGGGGTTGGCAAATAGGTCAAAAATTATCAGTGTAGATATGATGAGTACACACACTTGGATGTATTCCCCTCATATATGTATAGTCCTAAACAAAATCTTTAGATCTATTCACCAAGATATCAAACAATTTGTGCTCTTCCAACTCGGTCAACCAGTTGTTAATGTTCAAAGGTTTTCCTGGAAGCAGAATAATGGATTTAACACCCGAATGATTGGATGCAACAGTTTACATTGGTCTTGTTAAATTGTTAAGGGGACAACTATGAGGTATGGTCCTGTAAGGTCTAGCAATATCTTCAAATAAATGATCTATTTTTGGAATGATGTTTGCCAGAGGACAAGGTAATCCCATGAAATAGGTGTTATCGAATTTATTATGGCCTATGTCGATGGGTTGTTCTAATATCTCTTCTACGTACAACATCTCCTCATCACTTGAATCCGTGGTAAGATTTTCCATGTTATTTTCTAATTCATCCTCCAATTCTTCACCATGTTGTTTGATGACTACCATGGCTAGTGAAGCTAAATTTTTCTGTCTGGTGGGACCTTTTAGTTTATTGACCTCGACTTTATTATATTTAGCAGGCTTAACAAGAGGATACAAGAATAAATGTTTGCTATTTGGACCATGTGAAATAGTCATTCCTCCTTCTCTGTAGTCAATTTTGGCTACAACAGTAGTCAACCATGGTCTTCCCAGAATTATAGGATAATTATCTTTTGGTGTAAGGGACTGAATTACTTGAAATTCCATTGGATATTTCCATCCATTGACCTTAACAAGAACATTCTCAAGAACACCTTTGGGAATGGATATGGATTGGTTTTCCATCTGTAAGACTATAGTTGTGGGGAATAAATCAGTAAGCCCCAACTTTTCTATTACATCAAAATTCATTACGTTAATGGTTGCTCCCAGGTCTACTAGTGCATTAGGTATTTATACCTCATTGATTATTACTGTTATGAGTTGACTACCTGTATCATCATATTTCAGAGCAATGGTCCTTCTAGCCAAAAAGTTAGCCAAATAACCATTTATGTGAACGGTGTTTATTTTTTTGGTTTCCTCCTTGGAGTTTTGATACACAATTGTTTGATCAGTTGGTTTAGCTCATAAATCTCCTTAATGACTTGTAACAAAGGAACCTCAATTTGCAACTGTTTGATTTCTTGTACCAACATAGTTTCAGTGGATGAGGATATTTTTAGAGTGTGTTTCACAATGGTTGGTTTAAGTCGCTTTGAAAAGGGTGCTTGAGTTTTTTCTTTAGGGGTGGAATTCTTTAAAGAATTAGTTGGAGACTGACCCCCTCTTCCTGAGGTAGGTTGGAAGCTCCAACTAAAGATGGTGAAAAGGTCTTGTCTTGTGTACTTTCTAGGGCTCGCTCTGTAGATGTGGGAGTCATTTTAGTTGGCTCAGTAGATTCCTTGATAGGCTCATCCAATATCTCAAAAATAGTAGGTGGCTAAAGTGATTTTCCATATCTTAATTATAGATTTCCGCAATGGATAGTGTTAAGTCCAATAACATTATCCTGTTCCATGGAATAAACTAGGGTATTCTGACAATTGTTCTTTGGGTTTGGAACAGGCTGCGTCAAACGTTGTGGTTGATTAACTTGCTCATTTTGTTGGGTCTTTTTGGGAGGTGGTAAGAGATTATTTTATTCATTAGGCATCCTTCTAGGACCAGCATAAAACTGATTCTAAGGTTGATTCAATTGAGGAACCTGATTCTAATGATACCACTATTATTGAGTTTGGTTGTGCCATTGAGGGTTTCCCCAGGACTGATTTTCCTATTCAAGTGGTCCCCAAGGGTAAGTCCCCCAATTAAGTGGTGGTTGAGGTGGTTCCTGAGGCTAAGGTGTTTCCCATTGATTATTCCAGTTGTTCTGAGATCTCCAGGTAGGGTTTGAATTTTGGCCATAGGAAAAATTCCCTGAACAGTTCTTTGGTTTATAAAGTTGACTTCCTCCTCAATTAGAGATATCCTTTTCTTATAATTATTGATGGTATTCAAAATCTCACACTGGTTAGTGAAATGCCTCTTGTCACAAACTTGAAAAACATCAACTTTGTCAACTTTGTCAAAAGGGCATTCCCTTAATAGATGTTTGTTTCGGAACCTAGGGCAGTAGATGGATAAGGTCTTAGGGTTTCATATTTTATCTTGTATTCAATCTAACATGGTGTTTAATTGAATTAGGATGTTATTTTTAAGGTTGGCTATCTCCTCACACAGTTTTTCTATCTCATTGGAACCTTTAAAAAGAGTAGACTTCTAGATACCTCCTCGACTATGAGAGAAGTTTTGACATAATTCAGTGATATCATCAAGTCCCAGCTGGGACACATCTCCTTTTCCCATTAAATCCAGGCTCCTTCAAGCATATTCATCAAGACCTTTGATAAATATGGTCTTTAAAATCTGCAAACTTATGGCTTCTCAACCACATCATTTAGATAAGAAGATACACCTATCTAGGTAATCTTCTAGGCTTTCGTCTTTGTTCTACCTTAGTTTGAAAATTTCTTCCTTCCTATCGCTCACTCTATAGTAACTCTGTTATTTATCTAAAAAGGTAGACTCCATGTCATCCCATGAGGTTATGGATCTTGAAGCTAATCCTGTTGAGAAATGTGACTCAAAGTTACTGGCTTGATCGAATTTCTGGAGCAATTGTGTTTTCCTTCATCATCGGCCTGATTCAAGTAGTTGGTTTTCAAGTTTTCTAACTGATGTCGTGGGGTTCTAACGTTTCATAACCTCTCAACTTAGCAATTGTGAAGTGAATGATTTTACCTTTGTTGTCAGCGTGTCACAGGTTTTGTGAACTTCGCAACCTCCGACTTGAGGTTCGAAAGTTTGGGTTTTGGGCGACAAAGCGATCCCTTTATTGTCAGCATTGCACGGATTTTGAGAACTTCACAACCTCTATCTTGAGGTTTGAAAGTTCAAGTTTTGGGCAACAAAGTGATCCTTCTGTGGTTGGCGAGTAGCGGGTTTTGGGAATTTCACAACATATGACAAGAGGTTTTGAAGTTCGATTTTCCAATGATATAGCAACTTGGATGTCGACGGATGTGGGGACCACTTGGATTGTTGGGAGTTGAATATTTAAGTCTTTTTTGGGAGACTTGTTGCGAATATTGTAGATTCCCATCTTGATTCTCTAGAATTGCACAAGCGATGTATTCGTGTCTTGGTGGACCCCTCACCATGGCAAGCAATATATGAAGGAGAGTTGACAGTTGGAAAGCGATGGTTGGTTTCTAACTACCGACAGATGTGGGACCCAATAGGATGGTGGATCATGTCGAAGGTTGATTGGTGGTGATGACATGGAGGACAGATGGCATGTGGGCCCATGTGCTCGGTGAACTTAGTGCAGCGGTATTAAATGTCTCTTTGAATAGGTGACATGGTGTTAGGTGGATAACCCTAAGTTCGATGTTGGAGATTTGTTCAACTGCTTATTCGATGGCCAGAAATGTTGGATGATGGTGTGTGGCTCGAGGTGTAACCCTAAAGGGTTGTGGTAGTTGAACAGTTGGTGAGAGAGAGAAAATGTCTCTTTTGGAGTGGAGTCGTAGAGGCAGAGCACAGTGGTTACAAAGGTGCTAGCCGAGACTCTGGGTGCAAGGAGAGAGGCTAGAGGACTGGCCAAGAGGATGGTTGCAGGCAGAGAGGCTAGAGGTCAAGCCGAGAGGTTGGGTTGCCGAGAGAGCATGATGGTAACCAAAGAAGGGTCGAGAGGCAAGGTTTCCACGAGCCGAGAGATGAATCTTGTAGAAGGTGAAGGCCCAGAGGCCGATGGTCAAGTCGTGAGGCTATGTAACCGAATGAGACATCTCTTCCTGAGAGAGGTGGTCGCAATGTGTTATGCTACCGAATATTCTCCAGAATGGAACAAGATGTAAACTATGTAAAGGTTGCGAGCCTGATATTATATTGTAGTTATTTATTTTTTGTTGAATAATACAATGGCAATCTGGGATTTTGGAGTGTGGGGTTTTTACCCAAAATGGTTTTCCCCACATATATTTGTGTGTTCATGTCTTTTATTTCATCTTTCATGGTTGTTGGTTATGTTTGTTGAATCTATTAATGGTGTTGTTGAAGTTGGTTAAGCATTGACTTCTCTCTAAGGATTAATGTGGGAAATGAACTATGTTTGTTTTTGCTTTATGGCATAGTAGTACATGTCTTTGAGGTGATTTAAAGAAATTAAAGTTACCGAAGGCACTATTGATATCAGATGTTTCTTTCTGAGATGACCTATATTTACCAACAAGTGGTATCAGAGCCTTCTTCTGGATTTTGTTTCTCCCTAGAGATGTTGGTTTTGTGTATTCCTTTTATGAATATTTCTTAGTCTGTCAAGCTTGAGGAAATCTGGAGGAATCGGTTGATGTATTGATCTTTTGATGAGTATAAGTTCTTTCTTTTTTGTTTAAGTTTTTGAAACAACACGTAACATGGAAGATGGGGAAGATGGAGAAACTTGAGTTGGTCATATTGAAATGATGTGACCTGAAGCTTGTGAGTTGGCAATGGTAGAACCCTCATGCATGGGGTGCAATATTATTGTCTCTTTAATTTTGTTGCATCAAGCTTTCATATTGGGTGTCTGTGTGAGAGGCTCCCTAATGATATGGAGAAGTTTGGGTTGTTGTTCAACCATGGAGAAGTGTGCTTATGCTGGGTTTTTTCTTGGTATTGGAAGACATAGTCTTATGTTACCCTAATTGCATGAAGGCTATGGAGTTGATCATTGAATGATCTAGAAGCTTCTAAAATAGTCTATCTCTCTCGAATGCATGTGCATGTTGGTGGTTTTGGATTTGGCTTGAAATGGGCTTGGAGTTCCTGAACTGTTGTTTCCTTTTAAGGATGGTTTGTACTTGCATGGCTCTGTGGTTTTGTTGGTTTTACACGATCAAGCAAAACTTGTGGTAATGTGGAGTTGTTGTTAAGTTATTTTCTAGACCCTAGCTTTTGGGGTGTGACTAGATGAGATAGTTGCAATTTGGCATGGTTTGAGGAGGTGTGATGTATTCTCTGCATGGGAGTGTTGGTATATGATTTGTCACTCAACATTCTTGTGGTGTTGCTTGGTGGTTTCATTGACTATGGTGCTCATTGTGAACTTGATTGGAAAATTGGATCTGAACTTGATCTGGTGTTTGAGTCATGTTGTCTTTGTGGATATTCCCTTTAATATCTTAGTTTTGCAATTTCCAGTGTGATGATGGGTTTGCATGTTTTTGTTGAATGGATCTACGGGTTGTGCAATGTTGTGGGTTTTCTTTACCTACATGTTTGTTGTGAGACAACTTGGAAGTGGACTATGTATATCCGCAAGATCTATTTCAAAGTTGGTGTAGACTTGTTAGTTGGCCTTGTCTGTGGTCACGTGTGCATTGTTATAGTTGCTTTGAGATGTGAGGATGAATGGTGTTGAGTACCTAAATAGTCGGTTATGGGGACCTATAGCATGTGTATCACGATGTCATGGATAGATTGGATACACTATTTTGTGTAAGCTTTTGAGAGTGATTAGAATCTATGCTTGGTTTGGAGATCTTGGTGCCACTTGGTATTGTTGTCAGATGGACATGTTGTTGTGTGGATCTAAAGGGTTTTCAAATTAGCCTTTTTTTTTTGTCATGATTCTTGGAGAGCTCAGGTGTCACGGTTCACTGGGAGCTTTAGTAATGACTGTGGATTCATCACTTGGTGGTGAATGATCTTCTTTAGTGTTGTAAATGTTACTAGGAGGGACTCTTGGATCTTATTGCTGCAGAAGGGTTCTTTCGCATTTTCACAAACATTATTTGAATATGTACAACATCCTAGAGCCATTGAGGACTCTTGTGAGTCTTTGTTTGAGGTTTTAGTGGTGCTTGACAGGTGATGTTGGTTTAGAGATTTGTTGTGTTTCATGTCATGGTATACTCTTGATTGCACATTAGAGTTTTGGCATGATGCATTGCTCTTGAGATCATGGTATGTTCATCTGGAGCATGAGATCTCCTAAGGGGGATGTGTAGATCATGATTTCATGATAAGTTCCCAATTTAGATGATTGGAGCTTCGATAGTGGTCTGGTAGTTCTCTATGTATTGGGTGTATTGGTCATATGCTTGATAACTTCATGATGGTGCAGTGATGCATTTAGAGTCTAGCATGAGATGATTGGTTGCAGGTGCCCATATGTACATGAAGAATAAGGTGAGGCTATAATTCTCTTGAAATGAGAGAAGTGTTGATGGTTACTCTTGATGAGTTTTTAGTAGAAAGTTCGAGGAGCCTACACCTTGGCTGGACGTGAGTTCAAAAAAGACCAAATGAGGAGATTTCTCTTGGAGAAGTCATGATGACTTGGTTATCTTGGAGGAGAATTTTCATTCCCCACTCTTGGTCTACTCGACAGTTTATCACTTGAGAGGTATTTCCCATTGTTTCTATCAGGTGTTTTATGCTTTCTTTCATGTATATGGATCTTGAGCTGCTATTAGATGTTTCTAAAGGATTCATTGTGAGAGATGGATAGCATGGTCATCTCCTTGTGCATTGTAATTACATCATTGATGTTGAGTTTAGGAGATGCAGTGGGCTTATTTCCTGAGATGGGAAATGAAATAGTTTGATCTTCTTGGAGAAGCTTACATCCATATAATTATAGGTGGCATTTAGAGGTGTATGTAGAAGGATTTTCTACAAGTATATGATGTGTAGACTTTTCTCTCTGTGATCTTGGTTATGGAGACTTGTGGTGAGGGTTGTACAGGTTGTGCATATCATTATGGATGGTTCCTTGAAACTACATGTTTACACTCTCTATGTGATGTTTTTGGTAGACTAGTTATGCCTTGATCTTTTTAGATTTGGCATTACCCATGTAGTGGGAGTTCCTAGATGTGTTTGGTCTTCTTCGACTGGTTGGCACTTGGAGCTTGTATTTTTTTTGTTGATGGGTTGGCTATGTAAGTGGTATGAGTTTTTTGATGTGGATACCTTGGAGGTATGTTTGATTGGATGGATTAGCACTTGTTTTTTGTGCTATTTTCAGTCGCATGGGTTGATTAGTTGGATGCGAGCAGTCATTTTTCTGGTTGTTGTTCTAGCTGATGTTCTATCTTATTTCTAGAGAATGACATCACGGTTGTGATCATGATTGAGGGATTTGAAGTTGATTTTGTGTTGATTATGTATAGCTTTTGAGCACAGTGGAGTCATGGTAGTGTTTATTCCCTTGTCGTCTGTAGGATCTGATGCTTGTGTTATTGAGACTGGTGCATATATGCCTTGGCTCATTCTTTTTTTCCTGTGGTGGATGGCTGGAACTATTGCTTGAGTTGGTGGACATCTTGGATGTCATTGTAGGTGTCTTGGTTGGAGTGAAAAAGTAATGTTTAAGATTATTTACTTTTCTTTAGAAGGAGCCAGTAAGTTCTTCGTCAAGTGGGAGAATGTTGAGAAATGTGACTCAAAGTTACTGGCTTGATTGACTTCCTGGAGTAGTTGTGTTTTCCTCCATCATCGACCTGAGTTAGGTCGTTGGTTTTCAATTTTTTCTAATTGATTTCATGGAGTTCTAAAGTTTCATAACCTTCTAACTTAGCGAATGTGAAGAGAAGGCTTTTCCCTTTATTGTCGGTGTGTCCTAGGTTTTGCAAACTTTGCAACCTCTAACTTGAGGATTGGAAGTTCGGGTTTTGGGTGATAGAGCGATCCCTTTGTTGTTGGCATGTCATGGATTTTGAGAACTTTGCAACCTTCGTCTTGAGGTTCAAAATTTCAATTTTTGGGTGACAGAGCGATCCTTCTATAGTTGGCGAGTCACGGGTCCTAGGAATTTCACAACCTCCGACAAGAGGTTTTGAAGTTCGATTTTCTAGGGATATAATGACTTGGATGCCGACGGATGTGGGGACCACTTGGAGTGTTGGGAGTTAAATATTTAAGTATTTTTCAAGAGACTTCTTATGAATATTGTGATTCCCATCTTCATTCTCTAGAATTTTACAAGTAGTGTATGTGTGTCTTGGTGGACCCCTCACCATGACAAGCGGTATATGAAGGAGAGTTGACAATTGGAAAGCGATGGTTGGTTTCTGACTGTCAACAGATGTGGGACCCGATAGGATGGTGGATCATGTCGAAGGTCGATAGGTGGCGATGATGTAGAGGACAGATGGCATGTGGGCCCATGTGCTCAGCAAAATTGGTGAGATATTAATAAATGTCTCTTTGATTGTGCAACATGGTGTTAGGTGGATAACCCTAAGTTCGATGCTGGATATTTGTTCAACTGCTTATCCAATGGCCAGAAATGTTGGATGATTGTGTGTGGCTCGAGGTGTAACCCTAAAGGGGTGTGGTAGTTGAACAGTCGGTGAGAGAGAGAAAATGTCTCTCTTGGAGCGAAGTCATAGAGGTAGAGCATGGTGGTTACCTGGGTGTTAGCTGAGAGGCTAGGCAACGGATTGGCCAAGAGGTTAGGTGTAGGAAGAGAGGTTAGAGGTCAGGCCAAGAGGTTGGGTAGCTGAGAGAGCTCAACGATAACCAGAGATGGGTCGAGAGGCTGGGTTGTTGTGAGTCGAGAGATGAATCTTGTAGAACGTAAAGGTTGAGTGGCTATGTGACAGAGAGGTCGAGAGGTCGATGATCAATTCATGAGGCTATGTAGCCAAACGAGATGTCTCTTACTGAGAGAGGTGGTTGCGATGGGTTATGCTACTAAATATTCTCTAGAATGGAACAAGATGTAAACTCTGTAAAGGCCATGAGCCTAATATTGTATTGTAACTATATTTTTGTTGCTGAATAATATAATGGCAATCTAGGCTTTTGGAGTGTGGGGCCTTTTACCCAAAAGGGTTTTCCCCACTTAAATCTGTGTGTTCATGTCTTCTATTTCATCTTTCATGGTTGTTGGTTCTATTTGCTGAATCTATTAATGGTGTTGTTGGAATTGGTTAAGCATTAACTTCTCTCTAAGGATTAATGTGGGAAATGAACTATGTTTGTTTCCACTTTATGACATAGTAGTACATGTCTTTGAGGTGATTTGAAGAAATTAAAGTTACCGAAGGCACTATTGATCTTAGATGTTTCTTTCTGAGACGACCCATATTTCCCAACAAATCCCATGACCCAATCCATTAGTGAGTCCTTCAAAGTAGAGGGAAAAAGCTTTAGTTTCAGGTTATCATTCTTGTAGTCATATGTCTGAAATAGGACTTTAAACTCGAAGAGAAACTGGTCAGGGTCTTCAGAAGACACACCTCAGAAGGTTGGTGAACCAAAAATTTTAGGTTGGAAGGAGAGTTCCCCAAGCCTTTCTAGGGTTTTCACCTAGAAGGATGGGGGTCTCTTTCATGCACCTAAAACTTGGGTTTCATTCAATATTAGGGGTTGAATGTGATTGATATTCCTATATGGAGTATTCTAAATGCAATAACTTGATAAATGAAACTAAATATTGAATACAAGCTAATGAAATCTACATTGTTTGAAAACACATGATGTTATGCAAAAAGGATAGAACAAAGACTATAGAAGTCAAGATAACAGAACATCCACAACAAGTGCACCTGGAAACTATTGAGGACTGAAGTGGAGATTGCAAAAGCCTCTAAAAACCTTGAAAATCTACTTTTTATGCCAGTTGGGATACTTACGCCAAACTGGGTGACTTAGTCCCAGTCTTGGCAAACTGCTTCGGGCTCCATTCAAAACAACTAGGTACCAAAATCATCAAAAATCCCTGAAAAAATCATGCAGTGGGACTAAGTCACCAATATTAGCAACTTCGTCCAGTTTAGCCTTTTGGGAAATCTGAAAGTGGAATCGAAAGCCTATAGTCTACAATCTACTTTTTCACCAAAATCTGGGTTTAGATCCATAAAATCACCTACAAAATAGAATATATTTTGGTTTCTAATGTGGGGTTTGCCTTGGTCAAGCCCCTAGTTGGTATTTAAACTTTGAAAGAGATAAGAAATCTACATAAATCCTATCCCTAAGTGTGTCTAGAACTAGGAAATTCTGAAGTAAGGCAAAACCCTATTCTAATGTGCTAGAATAAGATGTATAAATGAGATTTGAATGATGCAAGACTTCAATCCAAGAAACCCCACAACATTAAAAATGAATTAAAATGGGATGCAAACCTTAAGTCTAAAAATAGAGAGAAAATGGAAGATGGAATCACTTTGAAAACAAGTCTTTAGGTGTGATTTGATGGCTAGTTGCATCTCCTCAACCTAGATTTCTCCATGATTCTCCATAGACATCCATGATCAATCCTTTGTAATGTGAGATCTTGAGTGAGAAGTGATCTTGAAGACCTCCAAAAACCCTAGTTAGTTGCCTTAAGCTTCAACTTTGCTGTAGAAAGAGAAATGGGTCTTCTTTTGGAAGATGTTCAACACTTGATTCTTGAGTTTGCTTGTGAAAAATGACTAAAATATGACTAAAAGATCCTAAAAATGACCTAAAAACATGTATTTATAAGAAACAATACTTAATTGTCGATTATTTTGACCTAAGAGGCCGACACCCATCGGGAATTTTTAGCAAGTCGAACATTTTCTTGCTCAAAAATACAAATAACCCTAAAAAGGACTAGGTTGCCACCTTGGACGACATAGTCCCACCAGGGGCTTTTGAGGTGGGATTTATGTTATTTAAGTGTTGTTGGTGCTATTTGTCGGAACTTGTATGATTCCTTAGGTGAAATAGGCATTAAAGTCAAAGATAACGAGTCTTAGGGGCCTATAAATGTTGTTTTAGGATGGTAATTGATGCAAGGGTATCTAAAGTAGGACCAAATTAGGCACTAAATTGTCCTTTTCTTCAAAGGTATACCATTTTTGGTGACACATTTAGCCCCCACTTTAGCACCCATATGACTCTACGTGTATATGTAAGCTAAAGGATTCTAAATAATGCACTTTGCTTATAAAAGGATACTCATTCAAAGGTGGGAGAATGAAGCCCCTAGTGTAGTTTCCTGAAAAACCACAACATTAGGAACCAATCCTACAACACAGACTCATTAGCAGTCCAAAAATACTCTTATCTAATTCCTAGAAATGAAATTCGAGGGTAGACGTATGCCCCCACTTGATTCCCCTTGCTTTACAGAGGTGGAATCAAGGTAGCAATCTAGCCACATCGAATGAGGACACACATATTGAAGGGCATTTCCAATTACCATGCCACACAACAATAGGCGAGTAATGATGTAGGGTGTGTAAATACAATTCTAACATAACAAACGACATCAAAAATGGAGTTCACTAGCATCTGTTATGCTGTTTTGAATGAAAAGCAGTCTAATATGTCTAAGATAGTAAAAGTACAAATGTGCTTATATGAGTATGAGAAAGAGTAAAAAGAATTAAAATGGAGTAATTTTTCACTTACTTGTCCATTTTACCTTTTTGTAGTGCAAGAGTGACGAGGAGATAGCGAAAGATGTCAAGCAGACGAGATTTTACACCTACGAGACTAGATGTGCTACGAGACCAGGTGGCATGCAGTGGGCGACACCATGAGGTGAGTTGATTCTGCTACCTTTTCTTTGTGATATTTCAATTATGGAATTATTTATATGTATATTTAGGTTAATTTAGGATCTTGGAAAAGAGTTCGCAAAGTGTCCCCTTTTTTCACAAAGTGTCCCTTTTGTTCGCAAAGTGTCTTGTTTCTTCGGGAAGTGTCCAAAATGGTTCTAAATTGTCTAGGGCCTTAGAGAAAGATCACTAGATCCACATTAGTACACTTTCATGATTAATTAGAGTAAAATTGAAGATATTAGATGATTTAAAGAGCATATTTTGATGTTTTTGATAGGTACCCACCTGATCACAATAGCATCCGGGTGGGAGACAGCGGAGCTTTTTGAGAGATCTAGCCCCCAATTTGTCAGCAATAGAACACAAAGCATTTGTAGGAGGTGAGAATTTACTAGGGATACCTCATGCTCCCCATGAGGTACCATGATGTTATGCTGATGGCATTTTGTGAGCAGTGGAATCCAGATACGTGCAGATTTCCACCTACCTACTGGAGAGATGATAGTCACCTTAGAGGATGTGCACCAGATACTCTGAGTTCCTATTCGGGGGGAGTGGGTGTGCTTCTAGAGGGACCGTACCTTTCACGAGAAATAGGCAGATATGTAATACTGCCTCGATGGACCAGTTCATGATGAGAGGGTGTCAGGACCGATTGACCTGGTAGTGTTACTTTATTCATGAGCGCCAATGGTGAGATGGATTATGATGCATATCGTCGCATTGGTACTCCTTCTAGATGGATGTGCAACACACCTTGAGGGCAGGCTAGTGCATTTGATATGAGGGATGGTAGAGTACAAGACCGTATACGCCTGGGGACATTGCATCCTTGCACATTTGTACTATGATTTAGGGTGGTTTGTGTTTTGGGAGGTAAACAGTATGGTGCCTAGAGCATATCACTTGCACTATGCCTACTAGCTTCCCATGTCCTATAGCAATGGGGTATCCTCAAGCTTTCGACTATCCTCTTCGGCAGTTGTGGTTGTATGAAGATTTTAACTTTTGGAGAGTGAGGTTCGATTGATTGGAGGAGGATGAGATCTTGTGGAGACCTTATCAACTTACTCTGTAGTGGCTAGAGTACATGAGGCAAATGAGGAGACTTCAGTTGGATAGATTTCTGGTTGGTCAGCATGATCACATAGTACATCCTTTCTACTATGACCGATTCATGTGATAGTTTGGATAGACTTAAAGACCACCCAAGGCACGATCATCTTTCAGGAGGTCAGTGTGGAGTGCTCAGAGACCTAATGATACAACACGATTCACTCTAGACGACATCATCTAGAGTGAATCTGATTACTCTGATCATGATTAGTTGTCGATCTCTGATGTAGACGATGTTGGTGCCACATGGGATCATGAGGAGTGGTGGATGGTATCATGATCAACTCCTATGTGTTTGATTGATGAGTCTGTAGGAGATGCAAGACCATTGCCAGACGAGGGAGATGAGAGAGAGGATAGAGCTGAGGAGACACGCTATAGGGCTACAAACATATTTACCGACATTATTGATGAGGAGTATGATGAGGATGCATATCGAAATTATGATGGATGGGAGGGAGAGGAAGAGGATGAGGATGAGGAGCCACCCCTGAGTGAGAGTGATGAGGAAACAGTTGAGGATTGACATGAGTGGGGTGAGACCTCACCCATTCATATGACTAGATCTCAAGCAGCGGCAATAGTAGGCACCACTAGTACACACAATCAAGGAGAGGATATCACACCATCCATGCCCCCTACACAGGATGATGTTGATATTGCTCATCCTACCAAAGATATAGGTGATGACATTTAATTTGATGCATGTAATTTTTTCTTTTGTGTATTACTTTATGCGTATATATATATATATCTCATGATGGGTACTAATTATGTTTTGTTTCTATCTTGTAGGGCCCACAAAGGATTGGCGAGATCTCTACCATTAGGAAACTGCGGAGATAGTACTAGCATCTATCGACGAGGAGGAGATGGACTCAAATTATGTGCCCCCACCTATTGTGGAGCGAGATCCAAAGTCACTGAGACCCTTCGCAAGACTACAGGTAGCGTATGAGAGCTTGAGGAGACAAGTCCATTGAGCTACGACTGCATCACAGGCACAGGCATTGAGGACTCCAACAAAGTTTGAGTGACTAGAGAGAGAGGTGACATGACTACAGACAAAGAGGGATTACATAGCAAGAGAGCATTGGGCAGCTCTTGCATGGATGGAGGGGTTAGAGTTTGCGATCAGATTTGGCAGATCATGATAATGATCATGCACGACCGTCTTCCAATGTGTGAATACTAATGCAACATGAGTACCAGATCCTGAGGGATCTGGTAATCACAGTCCTTAGTGAAATTGTATATTTTGATGACATGTACATAAACTTTGGATATATATATAAGCATTTTGATGTTATATGTTTTTTTTAATGTGTGAATGTTAAATGACAATGTGATTAATTAAATAGCCTAAGTTATAAGATTACTTAATTAATGTCTTTATGATTTAACCAAAACTTTATGTGATCTAATTAAAACTTATTAGAGCTTCTTTTAGATACATCATGAAGATTAAATATGTTATGCACTTATGATTTTAAAGCAACATAACACATAAAAGGAAATTTGAATAGTATGAAACCTAAAGTAATTATAAAAGGAATTAAATAATCACTTTAGTGTTTGAGACATACACATAACTATTTTGTCAATAATGAAGCAATGGGAAAGCATATAGGATATAATCCAATTGCTTAAACAACACTTCTTTATAATTCATACCATTCAAAAAGGGATTAGACATAATAACAACGCAAATACATGGCATTAATAGGGTCTTTAAGAGGAGTGCCATCATGCTCTGTTAATGTGTAAGCACCAAATCCATAATTGGTATTGACTACATAGGGTCCTAACCAATTAGGATTGAACTTTCCTTTTTCAACGTAATTGACTATAGTGTCTCATTGATTTTTATATAAAACTAAATCACCCTTGTTAAATGTCTGAGGAATGACACCAGTATCATGTTTACGTTGTAATTGCTTAGAGTAAGCTTGAAGATGCTCAAGAGCATTGATGCACTATACATTAAGAATTCCAAGCTGATGTAATCATTATTGCGTGTAGGTGTCATTATCGACAAAACCTTGGAGAGAAATCCACAATGTTGAGATTTCTAATTCCAAAGGTATGATAGCCTTGGTACCATAGACAATGTTGAAATGTGAATTTCTCATAGAAGAGCGAACACTTGTGTGATAGGCCCATAACACATATTGAAATTACATGTGTCAATATTTTTGGTTTAGATTAGCAATTTTCTTGAGGATTTGTTCAAGGATTTTATTAGTTCTTTTGGCTTGGCCATTAGATTGTGTGTAGTAAGGTGTTGAAAGACGATGTTGAATATGAAAGGTCTCTAGGAACTTCTTCACATCATTATTTTAAAATGGTTTTCCATTGTCCAAAAATAATGTAGAAGGGAGTCCAAAGCGAGCGATGATGTGTTCCAATAAGAAACAACATATCACATCAGTAGTTGTAGACTGGAGAGAGATAGCTTCTACCCATTTGGTGAAATAATCAGTTGCAGTAATGATAAATGTATGTCTAGCGGAAGAAGGTGGTGAAATTTTTCCAATTAAATCCAGTCCCCACACAGAGAAAGACCAAATAGGGATTTGGGAACGAAGCTCAAAAGCAAGAGCATGCATCAAATTGCTATTTTCTTGGCATTTGTGACATCACTTAGCATATGCATAATAGTCTTTTTCCATATTTTTCCAATAGTAACCCATACAAAGGAGTTTTTGCACTACGGTTTTTCCTCCAAAATGACCTCCACAAGTGCCTGAATGGGGTTGTTCGAGGGAAATATGAGTTTCAGAATCCTTGAGACATTGCAGGAGAATTCCATCAAAGGACCTTCTATACAATGTATCAACAAGGATTATGTACTTAGTGGCTAACTTTTTTAGGCAAATGCAAGTGTTTCAGGTTGTAGGCTCGGGAATGGTACCATCTTTTAAATAATTATATATGGTGTCATACCATTCACACGAATTACCTAGGAATGTTGGGAGGACATCATCAAATTTATCACTAATGGAGGGTTTCATGATTAGGTGGATGGTAAAAATGATGTTTTCAGAAGGATCTGAGGGGGATATGAGAGTAGCCGCACTAGCCATTGCATTCGCATGTCAATTATCTTTTTGAGGGATGTTATCAATGGTGAACGATTCAAACTGCTCTAACAAAGTCAATACTAGATCCTTATATTGCGATAATTTATCATGTTTAGTTTGATAGATACCGTTGATTTGTTTGATCACTAATTACGAATCATCATAAATCTTAATATATTTGATTCCCATGACTAAAGCAACACACAATCCAATAATTAATGCTTCATACTCAGCTGTGTTATTCGTACATAGGAAGTTTAGGCGATATGATAATGGAATAGGATTGCCTACGGGCGAAATTAATATAACTCCAGCACCAGAGCCTGTTCGACACTTGGATCCATCAAAGTACAATTCCCATGTAGGAATCTCTATGGTCAACACACTATCATCCAGAAAAGAGTCATTGGTAGGTAATGCTAAAGGCGAAGGAGCATCAACTAAGTGGTCGGTTAAGGCTTGGCCTTTGATTGCTTTTTGGGAAACAAACTTAAGGTTAGACTTGGTTAACAACATTACCCATTTAGCAAGATGTTCAAAAAGGTCTGTTTTATTGATAAAATACTTGAGAGGATCAAATTTGGTCATCACTTGTATTTATGCATTTAGTAAGTAATGTCATAACTTACTATTAGCGAATACAAGAGAAAGACATTGTTTTTTGATTGTTGTGTAGCGTGTTTCATAATCTATGAGAGTTCGGCTGATGTAATAAACAAGATGATCTTTACGATTGTCGTCTTGTTGAGCCAACAATGCAATAAGAGTGTGGGAAGCGATATAAAGGATGAATGGTTTGTTTGGTATAGCAGGTTGTAAAACAGGTGGAGTTGCAAGATATTTTTTCAAACTCTCTAAGGCCTATTTACAATCATCATTCCAATAAAAATTCATATCCTTTTTGAAGAGGTGTGTAAAAGTTAATGTGCGATCAACTAATGAGGCGATAAAACGATGGATGGCTTGAATCCTTCCTTGTAATGTGCACAATTGGGAGATGTTGTGAGGAGGTGGCATGTTAATTATAGCATCAATTTTCTTTTTGTCCACCTCAATGCCTCTATGAGATATGATAAACCCTAAAATTTTACCACTATCTACTCCAAAGACACTCTTCTTTGGATTTAAGCACATGTACTTACACATTCGCTCAAAGATTTGTCAAAGAACATTCACATTATCTTGTCGGGTTAAGGATTTAACTAGAATGTTATCAACATAATATTCCAAGATTTTATGTATATAATCATGAAATATTAATGTCATTGCTCATTGATAAGTAGCACCTACATTCTTTAATCCAAAAGGCATCATAACCCAACAAAATGTTCCCTAAGCAGATGTAAAGGTTGTCTTGTATTGATCTTGTGGGTTAATGAAGATTTGATTATATCCAGAGAATCCATCCATAAAGAATGACAAAGCATGTCCAATAGTTGAATCCATGATCATGTCAATGTTAGGGAGATGAAAATCCGTACATATCCTAACATGATTATCAGGTTTAACAACTGTGACAATGTTTGATATCCAAGGATAATAATCGATAGGTCGAATGAAACCTGCGTCAAGGAGTTTTTCAAGTTCTCCTTTAACATGCAAGGCTATCTTAGGGTTCATATTTTGTATCTTTTGGTAAACAGGCTTAGCATTATTAGCAAGAAAAATGTTATGAGTGACGATCTTCAAATCTATTCATGGCATATCAGAATATTTCCAAGCAAAAAGCTCAGGAAAAGCGTGAAGCAAGGTTGCAAGATCCTCTTGTTCTTCATCATCAAGGCACTTCCAAATTTTAATGACTTTTTCATTATCATATATAGCCATTGGTAAGTCAATGGTATCCCCCAAGGGGAGTGCATTTGACTTAGGAAATTTTGGATCGTATGGTTCTGTGCTTGTGGGAGTTTCATAAATGTCCATAACATTGACCTCAAAACTTATCATAACACAAGAGGCATGTCTCTTGGAGATAGAAGTTTTATTCGAAGCACCTAACAGGTGTTTCAAAGCTTCATCGTCATTAACATAATCGAATGGTGGGGAATCCATATCAAGGAATTCAGTATGTTTGAGCATAAGATTGATTCTTGGTGTACATGCGATAGTGTTGATGTTGAGCCATGGTCATTGATTTTCTTTTGAAGTTTTAGAAAAGGAAAACCCTAAACTGGTCTTAGTCTCCTATGTATTAGGTTCAATGGGAACTTGAATTCCTTGTTCATGCTTACCAAATCCTTTACCATTGTATCCTAATTGTTTCACAAGATCATAACCTCATCCATAAAGTCTTTCCATTTCATGTGGTTTAGGTGGTTGTTGGTAATCTATCTCATCAAAAAAAATTGTACACGTTGTATTTTCTTCCAAAGGAGATGAGGTAGAGGTGTGGGAAGTTTTCTCTTCATTCTGGGTGGAGAGGACTACTGGTTTTTCTTATTTGTCATCCTCATTTTGGGTGATGATGTACTCACCCATAAATGAAGGTGTGAATTCTAATGATCCCCAATCATCATCAAGTAAGTTAGACTTTAACACTTCTTTTGGTTTATTCTTCTCAAGAGGTGCTATTTTAGAGGTGGGAATTAATGTGTTGAGAGGAATTTTTGTTCCTTTTTCAAGTTGTAAGCAACCTTCAGGCTCGGGATCTATGTCAATTTGATAAACTTTGTTATTATAGACATATTTCATTTTGCGATGAAGGGTCGAGGGTACCACATGCATCTCATGGATCCATGGTCTTCCCAAGAGGAGATTATAGGAAAGGTCAAAGGGCATGACTTGAATAGGAGTTTGCAGCGTAACCATTCTGACGGTAATAGGTAAAGTAATGACACCAAGCGGTTGCTTTGTAACATTGTCAAATCCTCTAATGGATAACGAATTAGATTTGATTTATGATATATCCACATGTAACCTATCAAGAAGCTTCACACTGCACACATTAAGGGCATAACCATTGTCAATGAGGGTCCATTTGATGCCTATATGATTATATTGGGTTATTATCATAAAGGCTTCATTTTTCTTTCGTATTTCTAATGGAGGGAGCTCATGTTGGTAGAAGGTAATGTCTACATTGAATGTATTCATTTCTTGTATTAGAGCTGCCACATCATTAGTATTCATACTAGGAGGGACCACTATCTATTGCAATGACGTCTAAAGCATAGAGTGATAGTTAGGGGAGTTTTGAAGAAGATCGCAAAAGGATATCTTGGCGGGAGTATTCTTAAGTTGTTCAATGAGATTGTACTCCCTAAGTTGTGAGTTTAAACAAGGGGCTACAGGTAAGATAGGGTTGGGTAACAGTAATGGTGTTGAGGTGGCTTGTTGGGGGTGTGGGTTATTTCTAGTATAGTGAGTATGAGCAACAACATCGTGCTTGGGTGGGTAAAGGGTAAATTCGGGTTTAGATGGAGTTTGAGTTTTATGGGAAGGTGGGTAGAGAACAAGATGAGGTTGAATAACATTGACATATTTTGTTTGAGGTTGATGACAACAAACCTTATTGGATGAATTAAGTGAGGTGAAGTCCCAAAGAGCTTCATCTAACATACCCATATCATCACAACTGAAAGGTTTGGGAGATAGGTTATCGATGGTTGGTTTGGGTTTGTCATCACAAACCTTAGTGGATGAACTTAGTGAGAGGAAGCCTTGTAGATCTTCATCTAACTTATCCAAGTCATCACTACTAAAATTTTTAGATGATATGGTTTTCCTATAGTGCAGAAGTGTGTGCATTGTTTCATGTGATGTTTCTAAGGTTTTGTTGTCATGTTCCAATGAAGTTGCTTTAAACGAACTAGGAACTAATGTTGAAAATGAAACTTGCTAAGATCTAATGCTATTCATAAATGTCATCAAAGTGAAAGATTCTTATGCTAATTATAACCATATAATGGAAAGTAACTAAATGTAAACAAAAAGGAAACTGGAGCAAATAGAAACTTGAAAAACTGGCAACTAAATGCATAAATCACTGATGCAAAATGAGCATTGGGACTAAGTCACCCAAGGTGGTGAATTAGTCCCGGTAGGGATATTTATGAGTTTTTTCTAATTTTTTTGATGAAAAATGATGTATTCTAGACTGTAAAGTGCAAATCTAAAGTGTAAATGTAGAATTTTTGTATCATGCAAGGAAATAAGATGCAAAAATGAAATTTTCACTAATGTAAAGTATGAAACCCTAGGAGGCAACTTTAAACAATGCAACATTCAATGCAATACTAATAGAAGAGGTTCCTAGGATGCAAATGTAGGCTAGATCAGAAGTAAGATGTTTCTAAATGCAGGTTCACCAAAATGAACCGCAAATTTTAGGTTGGAAGGAGGGTTCCCCAAGGCTTTCTAGGGTTTTCACCTAGAAGGATTGGGTCTCTTTCACGCACCTAAAACTTGGGTTTCATTCAATATTAGTGGTTGAATGTGATTGAGATTCCTATATGGAGTATTCTAAATTTAATAACCCGATAAATGAAACTAACTATTGAATACAAGCTAATGAAATCTACATTGTTTGAAAACACCTGATGTTATGCAAAAAGGATATAACAAAGACTATAGAAGGCAAGATAACATAATAGCCACAACAAGTGCACCTAGAAACTGATGAGGATTGAAGTGGAGATTGCAGAAGCCTTTGAACACCTAGAAAATCTTAATTTTATGCAAGTTGGGACACTTATGCCAGACTAGGCTACTTAGTCCCAGTCTTGGCAAACTGCTCCAAGCTCTGTTCTAGCGAAATGGGTACCCAAATCACCAAAAATCCCTAACATAATCACATAGTGGGACTAAGTCACCACTATTGGCGACTTAGTCCATTTTAGCCTTTCAGGAAATCTGAAAGTGGAATTGAAAGCCTATAGACTGCAATTTTCTTTTTCATCAAAATTCAGGTTCAGATCCGTAAAATCACCTCCAAAACATAATATATTTTGGTTTATAATGTGGGGTTTTCCTTGGTCAAGCCCCTAGTTGGTATTTAAACTTTGAAAGAGATAAGAAATCTGCATAAATCCTATCCCTAAGTGTGTCTAGAACTAGGAAATTCTGAAGTAAGGCAAAACCCTATTCTAATGTGCTAGAATAAGATGTATAAATGAGATTTGAATGGTGTAATACTTCAATCCAAGAAACCCTACAACATTAAAAATGAATGAAAATGGGATGAAAAACTTAATTTTGAAGATAGATAGAAAATGGAAGATGGAATCACTTTGAAAACAATTCTTTAGGTGTGATTTGATGGCTAGTTGCATCTCCTCAACCTAGATTTCTCCATGATTCTCCATAGAAATCCATAATCAATCCTTTGAAATATGAGATCTTGAGTGAGAAGAGATCTTGAAGACCTGCAAAAACCCTAGTTTGTTGCCCTAAGCTTCAACTTTGTTATAGAAAGAGAAATGGATCTTCTTTTGGAAGATGTTCAACACTTGATTCTTGATTTTTCTTGTGAAAAATGACTAAAAGATCCTAAAAATGACCTAAAAACATGTATATATAAGCAACAATACCTAATTGTCAATTATTTTGACCTAAGAGGCCGACACCCATCAAGAATTTTTAGCAAGTCGAACATTTTCCACTCAAAAATACAAATAACTCTAAAAAGGACTAAGTCACCACCTTGGGCGACTTAGTCCCACCAAGGGTTTTTGAGTTGGGATTTATGATATTTAAGTGATTTTGGTGCTATTTGTCAGGACTTGTATGGTTCCTTAGGTGAAATAGGCCTCAAATTCAAAGATAATGAGTCTTAGGGCTTATAAATGTTGTTTTAGGAGGGTGATTGATGCAAGGGTGTCTAAAGTAGGACCAAATTAGACACAAAATTGTCCCTTTATTCAAAGGTATACATTTTTTGGTGACACAGTTGGCAAGAAGGTTGGTGAAATATTTTTTATATTTGTATCATCATTTGCATCGATAGCAATAGGATAAGTGAATGTACACAACAGTGGAGGAGGTGGGTCATTTCTACGGTCACCCATGATGTTGAAGGGGATTTCTTCCTCTTCAAAAGTTCACTCAAATGGGTGAGGCTCTGGGGTTTGCAAAGGAATATACTCCTCTACAACTATGTGTTCTCTCTCTGGGGTGTGCGGGAAGGTCTCAAGTTGATCCTGCTCGATCAATTCTTTAGTAAGTTCTTGAGCTAAGATTTCTTCCTCCCTACTTGTGGTTGGTACGTCGTTTGGGCGGGTTTTTGGTATGAATCTTTCGTGGGGGCCTCATTTCTTGACCATGCAAAAAAGGAAGCTTGAGGACTATTTTTGTTCCTAAAAGAGTTATTCAAGGTATCTCCTACTAACACTAGAAAAGGAAGGTCCCCGAAAATAATGCCAAAAAGTGATAGGCTATCGTTAGGTCCTATATCTTTAGTTTGAAAAGTGCATCAAATATCAACCAGGTAGTGTTCAAAGGTTGTATGCAATAGGAAAATCCTCAACTATATCTCTCAAATTTTCTAAGTGATTAGGACAACTGAAATGTAAATTAGACTAAGATGCCACTAAACTAGAAAGTAAGAAATCATTTATCTAGAAAGCTCGAAATAACTAAACTAAAAATAAGGAAGTTATTAATCTAAAAATCATATCAACTAAACTAGAAAACATGGAAATAATTAAACTAATAAGCATGTAAATTGCTGAAGAGGAAAATCATGTAAAGAAACTATGCAACATTTGGCTAACAATGAATAACAAACTTAACGATTAACATAAAACAAATTAACAACTTGAAACTAATAGTGAAGTTAGGTGCCCCTAGACTTTAGTTAATGTAATTAAAGATTACAGACTCACTACAACCTACATGATTAAATTTAATGGAGCTCAACTCATGAAAATATACTTTACTCATATTTATCATTTACAAAACAAAAACAACATAATTAAAAGTGGAATAATTATCTATCTACTCTACAGTCCCTCGAGTGGCCAACTCTTGGGTGCTCCTACGCTTAGCTCAGATCACATAAACTTTGTAACTCCAAGATTACCCCATTCAAAATTGTTTCATTCACAATGCTTAACAACTCAGAATGAGAGGAAAAATTTTATTTATTCATATTGAAACTATAATTTAGAAACATAGTATAGAAACTCATTACGACAACATAACAATATCTCTTTGTTGTCTCATTGCTTATGAAAGTTACACACTTATATAAAATTTGCTTAATAGAATCGTGTTGATGGTGTTTTCTACACAGCAACAACTTAGACAGAATATGATATCCTATCTCTCTTGAAAGGTAAATCTCTATGGGAGAAGAGATAACCCCAAGGTCTCTAATGTCAGGTCTTGACAATGCAACAAAACAACTCAGTGATAAATGTGAAAATGTTGGTAATCACAAAGGGACCTTACTACAAGCAAATACTGGATTTTGAAGTTATCAGATCTAAATAATGAATTGATACTTGGAATCTTGATTTGAACCCTGATAATAAAGAAATAGCAAAAGATAAAGGTTTTAGAGATGATTCTAAGACTACGTTAACCCTAAGATTGAAAATGCCAAAAGATAAAATGCTCAAAATGGACCGATCTCTCATAAACTACTTTTTGTTTAACCCAGATGAATCTGCAATTTCACAAAAATAGTGCAATCTTCTAAGGTATTTAAAGATTTTCAAATCACAAACATTCATTCAGCCAATCCTATTGCAATTGAGATGAACGAATCCTTATAATTGAACTAAGCACAATTTTAAGTCCAGGCTAACTTTGCAAAGCAGCTAACAATCAACTAACTACAAAAAGTATGGACTAGAGATCACTGCAAACATTCTAAACATGAAACCCTAAGAACAAGAACCATGCCAAATGAAACTCCACAAAATAGATACCAAATCACAATATCTCTCTTATATTAAATCATCGAAAATAGCAACAACTCTAGTTTTATGCTACAACACTTGCTTGAGAATAAACCCTAAGTCGCTCTAATATCCCTTATCTATTTTCTCCCTATCTCTATATCTATCTATCTTCTCAACTGAGGCGACATGCCTGTTTTATAGAGAATCCCTAAGATAGGTCAGCCCAAAATAAGAATTACAATAAAACATGACCTACAAGAAGTCAGCCTCAAAGCTATTCAAACATAATCATGAAATGTGCAATTAGCACCAATTTCATCCAAGTCGGCCAAGGTACCAAAAAGGGTCGGCCCAATACATGTGAATAATGGGAAGCACAAATCTCAATGTAATGCTATATAGCTACTTCCCATCCTTATCTTTAGCTTGATCTTCCTCACCATGCATGACCAACAAGACTCTATCCAACTTAGCAACAGGTGGCATGGGCAAAACCCTAATCCTTCTATCAAGAGACTCGATGTCATCTCTTGCCTGCCTAAATGCACCATCCCAATCAGCCCTATTAGTGAGGAATCTGTCCATAATTGCAATATAGGTTGCAGCATCATCTAGTTGATGCCCAGTAACTGGTCCTTCACTAACCGGAGAATAAACATCTCTCGACCACTTCCTAAGTTGTTCCAGATTAAGATGTTTCGGAGAAAATTTCTTCCTTCCTGTCATGACCTCAAAGAATGAAATACACTTATCATTTGTACCAGTCAGAGTGTCCTCAATCTGCTTTGCCTGTTTATGAATTTTCTTTAAGGCCCTCTACCTCATTTGCAGTATTTCAAACCATTCCCAATGTTTAGAAACCCTTGAAAAAGGAAGAATCCCACTCTTTACTAGTTTATCTTTGGTGAACTCCATAATTGTTGTGGCTTTCTGCAGTAGGAGATCAGTATCCTCCTTGTCTTGAGCCAATACAACCTTCAACCAATCCAATGATCTCATAGCATCTCCTCCAGTTGACAAAATGTCCTTAATGGCAACATCTCCCTTGGTTTGGACACCTTGCAACCAAGCAACTGTAGCATGTGTGGTGCTTTTCATCTTTTCTAGCTCAGAGATTCTCCTAAGGCAAGAAACCTACAGCAGAGGAGGAGCCCATAGCCTACAAGGGTTTCATCAACTCCTACAAATACTTCTTCAGTTTCTCATTCTCTCTCTCCAACTCATGCCTAGTTTGCACAACCTTCTTCAACCTACCCACAATTACAACACTGGAGCCTTCATACTCCTCAATATCCTATTCTACAGAAGCATGCCCTAGGTCAACAATTTGCACATGATAATCCTTGGCAGTTACAGTATCTCTATCCTTATTCAGAGTAGGGGTAGCAATATGGGCCACTTGATTGCCTGACCAATCTCTCTCAATCTGGGACACAACCCTAGCCTTCTTCTTAGCCTTTCCTTGTTCAACATTTTCCATTAATACATCCCAATTAGGAGGAGCATCCTCTACTATCACCATTTTTCTCTTCAATTCTTTATCCAGCCAATCTAGAATAGTAGACTCAGTTGGCATTGTATCATGCTTCTCCTGTTGTTCATTAGTTGTATCCTTCTCAACACTTGGCACTTTAGGGATATCCATGATTGGATTCTCCTTATCCTACAACTATTCTTCCACAACAACTTGCACCGTTGAAGGGACCTTAGCTAGGACTTCCTCCTTTTGAGGAGACTTGTTCAATTGCTCTTTCATAGGTGAATCTGCATGTGCCACCAAGGGAGATTGAATCACTTTATCAATTTCTGCCTCCACACTGTAGAGGTCTCCTTCCTGAAATTCTTCCTTGCCCAAATCTTTAGGACCTTCATCCTTCTTTGGTTCTTCTTGTGTGCTACCAGTATCCTGAGGAATGAAGACACTTACTTGTTCAACAATAGGAACATTCACTAGAACATCTTCCTTTACTGCAGTATCCCTTGGGGAAGGAGTCCTTGACCTCCTCATGTACACTTGTGTTTTTTCCCCTGAGCTCTCCACCTCTACCACTGGTGGCTCAACTTCCTTATCAATTTTGGGAACCTCATCCAGTTTATGTGATAGCTTTGTAAGTCTTCTTCTCTTTGTCAATGGAGGAGTAATCTATACCTCCTCTTCCTCTTCTTTGTTCTTTTCAGCTTCTTTCCTTGAGGCATGTCTCCTCTTCTTGGTGATAGGCTTCCTCTGTTTGCTCACTTCTGTCACCTTTTAAACTTGAACATCCCTAACCTGTATGTTGAAAGGAGAATCCACCTTTTCTTTGTGCTTAGGATCTAGTTCAAGTGACTCCTCAGAAGCAGAGTGAGACTCCAAGTCTCCCATCAGATCATAAGTACATGGGATACCCTCACTCTCCAATTCTAACATCTTGTGCTTCAACCACATTTTGGTGTACTTGATCACCGGGGTCATGATTTGATCCAACTCTATTTTCTCTTCTTCTAACCAGCCAACTTCTCCAACTAGCTTATCCTTCACTGTCTCATAGACATGACCCTGGATTAAATTTCCATCCTCTTCTACCTGGTCAGGGATAGCTTTCACATTGTATAACCTTACTAAATCCACTGGAAATCGAGAGAACTTCTTCTTCCTTACCTCAAATTCATCAGCAAGGTTAACCCATTAATCCTCAATATGAGCCTTATGGTTGTATTCCCTACTGGCCTTCTTTTGTGCTTCGCCAATGATGTCAAACCTTGCTCTCTTGGAATGGAAAGAGAAAGAAAAATTACTCATATCCTCCTCAGAAGCATGAGCAAACTGGATAGAAGGACAAACCTCACCCATTCCTATCTTTAAGGGAAAGTCATTCCCAAAACCTGTTTTGTGCATTTCTCCCTTCACAACTATGTCGAAGTCACATATCTGCCTAGTGACTTCCAGTAATATGATATGATCAGTAGGGTACCTCGAGAGTCTGTAGGGAGCCCTTTGACAACCATTAATTCTAATGTATGAGAAAGTTGGGAACTGGATAAACCATGACCCATATCTCCTTATCAATTCCTTAGCTTTGTCAAAAATTCTCATATGCTCTGCACCTTGGAGCAATCTTGTGATGTACATCGTGAAAGCATCATAGGATATTTTGTATCTTCCTCCAGTTAGGTGCAGCTATGGATATACATCATATATAGCATCTTGTCCAAAGGTACCCCTAGTGCTTAACCCCTTGTATGGGTGAAGTCTTGCCAATGCATACACTAGGTAAGAGGTCATGGTAAAAGTCTTGGTTTGCAAGACATTGCATAACTACTCATGGATCACTACACTTATGACACCTACCCAGTGATAATCTATTCCCTACTCCATCCGAGCAATTACATTGAACATCCAAGTCTTGAACACCCTTGCACTCTTCAATCCTACCAATCTGCTGAGAAGAGTGATGACATTGTAGTATTCTCTCTTGAACTTGAGCCTGAATAGTTGCTTTGGCAACTTGGAGAAATGGGACTTAGGCTTCTCCAACCAAGATTTAATCACCTGCTAAGACTTAACTACATTTTCTTCATAGTATTTCTTGGCACCATCCATGTCAAAGGCCACCACATGGGACTTGTTAGGCATATCAAAGGTTGAAGCAATGGATACAGGAAAAAATCCAGCCAGAATCCTTCCCTAGGGACCAATTATCCTTTGTGTCCCTCTATCATAATTTGTGGCACACTCAAGCACCAGTTCATAACACTGCACTATGGAAGGGAAACCTGCTACATGAGCCAATCCGGAGTCCACAATTCTTCTAGCCAACAAAGGAGGGCTCAGTGCTGACATCTCAACCTTAAACTCTTCGTAGTCCCACATACCCACATTGGTATCGGTGATTCCTATCCAAATAGAAGTCAGCTTGCTTTCAAGAATCTGACTCTTTATGTCCAATTTTACCTTCTCTGCATCTGAGATGGGAGAAGTCTCTGCACCTAGATCTGATGCCTTCCCTTTGCCTCGACCAGCAACATCTTGTCCTGATCCTGCCTGCAAACAAATAAAGATAACCACAATAAGATCCAAAAGAAACAACAAGTGCAGATAGTCAATATCCCAAAGTTCAGGATTCAACCCTCTTCGCGGATTTCACACTGGAGAGGATTTCCGGGAAAATCTAGACCAGGCGGACTTCAACGAACCGAACACACAAACTCCCATAATATCATTTTAATACATCAATTTAACAAAGGAGTAACCTTAGAAATACTTAGCATAAGTTCATTTAATCCATCAAATATGTCATCATAAACAAATTCCTCATAACCATCATATTCCATATTTCTCCAAAAAACCTGAAAGAATCCACTGGAGACGGATTTTCGCGAAAACAACAACAGTTATAACTAACCCGGGAAAACAAAGAAGTCACGGAACATCCGAGAAAATCCAGAGGAAATGGATTTCAGTGGGAACTAGATAAATTACCACTAAAGCACCAATCCGATAGAATGACCTGACTACGGACACCGGAAAAATTCGGAGGAAGCGGATTTTAGCAAGGCAGATGAAATCCGAGAAAAAGTGGTGAAAGAGAAAGAACAGGAAAAGCCGGGGAAATCCGAGGGAAGCGGAATTCCGCGAGGACGTCGAAAACCCGAACCCGTCCACATCTTTCTCACCTTCGCCAAAATGATCCCAACGACTCCGGATCTAAGGCCTGCACCTCAACAATGACTTAACCTAGACCTCCAACGGATCAAATATGAATTTAGAACACTCCTCATAGTAATTCAAGAAGGATTGGAGATGCCCTAGATTAAGAACCCTAAAACATCCACCATGAAATCATGGAGAACCAGGCATGACTTGATCACACACTAAAATGGAAAGTTTAAGACCAATGCAAACAAAGACCCAAAAGAATAGAAATACCAGACCAAGAATAAACATTCAATGATCAACCTGGTGGACTGGTACAGCAATGGAAACCCCAAAATGCCCAATCATGACGCGCACCCCCAAGGAAACAAGGAAGCCACGAAGGACCAGAAATAAAATGAAGTAAAGTAACCAAACCAACAGAGAAAAGGGCATATCTACATACCATGAGAGCGAAAGGACTGGACTGGTGACGCCAACAAACAACTATCAAACGCAAGCAAGATACAAGCCACACACATGAAATTCAAATGCAACTGTCGAAATGGATTCAAAATCCATAATCCAGCAATACACTAGAGGTTCCAAGACTCAAGCTCAAAGGATAAGCAAATAAACAAACTCAAATGATCAATTACTTCCCAAAATCCAATATATCAATGCCCCAAAAATCTGCACAAACGCCATTAATGCGGTCGACAAGACAACCATGACCAAAAAAACCCCGGAGATTCAATAGGGCAAAGGACTTCAAAGAAATCCGGATGTGATGAATTTCCCCGGATCCGGGTTGAAAGGCAGTCACCTCCGGACATCGAAAGAAAACCAGGAGAATCCGGCCAAGGCGAATTTTCCTGAAAACAGTGAAAACTCCGAAATGCTGTCATAACTCAAGATTTTCAATAAAATTCATAAGTGTGCCACTTCAATTGGCAATATTGACATCAAAGAATGAGCCCAAACAAGCAAAAAACCCCAAAAAAGAAGGGCCAAAACACCAAAAAGTGAAAAAAGAGGGTCCCCGCTTTCAGTGGGGCGTGTGTGCAAAAACTGCACAACAAATCCTATAATTCACTTGGTAAAGATTACCACTGAAAAAGTCTTTAACTATATTTAACAAGCTAATGGATTTATGTCCATGACATAAAACATTAAAGAGGCTCGGAGTGAGCCGTAAAGTCTTTCAACAAAAAATAACAAGAAAGCTAACTCGATCCATCATGCATCCCCTAGAATTCTAGTGCCTATTCTTCTGGTGCTTGCCTTCAACCATCTTGAAGTCTACGTTGAATCTTCCTAGCTAAGAATGATGATTGATGATACATGAAAACCTATACATTACATTAGAAACTAAACCATTAAGTTAGCACGATTAAGCTTATTTCAAGTAATTTCAAAAAATAAAGATTATACACCTTTTCACAAAAAGAAAGCATTTATTAATCCTAAAGACAATTAATTGGAAAGGTAAAGGTGGTTGGAAAATATGAGGAAGGGTATTTAGTTCACTTATATTGATGAGGTTATTTTTACCTCATCAAATTACATGACAATGTATATTCATGTCTTTGTAATCAAGTTACAGGAGTATCACAGTACATGGAATTACAACATATGGACCTTTACCTTTAGCATTTAATAGTTACAGTGCATGGCCTCTTTCATGGCCAAAACCTAAATCTAAAAGCATTCCTAGAAATCAGAACCCCTTACAATGAAACCAACTTCTCATTTTAAGAGAAATGAGAAGAAAGCAAAAAAGCCCTAAAGTTAATCCATTGTTGACACATGATGGCACATCTGAGCTTTAGCGATCAACAACAAACTGGAATTTAGAGAATGCCTCTTTACTTCATTTTCCCTCTCTTCAGTTTTCCTTCACTTGAAAATCTTGTGCAAATATTTACCTGGTTGTAAAAAAAACCCACTTATTGGCCTCATTTTCAACTAAAAGTGAAAAATAGTGACCTCTGGGTCAAAACCCATTTACCCATTTGCCCTTTTACTTTATAAGTTAATTTTTCCCATATGCTAGATTTAATTTCTAGGTCATGAGAAATGGTTGCCAAGCATTTTTCACCTCACAGGTAGCCGGAAAATGTATAAAACCTTTCCAAAAATGCTTTCTAAGCAATAAAGATGGTTATGGGAACTTTCAGGAGTATGAAAGAGCACTTCCTAGCTTGTACATGTGTTTAAAAATCAACCTAAAGCCAAAAAAAAATGAAATAGTTTTATTTTATGCTCCTTCCATTAACCATGGTGCCCAATATTTGTGCCCAATCAGCAAAGAAAAGTTAAAATAGAATGACAACCTCCTTTGATGAAAGTCTATTAGATTCCATCGCTACCTCATTACCATCGCCATTTTTTTGAAGATGAGGGAGGTTTCAATTAGCAAAGGGCGATGGAAGAAGAGCCATCATCTCTTTGATCTCAATCCTCCATCCAAAAATAGAGATGAGCGATGTTGATGCAACTGCCATGAAAATGCTGTGAACCTCCTCAGCCAATGAGAAGCAAGGAAAAATTCACTTTACAATGAACATTTGATAATATTTTTTATTACTTAAACTTGCTCCTCACATGTTAATAAAATCCATCAGTGATTTTTTTGGAAAGAAAAGCTACCAATTAGTGATGAGCGATGGAACAAAATCCATCTCTCATCATATTACCATCGCTGATTTGTTTCCTCATTCTCAACTCAAAACGGCTGAAGAATGCACTATCAAAGAACTTTGGAAAAATATTTAAACCCATCCTTTGCCAACAAAGCTTTCATTCAAACCACCCAATGAAAGCTCATCGTTGCACTGTATTGCATCACTGATTTCCTCCATTTTCATTCAAAACTAGCGATGGGTGGTGAATTTTTGCGTGTTTTCGTGAGTGCATGAGTGTCATGTCTCAACCAATCAAAAGCAATAATTAAACTTGATTTGATAAAAAAAAAATCGGAAATGAATTTTAAATTTTCCCTAAATTCCTTTTCACCTTTCCATAACATTTAAGATATTCAAAAATATCTTAAACATTAGCATTTGAAACATTAGGAAAATTGCAAATTTTAATTTTGCTTGTAGGCCAAACGAAGAATTTTCACTGAGCACTAACGATGACCCCTGGAGTTGAGATTTTTTGCATGCAACCATAATTGATTATTTAAAGCATGGGTTTTAAATCAAATTTCGCTCGGCCATCAAAATTTAGATACCTCCTTTGTAAACTAGTGTGTCAGATGTGTTCACCGCAGCTGAAATACATTAAAATAAGTATCATATGACCTTCATTTTTTATAAACTAGGAACTTGAGATGTTTTAGACCAAAAAAAGAAATGGGTCGCCCTTAGAATTGGAAAATTTGAAAATTTTCAAAACACCAAATTTGGACCTATCGTAGCTAGAAAAGGATTAAAAGGCATATCAAAACTTATCCTGGGGGCACAAAACTGAGCATGCATGTTACCATATGTACCAAAAAGCATTATACCAGAGGGATTTGCACGATTACCTCAGAGTTGCAAAATATTAATCAAAAAATAGGGCCTCTGGGGCATATTTAGCAAGATGTAGACTTAGGCTATGTTGACACATTGAATGAAGAATGCATTTCAAATTTGAAAAATTTGAAGGTGCCATAAGTAGCTCATGTTTGGGGATGCATACCCCTTGTGGGCATGGCGAGATTCTAGATCTTTGGGGAGTAGACCAAGTTCCAAATCCATTGGGTACCTCCAGAAATTCTCCTTTATGTTGCATCGAAAACCATTCTTTAAATTTCATTTGGTGGCCACTTTGTTCTTTTTTGTTTGAACTAGGCCAAGTCTAAAAACACTTCCATTGAATATCTGAAAATGGCAATCACCATTGGCATGCATAACCACATCACTATGCTTTCCAATGCCTCCATTAACTATGTCAATCTGACATTGGTAGTCAAGCATCAATTGAAATCCATCAACATCTAACAAGAATATATCACACTCATTAAATAGAGAAAACTTACAATTGATGTAATTTCCTTCATTAACAAGATCATTGTCATACACAATCACTTTCTTGTCAAATTGGACCGAAAAGTGGAAAAAAGCATAGTGTGCTTGAAAAGATTCTGTATGAGATTTCTCCTCATCATTCATCTGCACATCAAATATGAAACCCTCATAATGATAAGTCTCAATAAAGATATCATTCCTTGCATGCAGTATGTAATCCTCTTGTGTAGTAAACAAATAATGTTCACACATGTGAATCTCCTTCAACTGAATTGCATCACAACTAAGTTTATCTCCATCTAAACAACATAGCTTAGTCCATTATTATATGACTCACAATTCTGAAAACAAGATTTATCAACATCCATAATGCCTTCATCTTCATTCAAATCATGGAATTTCAAAATAAATGTTAACATCCCATACACAAACAATGTTTTCCATCTTAGGTTCAAAGACGAGGTTATCAATATTATCACACAAGAAAGCCTCAAATGCAGGCTCAGATGACTTAGAATTTACTTCTGCAACAGATTCCTCAAAGTGACTGTTCAAAACACATTTACGGTTGTAAAAAGAATCATAATCAACATTACCTCTTGTTACATCAACATGAATATCTGAAGCATACTACTCATGAGGAAGACTATGAGTTGCATATTCAGAAAAAAGGTCCTCATATGCATCTATGTGATAAACACAATCACATTCTTCAGGTGCAAATTCATCATAAAGATCTTCATTAGTTGTATTAATATTTGTCTTTACATTTTTAATTTCATGTACAGCTACATTTATGCTATCCTCATGCAAATATTCAGTAATAACTTCAAAACTAGCAAAAGGGATAGAAAGTGGTAAATGATTAAACAAGAAAGCACTTCCTTGTTCACAACTTACATCACCGACATATGCATGCTCTTCATAATCAACTACCTAAATCGACTTATCCAATGAATCTCTTGCATACATATCTTATTCTTTGTCCATACTGTTGCAACAATCAACAGGGTCATATTCTTCAGTATCAAACTAAAAATCACCATTTGTCTCTTCATTACACCTGCTAACATATGACCTATCTAGCTGAAATTCATTGCACACCTTGTCATTTGCATTTTTATATACCGCCATTTTCAAGAGTATTCCAGAAATCAGTAGACCCCTTTATCTCATCACCATCAAGACTTACATCAATGCTACACCCAACACATGTAGAATTGACATGATTAAGTGTACCATAGTATTGTTGATTACATATCTCCTCTTCAAAAAGTATGTTTAATTCATATCCATCATCATGCTCTTGTCTAAGTGAATTTGGAGTTCCATTTTTCTTCACAACATCACATTCATTTCTTGAAGAGAAAATATTCAACTCACCTTGGTTTTCAACATCTAACCTTTCCATACAAGGCTCGGGAAATCTTATACCATCAACACAATTTGACTTGAGATTATCATTCAAAAAGTTATCGGCACTATCAGAGAGTTTCATAATGTCATCGTGCAATTGTGAGCGTTGAAAAATATTATCATCATCTTCACTGGAACACTTTTCACTTAAGGAAATCAATTCTACCTCCTCTTCTCAAAAGAGGAATCACAATCACTAGGGCTGCAAACAAAATTTTAGTGTCTTTGATCATCTGGACAAGAATTCTTTTCGATTGGTTGCGTATTTATATATGTAACACTAATGTCATCATGAAGACATGAAACTTTAGAATCAACATACTCAGTGCAATGATCCAAAAATAGATCTTCAACTTCCATTGCATTTTCAAATGAGATCAATGCACCTAACTCAAAGGATTCACTATAACACCTTTTCTCCTTGTCAATGAATGAGAATGTGATTTTAATATCATCTGCATCATTGCAACCTTCATCTAACATAGGGATTTGACTCTATTTCTGTATTTTCAAAGCAAATAGGAGTGACTTTACATGTTTCATTCATTTCATCATATATTACATCTTGGCTATTATGACCACATTCTTTATATGCACATATTGTCTCTTTAGTTTTCTCAAAAACAAAATCCTCACCACTACAAGATGCATTATCATTGTCTTTTGCTATACCATCCAAATCTATTTGATCAAGTCTGGAAAAGGTACCATCACATAGTCTAGTCAGGAAATAATTCCATATTTCTCTATCATTTCTTCAATCACTAAAAGTCATTGATATAAGAACTCAAGGTTAGGGGGCTTCAAGTGACTTGGCATGGTACTCAGACCTAGCTCAAGTCCTTCACAAAAAACATCAATACATATATTTATTCATTGGGTCTATTTAATATGGGTATAGCAAATATAATTTTCATGAATCTATCATGAAAGTAATAAAAGGATTCACCCTCAAATATTCTTATATCATACAATGCATCAATAGGTGACATGGATTCAACTTCACTTTCAGACTGCTCTTCAAATTCTTCTTGGATATGCAAATTTCTATCCTCAAATAGGCATTCATTGTCTATTGATTTTCCTTCAAAATAATCAATGAAATGTATTTTGAGCCCACGTCATGAGTCTATGGAATGCATTGGTAAACCAGAAAACCAATATTCAATAGCATTTTCTAAATTTCTCACAAAAAACTTGTTACACCCCAAATTGTGTAATTACTATTTACTATTACTATGTAGGGTAAAATGTGAATTCAGTGGATGGATAAATTTTGTGTGCACTTTGTTATCACTACTTTATGAATGAATGTCATCTCATTTAATGTTTTATGAAGGAATTCATTTATGTTATTGGATGAATATTGTGTTGATATTCTAACTTTGGAGATGTAATGTGTATATTTACATATTTTGTGAATAGCTGACTACCTTGGACATGTTTTGAGAATGTGGATGCAGGTATATGTTCATTCTTCTAGGCAGAGGGGAAGCATCACTTAGGAGAGGGTCTTGGTTGAGTAACTAGTAACATAACCTATCTGAGCTTACACACACCATAGTAGAATAATTGAGTCGGGTTATCATATGAGAAGTAGGTAAGTCATCCTTAGCATAATGTTTCTGCATTAGTAAGGGTCTTGATTAATACTGAATGCATGCTTGGATGATGTTTGTCTATTTGAGCTTGTGAGTCATTCCTTATCCTACTATGCTTGTTTGTGTGGTTGATTGTGTATTAGGATATATCTTTATAATCGAGTGATATGATTCCATAGTCACATAAGTCATGATCATTCAGATATTGAATGGATCATTTGGCTGTCATGATGATGAATAATATAAATATATATTTGTATATATATAAGTACACATGCAAGCATAAAATTCTTAATAGAGGGGTGTGTATACATAGATATAGATATATAATATATATTATTACCATACGGCTATTGACTTGTTCATATTTGTCTATATGTCAAATGTATTCTTACTTGATTGACATTTGAGAGAATATGCTTAGATATGTATATGTATGTGTATGTGTATAAGAGAATATAAGAATACATGTATATGTGCTTGATGGCATGATCAAATATATAAATATATATAATCGATGTTATATATCATAAAATTATCTTGCGTATGTATGTGAAAGTATATATATATATAAATGTGTATGTGTGTGTGTGCCAATATTATTAAAGTCATTTTGTGTGTATACATGGGAATACATATATATATATATATATACATGTAAGTGTAAAGCTTCTACTAAGGTGTGTATATATATATTAATATATATAATATGTATTATGCATATATATATTTCTAAATGATTGAAATATATAATTGTAAATGCATATTATATGCTATATATATTTGAAGCGCTTTAAATACTATTATAGGTGCTTAGACTATGTTTGAGCATATGCCATATAAGAATATGGTTGTCTTGAAGTCAAGGCACTTTGATATAAGGCGTTGCACACAAGTATGAAGAGAATAAAGCATAACCATATAAGATGATTTAGGCGCATCCTATAAGTCTTAAAAGACTCATTCAAAGTAGATCGTTGTCATTTAAGAGGACATTTTATATGCTTTGAGATTGACTGTTTAAACAATAAATAACAACCGATTATAGTGCTTAATATATTGGCTTAGAAGTTGGTAATCATGGATGACTTAATGCCTGAAACCTTGAGATGAATATGAATGTATTCATAAGCCAATTTATATGGCTTTGTTGTCATTCTTTAATCTACAATCCGCTTTATCATTTAAGTCGATATTGAAGAAGTTAGCGCCTTAATTCTTCTTGGACTTGGTCAAACAACAAACCATAAATTGTTGTGACTAACAAACAATTGGTGCATAATCTAAAAAATCAATGACTTTGTCAAAATCAAATGAGTTTATGAGTCTACACTCAACATGGAATAAGTTGATGCAAATTGGAGTGACAAGCTTTGGTTATTGATTGTTTCTCTTCATTGTTAAATTTTTCCACCTTTGTGTCTACTTATCATAGAAGTATGCATTTGTATTTTGTCACATGGAAGTTGATTTATTCTCTAATTGTTGTCAATAAGTGGGTCGATCTATTAGTAATCAAGTTGAGTCTTTACTTATGTATTCGCCACGTTTCTAAGCTTTTTTTGAGGTGTTTCTTTGCATGCTTGTTGTTGTCATTATCATGCTTAAACTGTAGGCAGTATAGTTGCTTGCTTGATGTATAAATAGCAACAAATAGTTCATTGTTTGGGATACCTCATTATCCCTCTTTGATGCGTTATTTTTTATGCAACAAATTTGCATTTTAGTGTGCTTTTCTATCTGCAATATTCTATCCAAATAGTGAGGGAGAGTCTTGAGAATTAAACAGAGTTTTAGTTATCTTTTGAGAAGAAGCAATTTCCAACTTGAGAGATAAGAAGTTGTGAGACTTTGTTGGAGAGAGTTGTTTTTCTACAAGGTGCTATGACTACATCCAATTGAATTGGGAAGCTTAAACACACGCATGAGGATATTTTACTTTTGTTTATGCTACTTTTGAATGAGCTATGTCTTGATTGATTAAACTAGTCTTGTTGTCATTTGCACTTAGATAAAAGTATTGTTTTCTTTGAAACAAAATTGGAAACTATTTACTTTGTTGTGCATTTTTTGTAAATACTCCATGATAGGAGAGATTGCTTGACATAGGTATTTAATTATACTAGAAATTTTGAAGACATAGGTATTTAATTATACTAGATATGTTTGAACATGGGTTGCTCGTAGCTAGTTATTTGATTATATCTAACTAGTGGGTTACTTTAGGGTTGAGAGGTTTAGTGAAACCTAGTGAGTTAGAGTTGTTACTTGATTAGTGTCAATACACGCTTAAATACAAATTTATTGTATTGACAAGAGTAGGCTCATAGTGTAAACCCTTTTAGTCAAAGAGGTGATACTCTCAAATGGAATCATCTTTTGGATATGACAATTCTTCGATTGAGACCATGCAATTTGTTTGTATTTACTCCATAATAGGAGGGATGTTATCATAAGTATTAATGTTATACTAGATATGATCTAACATAGACAAGCTTAAGGAACACTCATAACTAGATAATTAATTGTGCTAGAAGGTTGGTAGGTTACTCTTGGGAATGTTGTTCAGTGAAAGGGAATTGTACTTTGATTTTTGAGTTGCATTACCTTAAGTTGTGTTTAAGAGATAGGTTATCCTATAGAGTAGCTTGCCCGTAGAGAGGGATTTCCTAGGCCTATATAATGTCCTTAAGTCAAAATGAGCTTTCCATAGTGTAGGTGAATGGTAGACCATCGCTTGATTATACTGAGTGAGAACACTTTGGCCAAAGTAGTGGGGGTGTCCAATGAATCCACTGTGAATAGTGTGTAAGTTGAGACTCCACTGTTAGTTCACTGTGTATACTTAAATGCATGAGGGCTACCTAGCGTAGGTTATAAATCTTAGTCATGTTTGATACAACACTAATCTCAGAGTGGTATGTTGTACAAGGTTACCCAACCAATACTTTCATCAAAGGGAAGGGCCATCTATCATTGATAGATGCGCGAGGGACTGCATATGAGTCCATGGTTGGTGAAAAAGTTGGATTCCTCCTCTACAGGCGACAAAAGACCAAGGTTTTGAAAGGCGGATTCTTGGACCATCTATATCTGATGCTACAAAGCTTGGTGGAGTAGTGTTTGTAATGAGTACATTCTTGGAATATTGTAATTTGTGAAATTATCATATTAGAATGGAATCTCTATTGAATGTTGTTGACATCTTTGTTCAATATGAAATCTATGTTATTGGAAGATTTATATAATTACTTTGGATTGCAATGACAAATTGGAATGGTTTTATTTCAATTAAGCATGTAAATTACATTATTGAAAGAATTTTTTTATTGCTATGTCATGGCATTATGTTTTATTCACTTGAAGTGAAAACATTGGAAATTTTACTATGAAGAACACTGGGGTTATGATAAAACTTCATGATAACATCCTCTGCTTCTATTTGACAATCCTTCATCAAATCAATGAAATTTTGTAAATGTTGTGATGCCGACTCTTCAATATCTCCTCTAAAGTGAGGAAAATATTCATTAATTCTTCTTGGGACAAAGTGTGGATAACCTTGAATTTTACTGAAATCTAGAGGGTTATATCTTTCACTAGTGAACATCTTTCTTTGAGGACATGAATGTGTTTTAGGCATGACATTAAAGCTTGTAGAGGGAGAACTAGAACAACCATACATATTTTCAAATAAAAATTATTCCCTCTACAACTATTTAATTCTCAATATCCCTTTATCCCTTTCTTGTAGTGCTCAGTTTCACTGAATAAGGGAACCAAAGTTTTCTAGGACTTTTAAACATGGTCTTCATATATAGACTTATTCTTCATGAAAACCAAAACATAAAAAATACCTGGATATGTTGCAGTTGTTGTAAATTCTTCTTCCTAACTGCAAATCTTTGTAGATCTGAAACTTTCTTCACATCTTCATTAGGTTCTTTTGATAGAGTCGCCACCTCTCTTCACAAAGGACTAAAATTCAAATAATATGAAATTCTTTCGAAGGTGAATTTCATTCCGGGTCTTCTCTAACAGTAGAGTCACACTTTAATTATTTTAAATCTATTGCAACAAAACCTCTTCTAGGTCTAATACTTCAATATTTGAACCAGATGTTTCAGATTCACCAAATTCTTGGCTCTTTCCAAATGGATTCTCCTCTGTTTCTCCTCAATGGAGTCGCCAATCTGTTGGTGTTTTTTCTAGCTGAACCTTGAGAATTCTCTAAAGGATAGTTAGTCCTTATGCTTAAGAATTTCAAGATTAGTGGCCAACAAATGGGAGATGGATTCTACACTTTTCTCCCCTATACTTCAATCTCTACAAAAGCTAGGAGGGTAATCCTACACAATGTACCTATGAATTTATGTAGACAAATGACCTTGTACATTGCAAATAGAAGATAGATTCTCATGTAAGTGCTCAATAAATGGAATATTTCAAAAGGATAGCTAATCCTTCACAGCATTCAACATTTAGAGCATGAGAAAACAAAAGTACATTGCACTTCCAGAAACCAAACATAGAACAAAAGCATTTAAAAGTTGTTTGAATTTAAAGATTATTTCTGAGGATGGGAAAAGACAATTGTCCATGACCATTTCCTACCTTGGGCTATAGAGTAATATATCATAAACATCATATCATTATACTATAACATAAAATTGATTCCCTTCAAACTTCCATCACATTATAACAGAAAGGCCTCCTTAATCTTGTCAAGAAATCATACTTAGTAATCCATCTGAAAATATAATACCTTCTATATGAGTGTGAATTTGCACCCCTTTACACTTTAGAAAACAAAAAGTGAAGGTTTAATTCCACTTAAGCTCATTGCTTGCATTCCACTTGGCGCCTTGTTTGTGTGTCAGAGGGGGCATTTCTATCGAGGACACCTGCGCAACACGCAAACGTCCGTGTGGCACGCTTACATCCATGGAAGATTCTATGACTAGGGTCTGTCGAGACGTTACACTTTTGATTGGAAGTCAAAGTGTAACGCTCCTCTTCGGCTGGTCGACCTGAATATGGCCGTTTTTCATCCTTTCCTTCATATTCTTGACCATTCCATCCATTCTCAAGTTTTGAACAAGTTGGCACACTCTCTCCATGCTTTGAACATCCATTCAAGCTTTGTAGCATCATTCTTCACTCCATTGCAGCAATCTACCACTCCATCACTCTGATAGTGTGAGTGTAGGACAAACACCAAGATAGCAGAGGCTTGAGCTCCTCTCATTCACTCCTCCACAAGCCTTGAGCACTTTGGACGGAGGTGGTAAGCTCCTCTCATTTCCTCTATTGTATTTGGTTGAGTAAGCACGTACTATTTTGTAGTGTTCCTTGCATACGTAGCTTGTATTTCCCTTCTTTATCGTTATTTCTATCATTTCAAACTTGGTTGTCCATGGAGGTGGAAACACCAAGATGGGGGTCAGACTAAGGTAGGCCCCTAAACAACCCCAACAATTTCCCTTTTTCTATGTGTAGGTGGAGAGATCTCGAAGCAAGCTGGCGAGAGGATTATTCTACAAAATTATCTTCATCACCCTTACGGTAATATACCTCTTTTATCATATTAGTATTTATATTTCTCTTTTCTTAGTCTTGTTCTTTACTTCCCAAAACTACTAAACTTGACTGTTAGCCCTTTTTCGGGATTCCATCCTCGTCTCTCTAGTTTTCTGGTCGTACAGACACCAACACACCTGTGAGACACCAGCGCACCACGTTATCATCCCAGAACTATTCTTCTATCCTCGAACAAAGAGCTACCTGAGACATAGAGTTGACTCTGAAAAGTGACTCGTCTAGTCTCCCTTCAATTCTCGAGATTGCAGAGTGATTGAAGGACACATAGTCTTCATCATTCTCATCCCTCCTATCTTGATTGTCCTTTAAACTAAGGTAAGTTAGGGCAGCCTTTCCTCTCAGCCTTTCGTGACTTGGGGCCTTGCAGTGGTTGGTCCACCTCTCTTACATTTTGGTGAATCTGACGTGAACCATTTTGGTTCCATTTTGTGATACTAAAATTTCCTTTCCCTGTATCCTAGGAGTGTTGTAGGTGTGAGTGTTGTGAGGCTTCCGTGTTGCAACCCAACCTACGACCCCTAGTAGGCATAGTTGGAAGGTTCCAAAGTATTGCATAACAAAACCTTAATTGGGTCACTACTTTATCTCGTAAACCTTAGGAGGCTCTGTAGAAGTATTGTTGGTATGCACGATGGCCTCTTTCTTAAATCAACCTATTGACTCTACGCAGATTGTGAGTAGTGGTACGAGCATAACCTTTACTTCATAGGACCTATCGATGGGCTTCAATAGAGATCCATCTCCTCTTTACATTTCTATGAGGATAAATGAGGATACTGTAGTAGGTCTTCTCATTGATCTGACATCTCAAGTGAATATCATAACTTAGGAGATCATGCTAATTAACTTCTTGTATAAGGATGGGTATGATGCACCTAAAATTACCGTCCACACACACGATGGAATTTTTGTACCTCCTATAGGGAGTATTGTCCTATTAGTCCTCGTTGGACCTAAATTTGTAAGCCTTAAGTTTGACATCATCCCAAGATCTGAACTCTTCAGAGTGAAGCTAGGTATCCTCTGGCTAGTAGCTATGAACACAGATCCCTCGGTTATACACAAATTTATGAAGTTTGTTCATGGAGGTCCAATACACGTTGTCCATGACACCGGTTATAGAACATCGTTTGCACGTGGCAGCTATACTTTAGATTACTTTTGGCCTACATCCCTTGGTCCTCTCCCACCTAGGAAGGACCTCCTACATCGCACATATCAAAACTATAAGAAGGGGCACACTAGGCCAAAAGTGAGATACCCTTTTTCGACTTACGTTGTTTTGCATAGAGCTTGTTTGAAAGCTGATAGTGATGTTGCCAAGGCACGTAGAAGAGAATATGAGAAGCAGTCTTGAGATCCTCCTTCTTCCTCTTTCGTTATTCAACCTGATCCTTCCTCTCACCCTATCGCGGTACCATCTGCTTGTATCTCGCATTTGTGAGAGAATCCCATGGTCCCCGCTTGGTGAAAGGCCAAGTGTCCTGCATTTGAGCTTCCTATCTTACCCACAGAGCCTAGGCCCATTCGATACGGTAGAAAGAAAGCCCCTCATGGGGAGTCCTCTCTGTCTCGGCCTCCATGGCCTCCTACTATTCTTGTTCCTAAAATAGTAAAATGGGAAGAGGCATGTTGCCGAGGCATTAGAGTCAACTCCTCCAGCCGTTTCTGAACCTGCCCCTCCTTCTCCCATTTAGGAGTCTACACTTCCACTAGAAAAAGTTATGGAGGACACTCCCATGGCTGAGCAAGATCCTTTGGTCCCTTCACAGATCTTGGCTTCTGGTTCGAAGAGTTGTAGAAACAACTTTACGCGTGAGCATAAGTGATGGTGAAAGGCTCTCCTAGTTGAGCAAGCCTCCTTACAGAAGAAGGATAAAGAGAAGATGACACCTCCTATTGTGTCTTCCTCTTTCCCTCCTTCTGTCTCTGTATCCCTTTCAGCTCCCGCTGTGAGCGCACATACGCGTGGAAGGGTGCAAGTGTTCATCGCTCCTTCAGCGAAGCTGCCCTTGTTGACTTTTGTCCCTAATGTCTTGCCTTTCCCAAAGCCCGTGGACATGGTGAACACTTCGATTGTGTCCATTACGGTTCTTTCCTCTTCTTCCTCGACCCTCCTTTTTTTTCTGTGGGGAGTTCACCTCTTTCGATGAAGAAGAAGGTAGAGTGTGGTCCCTCTAGCAATGAAGGATGTAAGAAGAGACCACCTTCTCTGAAAGGTGGCCCCAAGTTGACTTGTTCTATCCTAGTAACGGAACTAGTCTCGGCCTCCCTCGAGTTTTTCACCGCTCTCGAGTCTCTCGGTGAGCCCAGCGGTGAACCTCAAGTGCAAAATCCTCCGTCCGCCGAGGTGAAGCATGGAAATCCCATTAAGTGCATGTTTAACTCGGTGGATGAATTTTTGGCATTGTAAGTGATCTTTACAAAGTTGTTGACCTTAGACCCACAAGAGCTAAGCGACAGAGACCTCACTGGTCCCTCTGCCTTGGCCCTTGTTGTGGGAGGATTGAAAGCTCCTCCCCTTTATATTACACCATTGCAGGCTCGTCATCCTTCCTACAATGATCTAGAGTGGGAAGTTGATGACCTCTTGGTTGACCAATGTTAGGGGGAGACCCTTTTATTGATCTTTAGATTAGATGTGTGTATGTGTTCTGATGTGCTCCCCCGTAATCATGTTATATGTGTCTGGATGACCCTCGTCACCCCTGCTGGTATTGGGAAATAGGCGTGGTGTTTGTGTTGTAAACCTTCTTCTACATGTATCTCTATTCTTCCATTTTTGTGATTGACTTTCGATAAAATGGGGATGATGCAAAGCATCGAGAGCATTTAGGCCTCCTTCCATGTTGACCAAATTTTTTATTTTTACTTTGTCTTTCGTGTATTCTTCCTGATCTGGTTAGGGATTGATGATCTTTTGCCTCTTTCTGCGGTTACCTAATATAAATAAAGGTAGATCTAACCTTGCATAACCAGATCCCCCCGTGCCCTTTGTGTGTGATCTATCTTCTTTACCTTTATCTTTATCTTTCTCTCATCTTTTCTTGAGTTGTCCCTTTCATATGTGACAATGCCTCTTCTACATTACTTGGTCTTTAGAAAATACATTCGTTATTGAACGAATTTTTTTGAAAGACCCCTCACACACTTCTTTGTTAGAATTGCATTCTCAACTTGAAACCTTAACGAAACATGTTTCTGTCATCATGGGTTCATAAAGAAAGGACTTGGAAACCCTCTTCTGAAGCAGGAACGGTCTTAGTCTTCCCCTCGCAGGAGCGCATCTCCTTCCTTTAAAATTCCTTGATGAACTGAACATCTTTCAAAAGGATTCCTTGGTGACAAATCGATTTGAGAAGGAAGATGGTAGCTTCTAAACACTGTGTCCCTTGAGTGGACCCCTCCCTTTCACGTTGGGTTATCGAGGGATCCCTTCGAAAGCTTTCAACAAGTTCTATGGCGTCTAGCTCAGGGGTAGCCCGAGTAGGCCAGTTTAATTTCTTCACATCTAGTCTGAGGGCAGCCTGACTAGACCTAATTCACATCCTTATGTCTAGCTTGGGGGAAGCCCGACTATACTGGCTTCACACCTTGACATCTAGTCTGAGGGTAGCTCGACTAGACCATCTTTGAATCTTTACGCCTAGCACGGGGGAAGCTTGACTAGACTTCACTTTTCAAATAGTGTGTCCCTTGAGTGGACCCTCCTTCCTTTTGAAGGGTTTCCAAGGGACCCCTTTGAAATTCTTACAACTAAGCGATGGTCTACGTGACTGTCCATTCACTGGTCAGTGTGATCGCTTCCTGATGCGTTCTATCTGTGGTTAAACATGTCACTATATCTGACTCTACAGAGTCCCCTTTACTCAAGCTCACTCATGTGAGAGTTCTTGGGGGATACCTTCCTTATAGGTCTTCGGATTTGTAAGGCACTCTACTTGGTCTCCCTCATGTGAGAGTTCTTGAGGGATACCTTCCTTACAGGTTTGCAGGGCTGTAAGGTGCTTTTCCTGGTTTCCTTCATGTGAGAGTTCTTGAAGGACACCTCCCTTGCAGGACCATGAGCCTATAAGGAACTTTTGTACATTAGCTTTGTGGTTCCATAGAACTATGAAGTCCTCTTCTGCACTTTTGGGCTCACCAGACCGTGCTCTACTTCCTCGTCAATTCAAGTATACATCTCTTACTTTGTTACTTTCCTACTACTCTACTTTACCAAAGCACTCATCAATACTCATTCTTGCTAAAGTGGGGGAAAAATGTATGAGCATGAATTTTCACTCCTAACACAAATTCCCCTTTCGCCCCTTTACACTTTAGAAAACCAAAAGTGGAGGTTTAATTCCACTTAAGCCCATTGCTTGCATTCCACTTGGCACCCTATTTGTGTGTCGGTGGGGGAATTTTTGTCAAGGACACATGCACGGCATGCAGATTTCCATGTGGTACACTTACGTCCCTGGAAAATTCCCATGGCTGGGGTCTACAAATACGTTACACTTTCAATTGGAAGTCGAAGTGTAATGCTCCTCTTCGGCTGGTCGATCCGAATATGGCCATTTTTCATCCTTTCCTTCATATTCTTGATCATTTCATCCATTCTCAAGTTTTGAACAAGTTGGCACACTCTCTCCATGCTTTGAACATCCATTCAAGCTTTATAGCAACATTCTTCACTCCATTGCAGCAATCTACCACTCCATCACTCCGACAGTGCGAGCGTTGGACAAACACCATGACAACAGAGGCTTGAGCTCCTCTCATTCTCTCCTCCACAAGCCTTGAGTGCTTTGGACGGAGGTGGTAAGCTCCTCTCATCTCCTCTATCATATTCGGTTGAGTGAGCACATATTGTTTTGTAGTGTTTCTTGCATTCGTAGCTTGTATTTCTCTTCTTTGTTATTGGCCAACGGGCCTGCCATGTGGTGACATGAAATTTTCAACAATGCTTGACTCAATCTGAGTCGTTCAACACACCAACTCCCTATTGCATTGATGACCTAAATTCAAAAAATGGAATCATCCATGTGATGACCACTTGAGCTCTACAAATTACACATAATTAATGGTGCAAACTTTTCGAATGGATATCATCCTGATTTCCATGTGTATGAGCAGTATTCTCTTAGCAATCATGATGGATTCTATGCTATTTTCTATAAGCTTGGAGACTAACAGTGGTGAGATTGACGTTGGCCACTCATCACTCGCTTGCCTGTACTATAGTTGGAGCATTAATGGTTACTGCACCAGTTTGCTCGATAAATGCTTGCTAATTGTTCATTTGCGTCATTGCAATTTTGAGCCTGAGTTCATCTGTCCTACTGTGTTGAGTGATTTATTTTCTTGTGAAGCTTTAGGTCAATGTGTAAAATGAGCAAATCATTTGCTTATGGTTCACCATTGCGCAAAAGTGTGAGGATGAGTGCAAGAAATTCTCAGCGGGAGGCGAAGCCAAGCGAACAGAGTGCTATTCCAGGTGCTCTCGAAGCTAATGAAGAAGGTTTTGCATCCCTCCTGAGTCTAGTTAGGACCAATCCTTGGCTTAAAGGTCAGGTTACATGGGCAAAGGTAATGGGTTGTGGAGAAGATGGGAGTTCTCTTGAGTGTGGTGTAAAATCAATGGTTGAGCTGAAGTTTAGGCAATATGAGTCGCCCATTGAGATTACTGGTGGCTCTCGTAGTGAAAGCTCCGACACTGACTCAGATTATCATAGCTACCTCGTGGCCTTAACTGAATTCATTGGTGTGAGTGAGGAGGTCCTCGCTATGTCCCTTGTTGCCATGGTGGCACCGTGTGCTATTTTTGGCTATGTTGCTGATGCTGATAAAGATAAGGTGGTACTCCTGCTTCTCATTGAAGCAAGGACTCAGAGTAGTTGCTTGTACCATGGCCATGATATTGCTCTTGGTTCTGGTTAGGTGGTATGGTCTTCTGGGTCCTACATTTTTGTTTTGGTGCTGGTGCTATCTCTTTTGGTCTGATGTGGATGAATATGACAAAGCATTGGTGGTGTTTTGCTTTGACCAACTGGTTACAAGGGTCCTAACTGTTTTGATTCCCTGATTATCGAATGATTATATCCATCAGTATGGGAATTGTGAAATGAAATGACATTTCATTTTTGAAACAAAATTTTGCTAAATTATAATGGAATGAGCCCGATGCTTGTGGCTCTCCTGTTCTATAAAGGAGATTTCAAGGCTCATTTCTGGGGTCGGATTTTTGAAACCCTGAAGTCTAGGTGGTGTACATTGAATGCATACAATGCAAAATTTAGGATGATTTAGCTAGTAAATTGTTATGGGTAGGGTATGTACATGAAATAGTCATAAAATATTTTATGTAATTACTGACATCGAAAGAAATCTAAAAAAAATTAAGGCAATTTCTCTCCTGTGTGTGTTATGACAGATCATGAGTAAAATTATCAAGGTTTCTTTCATTTATCTTCAATGGTATATTTGAATGTATGATTAGATTTCTTTCTTTAAATTAATGAGTTAATCAAATGCTTGAAAAGGGATTGTAGGTCTGTAATAATTTGCTAAGGATCTAATAAGGAGAGTTGTTTTAAATATTGAAAGTCTCATGATGTAAGCATTGTGAGAATTGTTCATTGATGTCAGGGTTAAATTTTATGTGAGAACTGCCTAATATGATGAGGCACTGGTTAATTCATTTAGGGTTCGTTGAATAACTCAAATCAGTAACCCCTTGCATGTGGATTCAAAGTCAAAACATTATTAAATCAAAATTCAATCCATTCTAAGATGCAAATCTCATATAATACATGTATTCCTAGCATTAGGTGATTATTTGTTAAATGGTATGCCAAGCCATTGATGAATGGTATCTATTTGCATTTGGAAGGAATTTATTTGTGCGTGTAGTGTTCTTGAGGCATGAAATATTTTATGAACACAAATAGGAACACCCCCCTTGGTTTCACAGAGCCTAAAGAGTAGGGGTAAGGACTTAAGAAGCTTTACTAGTCAGTTGGCCACTAAATTTTGACAATTCTTAAGCATAGAGGTCAACTACCTCTTAGAGAATGTGAAGGCTTAATTGGGAACAAATTAACAAACCAACATAATGGCGACTCCGTTGGGGATGAACTTGGAAGTTTTGGCAGTAGACGATGTTGTTATAGAGTCATTAAAATCTTGAAATATTATTTGTAACCTGAGGTTGAAAATTATTGAATTATTTTTCCCATCCAAATCACCAATAGAATGGCGACTCTGCTGGGGAGAAATTCAGAGAAATTTAAATAAATGGGAATCCCAGGCACAAATTGTAGTATCAAAGAGTCAAGTATTTGGTGAATCTGAGCATTTGGTTCAGATGTTGAGAAGTGGTGGACCTGGAAAATGTTTTGTTGTAGCACAACCTCAAAGATTTTGAGTGTGACTTTGCTGATTGGAGGAGACCCAGAATGAGATTTACTCTTAAAGTAACTTCATATCTCTTGAAGTTCAGTCCTTTGTGAAAGAGGTGGTGACTCTATTTGAAGAACTAATTGAATTATGAAAAGGACTTCCAGATTTGCAGAATTTTCCGTCGGGAAGAAAGTGTTAATAGGTGCTACAAGGTTTCTAGGTATTCTCATAAATCTGACGAAAGTATTATTCTGTTTGAAAGAAATTTGTGAGAATTTTTGAGGTTTTAGATGATAAATGGTTCCCTATTAGATGAAATTACATTAAGATAGGGAATGATAGTAGTTTTGTCATACTTCTAATGTATTAATGTCTGTAATGATTCGATAAGTATGTGTCCTTTTGAATTATGCCTCAGAGAAATCTTTAAGGCATAGTGTTTTACTCTGTATTCAAGGATCATGGTCAAATTTGTAAATGATGTAATCAATAACCATGTATGAAGATCGATAATGATTGAATATGGATACAAGAGGGTTTTTGTATGAAACATCAAGTAAAAGTATGTAGGGCAAGCGATTTTTATTAAGCCCTCAAAGGGATATTGTTATTGAAAGGTATATGCCATTGGTTTTAAATGGTATTAAGGGCTTCCCTAATTTGACTCCTAAGAATTTTAGGAAGTATTTGCCCAAATTCACAGGGCAAAATTCAGAATCAACCTCTAAACATCTGCAAACCTTCATTGATTTGATGGGGATTATGAAGTAAATCATGAGGATGTTGTCATGAAGCTTTTTGTTTAGTCCTTGAAGGATGATGCCAGGGATTTGTTCTCATATTTACCAGCATGTTATATTGCTTCATGGAATCATTTGATGATGGAATTTGTTGAGAAATTTGGTGAAAGGGTAAACCCAAGTGTGTTGAGGAAGAACTTTATGGAAATCCACATAAGAAAAGATGAATTGGTTCCTACTTTTAATCTTCGATTTGCAAAGGCAATCAGGGAAATTCCAGAGAACATAAGACCAAATGATACTAAATTTTTGGTCGTATATTTAGGAGCATTTGATGACAAGATGAGTTTATTGTTAAGAGATAAGGAGCCTACAACATTACATCAAGCATGTCAAAATGCCATGGATATTGAAAACAATTTAAAATACTCAATAATGAAAGGGTGTCTGGCTACAAGTATTGATTGTCCTAACATACCATATACAAATAAAATTCAAGGATTAGATGTTGGGAGTGATTGTCAAGGTGACAATGATCCTGCTATTATGTTGTCTCTATTTTCATAGTATGAAGATCATAGTGAGTCCCAAGTTAAGGATCGACAAGATTTGAATAATGAGCGTCAAAATTCTTTTGTGCAAGAATTATATGAAATGAAGAGACAAGAGGGCGAATGGCCATATAAGCTATTTTTGATATTTTTGGATGCTTTGATACAAGTCCCCGCAGATTTTAGACCTAAAGATTATGTGTTTATTGACTTGTTTTGTGAAATTTATGAACTTGGGTTGAGTAGTTTGCTAGAGGAATTGAAGCCTCATAGCTTTGACCAAGTTCCTAATTGGATAGAGATTGTAGAATCAGCCAGGTGTGGCTATGCACAAAATGTGGATTCTCAAAATGAACACAAGAACTATCCTCTTGAGGAAAATCAGATAACAATGCAAATAAGTGAAAAGGGTATCTCAGATGATGAACATTATAATTAACTCACAATTGGCACATGTGCAAATCCTTGCATTAATGAGGAAGATGAAGATACATGGGATGATGATGAAGTAACTATGCAAGAATGTTTTTCTTGTGATAATGATAATGAAAGGAAAAATGAGGTTCCATGTGGTAGTACTAACATTTTATTACAAACCAATGATTCTAGTCCTGAAAATGCAATTTCAAGTTTTCACTTTGAAAATTCTAAACATGGTTTGTATATTGATGTTTCTTCTGATGATAAAAATCATATTGAGGATGATTGTGATTGCTCTTCTGAGGATGATATGGAGACATGTTCCTCACTTCAAGAGTGCAATGATAAAGAAGCTCATGATGTCACTTATCCACAAATAAAGAAGCAAACTACATATGGTGAACGCTTGGAGTGTATTCCAAGTTTGCTACCAATGGAGCACGTTCATTATGTGAGTGAGGCAAAAAGTGAAGATAAGTATGTGTATGATCAATATGTTGATTTGGAACATAATGTTGAATATGGTGAAGATGTTGATGAGTATTTTTACGCCCCTGCTCTTCATGAGTGTCTATATGAAGCAAAGATGGAAACATTTGTGATGCATGAAGAGGATGATATTATGTATGATGATAAAAAAGGGGGTTTGTTTTGGTTTGGTTAGGTAGTGCATTGTGGAAAATGTATGGATCTCACGTCAACATTGTTACCCATTGATAAGACTAAAGAGCTTGTTGATTCACATAATAACATAGTTGTAGATTGTATTGATATTGTAGATATTTTTGATATATGTGTAGACTAGCCAAGGAATGAGTATAATGGCATATCTATTGATAAGGAGGAATTCCGTTTTATTGTTGGTGAAATTTTTTCAGCTTGCTCTAAATTTTTCACTTTTGGATTAACACACATCAGTTGATATGTTACATAAAGTTGCCAGTGCACATGGGTGTCTTCATGTTGCTCCGATTGATGTTGAATTACTTGAGCCCATTCTTGAGGTTTTTGGCATTGAATTGGATGATGATGAGGAGACTGCATTTGAATATTGTAGTGAGTCTGAGATGAGTGCATTTACTCATTCCCTCGATGTAAATGTTGCATATGATCCTTGTTTCTATAATGCCAAGATATCATCTGATATACATGGACACAATTGTAAACAACTAAGCCCATGTTGCAGTGATCCATATAAGGGTGCTCTAGAAAATGCATCTTTTGTATGTGATATATTCAAATCTAATGTCCACGATTCACCACAAGTTATTTATGAGAACTTTCAGTTTGATGTGAAAACTGATTTTAATGATACAAACTGTGTTGTAAAAGATCAAACGGATTGTGAAAGATTCTATCCCTCAGTTCAAGTCAGTGAGCAGCTTGCTAATGTAAAATGCCACAGTGATTATATTTTTCAGTTAGTGTTTAAGTGCAGATTGCAGTTTGACAGAAATTGTGGTGACATTGGAAGGCTAAATGATATGGTGGGACATGTCAGTGACCTAGCTAGTTTATGGGCACTTGATGACAATACTTTCAGATTTGGCTCCCTTTAGACAACATAGAACTTTGTTTTTTATGGAGGTAAATTTTGGTTTTTCTTTGTTGGGGGACTGGGGCCACCAAGTGGGGTTTGAAAATGGTTTTTAGTGCAACATAATGGGGCAGTTTCAGGGCATCTATCTGATCCATTGTTTGGTCTACTCCCTAGAGATTTTGGTTTCTTGCTATGCCCACAGGGGAATACATCCCAAGTCGAAGCCACTGATAGAACCTTTTAAGTTTGCCACAAATCTTGGCTAGTTCTATTTCTTGTCTGGTTACCACCCTTATGTTTTAGGGGTTGAATGTTATGGTTTAAGGGTTTTAGTCACCCTTTTAAAAAATGTCCTTACCAAGTAAACCCTTGCATTAATATTTTGAATTGACTTGTTGTCCGGGGTTGCCGATCACTTAAGTCATCAACTGAGCCTTTTGTGTTGTACACTTACCGACCCCTTTACCTAGCCCGTCAGTTTTTCCCCATGTTAGGAATTAATATTAATTTTGCCTAATGTTGGGTTGATAATTGTCTAAATTTTAGACATAAGTCTAAAATTTATGCCTAAAGGGTTTTCCCCCATCTACCTAGTCTGTCCATTTGTTATAAATAACATTGTTGCATGTGCAGGATTGTGGACCGTTGGATCGATGATCTTAATCCTGACCATTCCCCACAGACCTCGCAGGATTTTCTAATGACATTACTAAAGTGTGGTGAGGTCTACGAGATGTTGCCACTTGTCATGTACGATGATGGGCCCCAGTCTGAATTTTGCTAGGGGTATGCACAAAGGCTATCAAATCGACGGCTATCATACTATAACGAGGGTTGATGAGGATTAATTGTAGTCGTTACTCGCCAACCATGCATAATTAAAATAATCATTTTTTAACTGCTGCGAGGTGTGCAGACTGATGACACGTGTTTTCGTTTGGTGGTACAGAGTGGTTGGTTCGAGCCAGCAAGTGATGAGCATGTCTGTTGATTGGGAGTTATGTTATTGGCCGATGAGCTTGCCATGTGGTGACATGGAATGTTCAACGATGCTTGACTCAATTTGAGTCATTCAACATGCCAACTCCCTATTGCATCGATGACCTAAATTCAAAACATGGAATCATCCATGTGATGACCACTTGAGCTCTGCAATTTACACATAATTAATGGCATAAGCTTTTCGAATGGATATCATCCTGATTTCCATGCATGTGAGCGATATTCTCCTGGAAATCATGATGGATTGTATGTCATTTTCTATAAGCTTGGAAACTAATAGTGGTGAGATTGACGTCAGCCACTCATCGGTCATACTATAGTTGGAGCATTAATGGTTAATGCACCAATTTGCTCGATAAATTCTTGCTAATTGTTCATTTACATCATTTCAATTTTGAGCCCGAGTTCATTTGTGCTACTGCATTGAGTGATTGCTTTTCTTGTGAAGCTTTAGGTCCATGTGTAAAATGAGCAAATCATTTGCTTCTGGTTCACCATTGCGCAAAAGTGCGAGGATGAGTGCAAGAAATTATTAGCAGGAGGCAAAGCCAAGCGAACAAAGCGCTATTCCAGGTGCTCTCAGAGCTAATGAAGAAGGTGTCACATCCCTCCTAAGTCTGGTTAGGACCACTCCTCAACTCAAAGGTCAGGTTACACGGGCAGAGGTAATGGGTTGTGGAGAAGATGGGAGTTCTATCGAGTGTGGTGGAAAATCAATGGTTGAGCCAAAGTTTAGGCAATATGAGTCGCCCATTGAGATTATTGGTGGCTCTCGTAGTGAAAGCTCCAACACTAACTTGGATTATCATAGCTACCTCGCGGCCTTAACTGAATTGATCGGTGTGAGTGAGGAAGTCCTTGTGGTGTCCCCTGTTGTCGCGGTGGCACCGTGTGTTGTTTTTGGCTATGTTGTTGATGGTGATAAAGATAAGGTGGTACTCCCGCTTCTCATTGAAGCAAGGACTCAGAGCAATCACTTGTACTCTAGTCATCTTATTGCTCCGGGTTTTGGTTAGGTGGTATGGTCTTCTAGTTCCTGCATTTTTGTTTTGGTGCTAGTGTTGTCTCTTTTGGTTTGACATGGATGAATACGACAAAGCGTTGGTGGTGTTTTGCTTCGACCGACTGGTTACAAGGGTCCTAACTGTTTTGATTCCTTGATTACCGAATGATTATATCCATCAATATGGGAATTGTGAAATGAAATGACATTTCATTTTTGAAACAAAATTTTGCTAAATTGTAATGGAATGAGCCCAATGCTTGTGGCTCTCCTATTCTGTAAAGGAGATTCCAAGGCTCATTTCTGGGGTCGGATTTTTGAAACCCTGAAGTCTAGGTGGTGTGCATTGAATGCATACAATGTAGAATTCAGGATGATTTAGCTAGTAAATTGTTATGGGTAGGGTATGTACATGAAATAGTCATAAAATATTTTATGTAATTACTGACATCGAAAGAAATCTAAAAAAAAATAAGGCAATTTATCTCCTGTGTGTGTTATGACATATCATGAGTGAAATTATGAAGGGTTCTTTCATTTATCTTCAATGGTATATTTTAATGTATGATTAGATTTCTTGCTTTAACTTAATGAGTTAATCAAATGCTTGAAAGGGGATTATAGGTCTATAATAATGTGCTAAGGATCTAATAACGAGAGTTGTTTTAAATATTGAAAGTCTCATGATGTAAGGCATTGTGAGAATTTTTCATTGATGTCAGGGTTAAATTTTATGTGACTCCTGCCCAATATGATGAGGCACTGGTTAATTCATTTAGGGTTCATTGAATAACTTAAATCAGTAACCCCTTGCATGTGGATTCAAAGTCAGAACATTATTAAATCAAAATTCAATCCATTTTGAGATGCAAATCTCATATAATACATGTATTCCTAGCATTAGGTGATTATTTGTTAAATGGTATGCCAAGCCATTGATGAATGGTATCTATTTGCACTTGGAAGGAATTTATCTATGTGTGTAGTGTTCTTGAGGAGGCATGGAATATTTTATGAACACAAATAGGAACACCCTCCTTGGTTTCACAGAGCCTAAAGAGTAGGGGTAAGGACATAAGAAGCTTTACCTGTCAGTTGGCCACTAAATTTTGACAATTCTTAAGGACAGAGGTCAGCTACCTCTTAGAGAATGTCAAGGCTTAACTGGGAACAAATTAACAAACCAACATGTCCAACCTTACATACCAAGCCCTAGGGGGTTGTTTAAGACCATATATTTCCTTTTTAAACATGCAATCCATTCATGGATTTGCTGATAGTTGAAAACCATTAGATTGTTCTATGTAAACTTCTTGCTCTAACTCACCATTCAGAAAGGAAGATTTCACATCCATCTGATAAACTTTAAAGTTCTTGTGAACAACAAATGCAAGAAACATTTTGATGGCCTCCATTCTTGCCAACGAAGCAAATGTTTTTTCAAAGTTGATTCCTTCCACATGAATATCCTTTACATATCAATCTTTCTTTATTTCTCATAACTTCTTCATCCTCATTCATCTTGTTCCTGAATACCCATTTTATTCTTATTAAATTATTTTTTGTAGGCCTTGAAACCAATTCCCAAATCTAACTCTTCTCAATCTGATTTAGCTCTTCTTCCATTGCTTGTATTTATCCTTCATGTTTCCTTGCATCAACAAAATTCTTTGGTTTTATCCTTGATAGCAAAGAAAATTTTAATTGTTCATTTATTTTTGCAAATCTCCTTCTAGTCTACACTCCTTCATTCTTATCACCAATGGTTTGATCTTCTGAATGATTTCTTTGAATATACTTGGTAGGAGTCTTGGGGACATTCTCTTGAGCTTCCTCTTTTTCTACAACTTCTTCTTCTTCCTCTATGTAGGTAGATTCATTAGTCCTGTAGTCTTCTTGCTCATGTGTGCTTTGATGAAATTTTGTATCCACTCTAACATTTTCACTTTCAACAACCTTCCTCAAAAACATGCATGATTGCAAAAGACTTTGACATGACACTTGAGATCTTGATTGGTGCAATAAATCACTGATAAATTTTCCCTTAAATGCCCTTGATCATAATCTTTTCCTTTTGTAATGTTGCATAAAGTGTGTTCTTGATTCTAGATTTCTTAGGATTTGAATGATGAAATAACCTTGTATTTATAGATATCTATCCTTAATTTTTTGAAAACTAAACATTATAAGCCGATATTGAAATTTGAATTCAGGGACATTAAAATACCATCAAAAACATATTTTAAATTTGGTTTCAAAGGCCTAGGGAGGACCCATTCGCCCATGGGAAAATGGGTCCCAGGTCCCTATTCCTGGGACACACATTGCTCAAGGTAATTAATTATGTTTTGGCATTAATTATTGTCGGGTTTCCCCTTCAAAAAATGTAATTTATTAGGCTTGTAGATGTAAAACATGGATTATTAAGGCTTAATTAAGTCCAATTTAATTGAGGGGACCCAAAAAAAGTGTGAAAATATAAAGGAGTACAATTTTCTACACTACACACCCTCAAGGTTCCATGTCTTGCGAACCCAAGCTTCAATAAATGGAAGCGACATGTTCTCATCCCCATAAACTTGCAAATGAACACATGGTTGTTGTAACAAGCCCATTATTTAACCCAATGAATTTACCTATGTTTTAACCCACATGTGAATAGTATACACTTACAATTTATTGTAATAAATTTTTTATTTTCTATTTCAATAACAAGATGCACATTTGAAATAATCCTATTTCAAACTCCCATTGCATTTACAAAGAAACATTACAGAATATCAAGTAACGATTTCATATTACATAATCCCATGTAATGACAACATTTTCCAATTACAATTTCTCAATAAAGATAGAGATACATGAATACATACATAGCTTCCAAGAGCTTTAATGAAATAGAGATACAAATGGTATAAATGTCCTTGTTGGCATACATCCTCAAATTTTGGTAGCCAATTGTATGAGGGAGAGCATCACTCAAGTGCTTTTCTGCCAACCACGAAGTAAAGACCTTCTTGAGCTGAACATTTGAGACAACCCCGTGAAAGGCCATCTACTCCTCCTTATCACCTAAACAAATAGTCAAATCCATTGATAACTGAGTTCAACATTGGGCTTCGCTGCTATTTTAAGGTGTTAGCCATTGTTGTCCACACCCAAGAGTAAATGTTGGTATTGATAGCACATTAAAAACTCTCTACAACCCGCACTCTCTTTTGTCATTTGCTTGTGTGGGTTCTATTACATTGAACTTTGATGTACTGCCATGTTCATCCTTGACAATTACTACATTCCTAGATATTCGATTAGCTTCTACATTCCCCTCTTTGTAGATATGGGTAATTTTAAAATTGTCCAAGTCGACTAACTCCTCCAAAATTCAATTTAACCATTTATTTAGTTTCTAATTGGGGATTGTTCTTCTTCTTATCGCATTAACGATGATCATAGAATCTCCTTTCAGATGAATCTTCCTCATCCCCATATGTTTGCATAGATTAATCCCCAACAATGTCGCTTGGAACTCAACTTCATTGTTTGTCACATCCACTAGTTTTTTGATCCATTCTACTAACCACTTCCCATTATTATCCCTTATGATACACCCTATGTCGGATGGACCCAGATTGCACTGCACTCCTCTGTCAAAGTTCATTTTGACCCATCCTACATCTAGTAGGTACTTCACATCCACCCTTGGATTAGTATGAAGATCATCCTTCTAAGCCCCATAAATGTGAGAAAAATATAATTAGTTACTTAATATGAATATAATAATTATATTTATAAATTATTATAAATATGATATATATTGGCTCATAATGATTATAAGATATGACACATTATTAAAATTATGTGAATGTTAATATATTAATTTTATAATTATATATTTGTATTTATAAAATAATATTATTTAAATAAATTATAAAACATTTAATAAATTTTTTTAAAAGAAAATTTATTAATTATCATTAAAATAATTTAAATATAAAATTATTAATTTTTAATTAATATATAAATTATTTCAAATTTTTGTATTAATAAAATTATTAAAAATATATAAATAGTTTCTAAAGATATATTTTTATAAAGTAAGAAATAATATTAGTAATATATTAAATAATAAATAATTAAAATACATATAGAAAGACAAATACACAAATACGAAAAAAATGGGGAGCAAAGTAGACCCGCAGGGGTGCGAAGGATCGCAGGGCAGTGCAGAGGAGAAGAAGGGCGAAGCAACAAAGGCTAGATTGGCTGCCTCAGGGGTTCGCTGGGGAGACGAAGCAATTAAGGGAGACAATGATGAAAGGGCATCAATCCACACCCCATAGTGGGTTTTTTCGAATGGGAAGTGGGTGGACAAGTGCCATCCATTCTACCAAAAGTAGGAAACACCAATGGTAGAAATATACAAATCAAGGCGAATTCGACATGACACTCCCGAACCCCCCAAGGAAAAACAACATTGGAGGAGGCAGGCTCCAACATCTGGGGAAATTAGAAGGTGGAATAATTGGATGGAGCCGCCAGAGTGTAGAAGATCAAGTGAATGGAAAAAAGCAAGAAGAAATTGGTGGGTGCCGAAACTGGAAGGGGCATGGCACACTAAAGAGAAGATTAATCCCATTGAGAAAATCAAGAAAGATACAATCGAGATCGATGTCTCTGAGGAAATTAAGGCCGATACGGCGATCCTTAGGGATTACGCCTTCATCTGCCGATTTATCGGAATGTCATCAAGTCGGGCAGAGAAAAACTGTGGATTCGAGAGTATTGGAAGACAAAGGTCTTATTAAGGTTTCTACCGAAGGGTTTTTTCATAGTAGTCTTTGCAGACGAAGAAAAATAGAGGGTCACGGAGGGCGGTCCGTGGTTTATGAATGGCAAGCCCTTGTATATGCAACCCTGAAATCAAAATTTTGATCCAGTCAAAATGCGGTCATATGATTAAACGGTGTGGGTGAGACTTTATAATTTACCAGTGGAATATTGGACGAGCGATTGTTTGGAGAAAATTGGTTGTTCCTTGGGAACCCTGTTAGAGATTGACATGGGCATACTGGATGGTAACCTCTATAAATATGCCAGGCTGAACATTGTGGCAATCGATACTATACTTCCCAATATTTGTTTGGTGGTCAATGGGGAACGTTGGATTCAGGAAATCAAAGTAGAAAAATCAAGAAAGTTTTGTAGTGAGTGAAGAGAGTGGAACCATTGGACCGCGGATTGCAACAAAGAAACAAAGAAATGTAGGAGAAGGCCAACGTAGGTAAAAAGTCACACACCCGATCTAGAACCTAAAATGGAAATATCGATCAGAAAGATGGTGCAAGCAGGAGATGCCATGGATGATAGAGAGGCATTGGTGGACAAGGGGCTAACCCTCATGGAGACATTTGGGGGAAAAAAAGTGGAGGTCACCAAAATATCTCCCTTGCCACTGATGGACCCTCAAAGTCTGGAGGAAAGGGAGGGAGATGAGGACACCTCATTAGCAAGTGAGGATTTGGATTCAAACGTTGCTCCTATGGATGAGCTGGACATAATTGAGGAAAGATGCATCTCCCAATCAGCGATTAAACATCTAGGTATGGGAAAAACCGACACAGTGGGCAACCTGTGTGGAAGGAAATCGCTAAAACAATTAAGGGAAGAGGAGGCCACGACAAGAAAGTACACTAGCATCACCAAGTTTTTTAGTACCAAGGGTGGTAAACCCTCCCTTGGGAAGCAATGAGAATCACAACTTGGAATGTCAGGGGCCTAACAAGCGGTGCTTAGTTAGGTGTCACTTACAAAAAAGTGCAAGCAACATAATCCTACTACATGAAACAAAGTTAGCAAGTGAGGACGGGTTAAAGTTTTTAAAATATTATCGGTGCTGGGAAGGATTTTTCAGGACTCTTCGGGCTCTGCAAGGGATATAGGCATGTTTTGGAAGGTGGTTTCCATCTCAGTGAAGGTCATCCATTCCTCTGCAAACTAGATGGTGGTGAATGCCTATGACTTAGACTTGAATTACCACTTCACAATAGTCAATATTTACGGACCAACAAAAATGGAAGACAAGGCGTTCCTATGGAGCTTGGTCTTAGAATATGTGCGACTTCTTCTGAAAGATAGATTGATCATAGGGGGTGACTTCAATGCTATTATGGAGTTATCCGAAAAGAATGGAGGGCTTAGAAGTGTGTCATAAACTATGGTAGATTTTTTATTATGCCACAGGGAATGGGATCTTCACATGGAACAATAGGCGCAAATATTTCACTGCGATTGCAGAAAGACTGGACAGGTTCCTGTTCCCACCCATATGGTTTAAACTTGGACTACAAGTGTCTACTAGCATTCTCCCAATTTCAGTCATATCATTTCTCAGTAGAATTATCAATCAGTGGCAAGAACCACTGGTGAAAACATGCTTCAAATTTCAAAATATGTGGCGGTGGGATTCTAACTTGCCGAATCTTCTAGAATGTTGGTGGAAGGAAGCCAAGGTGGGAGGCTCCATCAACTTCAAAATGGTAAAGAAATTGCAAATAATCAAGCAAAAGCTCAAAGTTTGGAATAAAGAAAAGTTTCAAAACATTTTTGTTGAAAAAGCCAACGTAGAGGCCGAGTTGGACATCCTAAATGAACTTGTGATTAAAAATGGCATGAGCAATGAAGAATTCCTTAGAGAAAAAGAGTTGAAGGAAAAACACGTTGAACTACTAAAATGGGAGGAAATATTCTGGAGAGACAAGTCTCAAAAAGTATGGCTAAGCTTAGGAGACACTAACTCCAAATTTTTCCATGCCTCGGTTTTGGCTAAAAGAGCAGCCAATAAGATAGAAGAAATATGAACTAAGGATGGGATCCTTGTGCAAGGAGGGCATGAGGTTGGCAAGGATGTGGTCAAGAATTTTTCTCACCTTCTTAAGGGCCAGCAGTCACAGGATCGGAGCGATGGCTTCCTAGAATCAATAAGTAAGCAAGTTAACAAAGCAGACAATAAGATGTTGTGTGAATAGGTTTCAAAAGAAGAAGTTCAAATTGCACTCTTTCAATTACACCCGGACAAAGCGCTTGGGCCGGATGGCTTCCCAGCCAGTTTTTTTCAAAATTATTGGGGCTTTCTCGGAGATGACCTTTGGAAACTGGTTGAAGACTTCCGAAAAACCAAGCGGTTTGTTAAAGATTTAAATAACACGGACATTGCCTTGATTCCTAAGAAGGTTGAATGCTCCTCCTTTAATGATTATAGGCCCATATCATTGTGCAATACTATCTATAAGGTGGTGGTGAAATTATGGGCCAACATACTCAAAAAGATATTGGATAGGATTATATCAGTGGAGCAAAATGGTTTTGTTCCTGGCAAAGAGATAACAGATAGCATATTGCTCATATTGGAGGTCGTTCACACTCTAAAGTCAAGCAAGGAGGTGGGGATGATTATCAAACTAGATGTGTGCAAGGCGTATGACAAAGTACGATGGACCTTCCTACTGGAAGCTATGGAAAAAATGGGATTCAACAAGCAATGGTGTGCTCTCATACTCCATTGCATCTCATCAGTTTGTTTCTCAATTTCAATCAACGAATCACTCCATGGTTTTTTTTAGGCAACCAATGGCCTAATACAAGGCGACCCCATATCACCATTCCTCTTTGTAATTATGGCCGAGGCCCTTAGTTGTGCAATCAAAGTCAAGAGCCAACGATTGGAATGGCGGGGGGTGAAAGTGGCACCAACTCTTGATCCCATAACGGACTCCCAATTTGCCAATACACCACCTTATTTGGGGAAGCAATCCTAAAGGAAGCTAGATACATTAGCCGTATGCTAACGGAATATGAAAATCAATCGGGCCAACAAATGAACAAGGAAAATTCATGTATCTACTTCTTCAATACAAGAACACGCTTACATCAAGCTGTAATGGAAATACTTGGATTCAAATTAGGGAAACTACCATCTAAGTTCCTTGGAGTGCAAATATTTGAAGGAGTATGCAGAGCAAAACATTGGGGGGAGGTGGTAGAAAGATGTTGAAATAAGGCAATGGCCTGGAAAAATAATTGGCTCACGTTGGCCGGAAGAATCACAATGACTAAAGCGGTTTTGTTCGCTATCCCAATATACACAATGTCTTATTATGAGGTTCCCGAGAAAACAAAAAATGATTTGGAAAGAACTCTCAAGAAGTTTCTTTGGGAAGGATCGAAGAATGAAAGGAAGATTCCACTAATAGGTCGGGACATGGCTTGCAAATCAAAAGAGGATGGCTGGGCAGGGCTCCACAAAATAAGGTGGCAAAATAATGCATTGGGGGCAAAGCTTACATGGAAGATGTTCCAAAACCCCGACAGGCTTTGGTGCCAGATCATGCAAAGCAAGTACTTGGACAATACAAATCCCTCAAAGATTTTAACTGTAGCTAATCTCGAAGGTGAATCGATGGCCTGAAGATACATACTAAAATGTAGACCTCTAATCACAGGCCACCTCTCATGGAGGATTGGGAATGGGACGAAGGCTCTATTCTGGACGGACTCGTGAAATGGTCACAAAGGTCTAAGTGAGCTCTTTGAGTTGGGCCAGTACGTGGAAAGGATGGAGGAGGGATTCAGATCCATGGTGGCAGAGCATATCCAAATGGAAAAAGATCCTCTAGAAGGTCGATGCAATTGGATTAACCTTGAATCATTGCCAATTCCTCATAACCTAACAATAGTAGTAGTACATGAACTAAACAAAAGGAAAGTGTAGCTTTACAATGAGGAAGATTCCATCATTTGGTGTGGTGCAGCGTCAGGAAATTACTCGGCCAAATTGGGTTATAAACTATAGGTCGCACAAATCAAGGACAAATCCTGGATGATAGGGCTATGCTGGAAACGAGAGATCTTACCCAAGGTAGGGGCTTTTCTATGGGTGGCACTGCATCAACATTGCTTGACAAGTGAAAGACTGAAGAGAATCAGAATAACTGGCCCCAATAGGTGCATTCTCTGCAAACAAGCGGAGGAAAGTGGAGATCACTTGCTCCTCAATTGCTTAGTGGTGGCAACATGCTAGAATTGGCTACAAAAATCATTCAGCTTCATAGGACCAAGACAAAACAAGCTGTGGGACTTCTTATCTAGCTGACCGAGTATGAACAAAGGTGGCTACTAGCAGGGGCTTTGGACGATGGCACCTTCATTGGTCATCTGGCACATCTGGAAGGAGAGGAACATGCACATTTTTAAGGAAAAAAGCCTTAAGCTATGAATAGTTAATAGCCAAAATACATGGAGCCATTATCGAGATAGAAAACAACAAAATTCATATCGACACCAAAGCAAAATTCTCAAAATGGGATGAAGAAATCAAAAGTTTATGGAATGAGCTCAAAGTCCCAAAAATTGCATATTCAGGGGTAACTAAGGTGAATAGGGAAGAGATCCATTGGATGCTCTCGGTTCGATTAAAATGGAAACTGAATTTTGACGGGGCTGCCAAGGGCAATCCAGGATGTGCTGGAGCAGGTTGCTTAATCAGGGACTCGAGTGGAGAATGTGTATGGACAACGTCGAATAATTTAGGAGTCTGCTCAAACAATGTGGTAGAGATGGAAGCCCTATGGCTAGGACTACAAATTTGTATACAAAAGGGCATAGACTCAGTTGGAATCGAGGGAGATTCGATGTTATGTGTGCAGGTGATAACAACAGGAAAACCAGAGAATTGGAGAATTGGTGATTGGATTGAACCAATCAAAGAGACGTTAGGCAAGCTGGCAAACTTCACCATAACACATGTCTATAGAGAAGAAAACAAGGTAGCAGACTTCTTGGCTAACTAGGGCACTTCCCAAGAAGATAAGGTGATATCGAACTCTGTCCCACTACGGTGGATTGGGCTGTAGGAAATCTTGGCAGGCAATCTCATTGGGACCTGAATAGTCCTCTCCTCGGTCACGAGACTTGGAATGGTGGCTACCGGGCTCACTGGGACTAGTGAGGATAGATCTGGTCAAGATTCAGGGCCTGCCTTGGTTGATGGTTTTACACCTGTTGCAGTCCTCGAGCATTGGATGTGAGGCTTGTTAAGGAATGGTGATCCACACCCCTTCAAAGCAATGACAAATTATAAAATGATCCGTACTTTGAGATGGTGCACCAATTTGGGTGAGCTGCCAATGCGCCAAGGAATCCTTAGCGGACCAATGCGCGAGGCTTTTTACCATCCAAAGTTGGGCGGCGATAGTTGAATTGGTTACCAGGGTTCTGAAGGATAACCGCCATTGGTGCGACGAAAGAATCTACGAGACGATGGTCGATGCTTTGGTTGACATTTTTGAATCTTGGGCATGGGTGGTGGAATTGCGCACTGGTCTTGTGACTACCGTGAACGTTCCAACGGTCGCCAGTGCAACAATGAAGCTGGCCAAGGATGGAATAGTCAGTCATCTGCGCATCTTCTTTGATCCCGCATACAGGGGGGTGAAGGACGACGAAGACGAAGACGTCAAAAAGAAAGCAAGCCTCATGGAAAATGCTTGGGAAGTCTTTAGGGCTGGGGTCAAAAATGCCAACATGGCAACCTTTGCAAGGTTCATACACCAAGGCCAGTCGTGGTTGGGCGAGCAGAGTCTAGAAAGGGTTATTGAGCTAGGTAGATGTATGACAGTTATTTACCAGCATCTGGTAAACTAGGTCTGCGCTCTCTTATTACAATATCTTGGCAAGACTTGCCTCTATCTATTGTACATGGGCACTACCCCCTTTCGGTAGCACTTATAAAAAAAAAAAAAATACAAATTAAACATTTTTTTTTTGCATAATCATTATAAGATATAACACATTAATATCAATTATTAAAATTATGTAAATGTTAACATATTGATTTTATAATTTCACATTTTAGATTTATAAAATAATATCATATAAATATATTATTAACTAGCTTATTTATCTTAATATATTAATAGCAAATGATAGAAAGTAAAAATTAAATGCACATACTTACTTGTATTGGTGCACCTTTTTTCAATTTGTAAAAGTTAATAATTACTGCACTTTCTCACAATTGGTAAAATTTATTAATTGCAGCCTTGATGAATTCGTATTTTTTTGGTGAATGTGTAATTATTTTTTCCTTTCTTCTTACTCTCTCTATTTATATAAATATTTTTGGGTGGCACCAGTTCATTTTTATTTAATTTATATTTGTCGACTATTTATTGTTTCATATTTTCATATACATGTCACATTTGATATTTTTAATATGTCGTGAGTTGTTTTTGTTAAAACGTTCACATTCGGCTCCTGCCACTATAGGTTACGCCAGTTGACGTAAAATGAAAAATATTTTTTAAAATAAATTTATAAATTATCATCAATATTTTTTTAATATAAAAATATTCATTTTCAATTAAAAATATAAATTTTAGTATATAAGTTCAATTTTAATATATAAGTTTTTAAAACAAATGATAAAATAATAATTAACCTTCATACTTCCTAAAATACAAAATACCTCTTTTAATAAAGTTAAATATTTTACATGTTAACTTTAGAAAGATTAAATTTTATTTAAATATTTTAGGAAACAAGATTAAATTTTATTTGAAGAAGATAATTTGCATTTCTAATTGATTTAAAAAAAAAATTTAATAAGTAGTAGTAAAGATACTAAAGATGCCAACTAAAACATCCTACCAGTGCCATCGCATGAAGGGAAGAAAATAGAGCGTTTCTCTGTAAAGGAGGAATCACTCTGTAATCCTTCTAAACTTAAGGACACTTTTTTTTTTTGGGTATCCCTCTCATAAAGCGCTCCAGCAAAATAAAAACAGTTTCATGCCCAATGTCCGAAGCAACACTTCGTCGTCTCCCTCCTTTCATGCATTAACCGCTATTTCCATTCTATATATTCTCCGACCACCCTGAGACAATCCATTGCATGAAGATTATTGCCAACAGCCTATTAGCCCATACGGAACCTATGACTATCAATGTGATCAGTTGGGGGGGATGACCGTAAGGTTACCTTTTAGTGAGTTTAAATCACACAGGACCAAATGTCTGTCAGGAATGCGAACCATCAACCCACAAGCAATGGGAACATAGCGTGTCACAACAAAAAGCTTTATGAGGACGAGCATTTATGCGATCGAGTGGACGACCAGGAAGGCCCGGGTAACCTTCTGGATTTTTGTGTCCCAAGTGGGATTGTCCGCATTAAACATGTCTTTCATGTGGATGCATGTTTTCTTGTACTTTTGCTCAATATAATATATAGTACAGTGTTTCTGACATGCACAGAGTTATCATTTTTGGATTTCTGTTCAATATAATCTATTATTATTTTCTTTTACATATGAAAGTTCAGAGTTTTGGAGTCCTAACGATGGAACAGTATTCTTCATGTAGGGGGGTTTCTGAATAGTTATCTGTGATTATTCATGTAGTAGTCGATTACGGATTAGAGCACACCTAATGAAGCTTAAACCTAGGTCATCATCAAGCGATTGCTCTGCTATGTCAGTAGACAAGGCACTTTGGATGTGGCCTGTGGTAGCAAGTTCTTTCCTAGCCATCATTTAAAGCCCTATTGTATTAACCTATACAATCCTCAAAATGGAAAAATATTAGTAGTATCCACTAGGGCAGAACCAAATTAACCAGAATTTGTTCACATTCACTACCCTGGCTAGACAGCTCTTTGTCTCCGAAACAAAGCTTAACACCAGCAAGAGAGTTAGCAGTTAAATGGAACTCCAATGTGAGTCAGGAAAATGGACCATACCTAAACTTTGTAGAAATCATGCAAATTAAAACTATTTTGCTTTTTTTCTTTCGTTTGTTGCTGACTTCTTGTAACACATGGACCAGCAAAGACTCAAACTTAGGACCTTTGATCAACATACTGTTGGACATTGTATCACTAAGCAAGAGCCTCGGCCTGCATAATCATCCCAAGGAAACATCAATGTGGTTGTTACCTCTCCGCATTTCCACATCCGCAGGTTACCATATTAATATATAATAAAGCTACACCCATATTCATTTTTCCCTATCCCCTGATTTTAAATGCCATCTTAGTCCGCATGCCCATACCCCACAGGTGATTGTGGCAACAGAGCCTTCAAATGTTCTGGCTTTGCCAGAGTGTGAAATCATACTCCTAAACAACTTACATCGAGAAGTCCAATCACAGATATACGCACCACTCTCTGTATTCATTTCTTGAATCTTAAAGCTTTGTCTTATACCATTTGTCTGTCAATTAACAAAATAACTGTCATACTTCAGCAACTACCCTTAATATTTGAAACGTATCAACTGAGAATTTATAGAGCCAAAAAAAACACAAAAAAGGAAGTAGAAGCAGAGGACAACGCCAAAGAATATGATTGAGAGAAAGAGGATGTTAGAAGATAAAACACAGAAAAAATGCAGGAAAAAAAGATGTCAATTGTTTGTCACAGTTTCAAACCTCCGAGTCATATTCATTCCACACATATCAAAATCAAGAGAGTGTGATTTTGGGTGTCAATAGGACCCTCACTTATCTTGACGAACAATTGAGAAGATTTGAAGAGTCTCTTTGGGAATTTCATAGGTGTTGAAGGTTTACCTATTTGCTATGATCAAATGGGCTGACGGCTATCTGATTTGTGACAAAAATTATGAGAAGTTTCTAAGCAATGATCTTTCTAATCTTTATTGGATGCTGGTTCATCATTTTATAGTAGCTCTAAAGGTCATGCCAAGCAACAATGACCATGGATGGACCCTGAAGATCCCAGTTTTAATTCTTGCTCTAGTCATTGAAAGTTTTTCCCATTTTTTATTACATTTACTTAGTAATTTCAATGGCCTCTAGAAAATTAATTCTTTATTGGCCATTATTATGTTCCACTTATTCACACACAAAAACTTCTGTAGCATGTTTTAATGATTATTGTTTTATTCCCTTGGGGAGAAACTTGATTTTATGGAAGGTTGTTCATATGTAGGTTATGGTTTTGATGAGGTTGTCTCACAATCCCATCCTTTCATACCTTATTGTAGGCATAGTTATGTCGTTAATGATGTTTTCTACTAGGTAGTTGTATGCATAGCAGCAAAAATCGTTTGGGGAAAACATCGGCAAACCAAAAGTATAAGATTTTTTGAAAAAGTCGACAAAAAATTGAGAAAAAATAGGGAAAAATCGGATTAAGAAAAAACATAAAAAATTGTAAAAAAAGAGACAAAAGCTACTATTTTTTTTGAGATTTAAGGGCATTTCCATAGCATTGAGATATAGAGAGCAAATCAAATAGAGAGTTTAACACATGAATTGTAGAAATAAGATTTTCTTGTTTATATTCATATCACTGTTTATATTAGAAATAAGATGTCTTCAGCTAATCACTTAGTCTCATAGCTACAAGTAGAGTCTCCATCCTTCAACCTATAGGATGCATCAAGCTCTTCTTGAAAGCAATCTCTTGCACTTCTTGATTTATCCTGAAATCATTAACAAGAGATTACTAATAGTTCATGGAACTCAACTATCTCAAATAGACATACCATAACTAGGAGCATACACGATTGACTATCTCAATAACATGAATTAGTAGCTATAAAACAATCCATGAACATTATTCAACCATGCAATACTTCAAAATCTCTTGAGTAATAGATAATTAATTCATCAATCATGACATGTCTTTCTTTCAATTTCTCGGAAGAGCTAATCTCAAAAGACAATCTTCACAATTTAGCATGATACAACTTGCAATGAATAAATCTAAGGAATCTTATCACAGTGATCACTATTTACTAGTCACACATAATCCTAAGTAAACAATGTTAGATCTGCACAACTCAACAAACTGAATTTTAGCCTAGAATGGTAATCAAAACAAAGAATACTTATCTCTTAAATATTCTGAAGGGTGGACACGGTATGATACGCTGCTCTTGCGCTTAGTACACAACCTTCACAGCTTGAACATAGGCCCATGACTAGAGTAGAAATTCACTAGAATCATTTTGGGGAGAGATCTCAATCACATCCGCAAATGACGCATGCTGATTAGGCTTGGTAGGGCAATCCTTCGCATAGTGACCAAATTTGTCACATCTAAAGCATTGAACACGAGAGAGGTCCCACTTCTTCTTGAATGCAGGAGCACCATCTGACCCATTATCTCGATTCCTCTTGAAGAATCCTTTCTTCCAAACTTTTCCTTTCTTCGATGAATGAGAGGTGAGAACATGTAAATCTTAATTCTTTGAACTTTGACCAATGCCTCTAGCCGCCAACCTCGACTCCTCTTGAATGCAATCCGCCCTTAATCGATCAAACTTGGGAAGTTCCGATCTCGCACTAATTCCTTGAATGTAAGACTCCCAAGATGAAGGAAGACCATTAAGAGCCAACATGGTCAAATCCTTGTCATCAACAATGTGACCAATGGTAGAGAGCCGATCTCTCAACTTGGAAATCTTCATGAAGTAGGTGATGACAAATTCTTCTTCCGCCATCTTGACATGATGAAGTTGTTGCTTCAGAGCAAGTGCTCGACTGGTGTTGTTGATTTCGTACATCTCTTCCAATGTATTGAACATTTCTCTTGCTGTATCCAACTTGAAGACAATCGGAACAACATGATCTTTGACGGAATCAATTAACACTTTCTTTGCCCTAGTATCTTTCTTCCTCCACTGCAACTTTTCTTCTTCCTCCTCAAGTTCGGGAACTTTTGTTTTCACAAACTCAGCCAAATCAATCTCTTCCAAGGTGAGCAAGATCCTGAACCTCCATGAAGTGTAGTTAGAAGCTCCTTCGAGTCTATCCTCGACTTTGAAACCATTCACCATCTTGAAACTCAAGAGATAGACGAAAAAGATTAATGAGAGTGCTGCAAAACGAATCTGATCTCGATCTTTTCAAACCCGCTCTGATACCATGTTAGTGTTTCTTAGATCAGATTATATAACTGAAAGCACTATAAATATTGCAACACATAAGATAATAAACACAACAAGATACCCTGGGAAAACCCTCCTCCTGAGGGAGAAAAACCCAGCAAATATTTCTCTTCTATAATATAGGAATAAGAGCAGAAATCTGCTTACAACATAGGCCCAGCAATGGCCGAATTAGATACAATGAATAATAGCACCTCTCCTAGATGCAATGATACAATGAATATGTTTCTCCTTGAATTCGGTCTGCTGCTACACAATATTGATCTGCTACACAAGTACGACCTCCTCTGCCTGCAAATTTGTCTTGCTCTTGAATAAGCTCGATCTGCTCCTTCTAAGTCTGCTCTAACTTGTGAATATACTTGTGCTTGATAATGATGCCAATGAGAGGAGAATGATCTTGTATATATACAAGAGAGAGGCGCCTTATTACAAGAGGTCGGCCTTCAATAATATAATTTCCTTTTATATATATTAGGTCGGCCTTGCATGTAATAAATACAATACATAGAATCAAGAGTTGTCTCCTTAGCAAGTTGGCCACAATGAATATTTTCTTTCACAAATAAAATTGCATAAGTATAAGATTGCCTTGCAATTTAAATAGCCGAATAGGCTATATTTAAATTGCACTTCACAAATCATGCAGGGCTAGAAGTATAATCTAGATGCTGCAAAACATCAACACATTGTGTTCCTTCATCAACCACATCTCTGCCTTCAATTTAGAGCTTTTCCGCTTCAGATTTGCGTCCCTTCTTTTTGGCAAGGAAGTTTGGTTTGGAGATGGCACTAGCAGTTTGGGCTAATGAGCATTTTTTAACAGGAACCACCACATCCTCAATGTCCAAAAAGTTTGAGAAATCCTCATCTAGATCATCCATGAAGGGATAAGAGCCCTCAGAGTCAGAACCATCGCGAGCCACCTCAGATGGGAAGGGGGGGGGGCAGTAATGGGTTGAGGGGGAGGGTCCTCCAGGGGAGAACTGTGAGGTGGAGAAGAGGGCAGCACCGCATCAGAAGAGGCCCCAATCGGGGTGGTAGAAGTAGGTAAAGGATCCTCTTGTGCATCAAAAAACTTTCCATGATTGTGCCAAATGAACTCCACATTAGGGGTGCCAGACTTCTTAACCCATTTCTTGAGGCTGAACTCTCGAGAGGGGACAGACAATGAAGAAGAGCAACCGGCAATTTTATGTCCCAACATGTTGCAGCGAAAGCATCTAAAGGGGAGACCTTCATAATTCAAAAATTGGGTCCAAATGCCAGAAGTCGAGTGGATCAAGATAGAATGATGCACTGGTTTGGAGATATCTATGATGGCGCAAACCCTAAAGAATCTATTGTATGGGGCCCCAGGATCGAGTTTAACAAAGGTTCCAAACTGCTCAATCATATTTTTAATTAGCTTTGGCTCCCACATAATCGGTGGGAGATTGTACAACGTGATCTAGATGGGAACCTTTGAAACCCTAGCTGACGCAGGATCAAAGAAAGGCATCCACTCCAGAAAGGAGAGACCAGACTGGCCATAAAACCAAGGGCCCTTCAACCTAACAAAGGAGCAATCCTTCGCAGAGGCGAACCGGAGCAGAAAAAACCAAAATCCAAAATCTCGATGTTTGGAGCAAGGATGTTGTTCCAGGAAGCTTTCATCCACTTGATGAAATGATCATCCGAAGGTCTCTTGCTCAGGCAACGAACTAGGAGAGAATGGTTACCAATCTCCTTCGCTAAGTCATGGATGCAATTATTAGAGACGTGGAAGTCGATGGGGGTGTCCGTCAAGCATACCTCAGAGTCACCCAAAAAAAAAATATGCTCAGGGTCGGAATTGGCCGAATCCTTCTTGGCTGAAGGCGGTGGAGGGCAATCCGGGACGATTTGAGTTTTGCAAAACTCCGAGCATTTGTGGAAAGGGTTGCATCTATTCTTGCACCCTATTGACGGGTGTTTTATGACCACACCAACATAGAATAAAGTATCCAACGGTAACTCTATTCTCTCTTGATCAAAGTATTCCGCATGCTAAGATTGCGTGAGAGATCATGCGTTCACTCCAAGGTTCCTTATGTCGCGAATAGACTCAGTTGGTTGATGTGAATATGCTGGGTATTCCAAGGGGACTTACGTAATTGTTCAACTCGTGAAGCAGTTAAGACGCTAATGATTTGACAATGATGCTCTGATTCCTAAGTTAATCGAGAAAATGCTGAATTTAAAAGGAATAGGGGTAGGGATTCTACAATCTATTTCTAAAGGGTGGAATGCGAGGATCGACTTCAACAATCTTCAAACCAGACTTTGCTTCGCCTCCCTTCGGACAACTCCCACAAAATTGGTGCAATCTTCAAAGGATGAGAAAGGTGTTCGGATTATGATACAACATGTACATACCATCACAACGATGCATATGGACACAGGTACCACAATCGAAATTAAGTGCCAAAATTCCAGTTGACCATGCAGGGTGAACTCACCGTTAGCGAGCCCGCTAGTGGTATGGATAAAAGACGACTTGCTCAAATCAAACGCCACATTCCACAATTAACAACTACTTGCATGGAATTAAATCTACTTTACTCTATCTATTTGAATCGGAAAGCCGAAAAAGCCTTGTCAACCACTCACAACGAAAGAGAGAATCGCCAATCAATGAAGTTCTTTATATTATGAGAGTTCTCCACAACAACCTTTTACAAAAACTTTCAAAGGGAAAGCTTTTCTTTCCTTTTCAAACTAAGCTAACTTCTAGCTCTACTCTCTATTCTAACTTCTATCTCTGATTCTGTCTAACTCTTAATCTCTTATCTAGTATCTAATAATAATTACAAATGAGGGGGAAAGCCCGTTTTATATCAAGCCCAGTCCAGTGGACGACTTAGATTCAAATACAATGGAAGGCTCAAATTGAGCCACCTAAGCCCTGATTAGGCTTCTAGCCCTAAAAACCGCCACTGAGAGGAGTGGGGCAATGAATGCACCGGAGATTCTCCACTCCTCTGCAGGAACCACCACGAGCAATTAATGCCCACTATCATTAGAATATTCTCGTCTAGAACGACTTTCCGTTGTTTTGCCTGCCAATTCTGTTGCGCTAGGAGGAGGGTAAAAGAGTCTCTAAGAACGTCTCCACAGATAATAAAAATTGATAGGATCCGGAGTTTGACTAGTCAGTTGCTCACGTTCATCCCTCCTATTGTTTTAATTCCTGGATGCACTTCTTCCTCGTAACTTTCATATTTCTCTAGCCCACTGCCTTGGGCGCATTTAGCCTCTTTTGCATCACGTTCTTAATGCCTTAGACGAATTTTCACTGCCGTTTCCCTTTTCCAAAGTTGTAACGTTGTCCAGCTTCATCACCTCAAGTCCTCACGCTCTGGCTTCGGTGTTCATCCTGCAAAACAGAAAGAAGAGCATCAGAACGCTTATAATATAAATTCACTTTACTTACCTAATTTCCATGTTCTGATTTTCAAGGTCCACTTGACCTCCGGATCTTGATAAAGTTAATCATTTCCAGCAAACTTTCATGACTTTTCAACAATTGCGTGCTAGGGCGCATGCCATCTTGATGTTTTATCAATTTCATTCACCTGTCTTGTCTACCTTCCCTTAGGAGCTTGATGTTTGAATTTCACTTCATCTTCAAATTCCTCCATGCCTTAGACAAATTTCATCTCTTCCTTGTGAGTGTATTTTACCCCTTGTTATTTTATTTTCCCTTTCCTTAGACAATTTCATCTGCTTTATAAATTTCATCCACTGTAATCTAGGCGCTCATTTTGACATCACCAGCTGAGGCATTTTTTTGTAAAAACAGTTCTCTTTATTTGCCTTAGAAAATTTATTTTCGCCTAGGAAATTCATTAAACTGGCGCCAGGCAAAAATCTCTGCCGAAAAATCTTGAGCGAGGTGCGGAGAATTCTAAAATCATCTCCCAATGGGAAATGTCCAATACCTAGAAGAAATTTCCCCTCAGAAGTCATAATTTCCATGTGTATCCAGACGAAGGGGTAAGTTTAATTTTTATTATTTAAAAAAAATAATAAAAATTGCTAGGGTTTATTCCATTTTAATTCTGGGCGTACTTCACACTTGTAGCCTTTACTTCCCAAACATTTCCACGCCTTAGCAACCTTGTCTTACACTTAGCAATTTTCTCCTTCAAGTCCCAACTTCCTTGGACGCATTTTACCCCTATGTGCTTCCACTTTCAACCTTGGGCGCATTTCATGTGGTGTGTAGGAACTTTCATCTTGCTTGGGCGCATATGAGGTATGCAGCTGCAATTTTTTCATGACTTAAAAAAATTCTAAGTCCCTTCCTTCATGAGGGCGCATTCTAGAGGGCGAGCTTCCACTTCACACTTAGAACTATTTTCAACATTTTACTTGCTTACACCTTGAGGGCGCATTTTGACCCATGCACTTCCATTTTGTGATGCCTTAGCATTTTATATCCCTTGTCTGCTTTGAGGGCGCATTTGAGGTGAAGAGGAGGAACTTTCTTGCCTTAGAAAAATATTTCCAAACTTTACTCAACTTGCCAAGGGTGCATTTAGCATGTACTGGAGGAACTTCAACACTCAATTTTTTTTTTTTAACATCGTCCCTTCATGAGGGCGCATTTCCCACATGCTACTCCCATTTTTCTCATACTTAGAAACTTTTCTTAAAACCACGCCATCATTCCTAGATTGGGCGCAAATGAGGTAAGGAGGAGGAATTCTCATTGCCTTAGAATTTTTTTAACAACCTTGCCCACACCTTGGGCGCATTTCACCTTATGAAGCGGAAATTTAACACTTAGAAACACCTTTTATCAACATCCCCCATGAGGGCGCATTTGCTATGTGGAGGAGGAACTTGCTTAGGCCTTGGGCGCATTTCACTAGGCTTCTTGCCTTGGGCGCATATGAGGGTATGAGGAGGAAATCTCCCATACTTAGAAACTTTTTGCCATGTCCTCATGCCTTGGCGCATTTCACATGTGGTACTTCCATTTTCCACGCCCTAGCATCTCATTGCTTCTTGAGCGCATTTTACCCTTGGCCCTTCAAGATGAGGGGGCATTTAGGCATGTCCACTTCCATTTTCTTCACTTAGAATCTTTTTATGTCACCACCTCAACCTTGGGCGCATTTAGGGGGGTGTGTAGGAATTTTCCAACACTTAGAATATTTTCCCTTGTGATTTCTCCACCTTGGGCGCATATCTCATAGGGAGGAGGAATTTTCAATACTTAGAATATTTTCTCAAACCTCTTCTTCTTGAGGGCGCATTTTGAAGGGGGAACTTCCATTTTGTCGACTTAAACTTTTTCTCACCTCATACCCCTTGCTTGAGGGTGCATTTCACCTAGGGAGGAGGAAATTTCATTGCCTTAGAAATTTTCTTGCCATGTCCTCTCAGCTTGGGCGCATTTGAGGTAGGGTGGAGGAATTTTTTGTACTTAGAAACATTTTGAACATCTTACTTGCCTTGGGCGCATTTGAGAGGTGCAGGAGGAAAATTTTCATACTTAGAAACTTTTGATGCTAGCCTACACTCTTGGGCGTATTTCATACTTCCTCCTGCCAGCTTCCATCTATGGACTTAGAATTTTTTTCAAGGCCTCAGCTACCCCTGCCATTCTATTTTTAGTAAATTTCGGAGAGGTGTGAATCTCCATGGCTTTTATCTATTCTGAATCTGGAGTTGGCGTGATATGCCTCCTGTGGCCCTGCTACCCTGTTTATACTTGTTGCCCGAGCTCATCTACTATTTTTAGCCCTCCTACTATTTTTAGCAAACCCTAAAATTTCTTGACTTCTGCAGCTCCGTTTGACTTGAATTTTTCACCACGTGGTCCTCATCGCTTGGTGAACCTGTTCACACCTGCCCCTCGTGCTGACCTGCTATTTATAGACTTGTTCCGAAGGTGACTTACTATAAATAGTAAGTGCTCGGATTGCGCCCAAATTTTACCAGTGGATTGCCAGAAGGATGTTGATCGTGATGGGATATCTTCGTTTTTCAAAATTCTGGCCTTTTACCCCTCTTTTTGAGTCCCGAAGCTGGAAACCCTAATATGACTTACATGTGCCCTGAATGGTCTCCGTTTGACTTGATCTCTGTTGCATGCTATTCTACTTGCTGAACTGAAGTGTCAGGTGGCCGTTGGGGTGTGCCTGCTAAAAATAGTAAATGCCCAAAAAGTGACTAATCCACTGCCGGATGAGTTTGCATGTTACAAAGCCCGAGGGATCTCAAAAAACCCAGAAAAACCCAAAAAACTGGTCTGCATGCGTGCGTTGGCTAAAAATAGTAAGTTCCTGAAAAATGATCCATCTTGCTTGCATGTCACGTCGTTGCGAAGCTCTCGAAAAACCCATAAGGAATATCTTGACATGCATCGAGAAATCCTGCATGCAAAGCCTAAAAATAGCCTTTGAAGGCTAAACTGCTGAAAGTTATCGTCTTGATTTGCATGCTATATCATCGCGAAGGTTTTGAAAAACCCAGAAACATTCTCCAGACATGCATTGAAAAACTCTGCATGCAAACCCTAAAAATGGCTCTTGAAGCTTGAACTGCCAAAAATAGCAATTTGTTTGATTCTGCCCAAATTTTGCGTGCAAGTATCTGAAAGTTACCTGAATGTGATGGAATTGACAAAATTCCAAAATCTTTATAAAAAGGTCCCAGATTGAGCACTTACTAAAAATAGTAAGTTGTCAGAACTCAGTGAAAATTCAGTGGGACTCTGCTTGAAGTGTTGTGATTGCAATACTAAGCTCAGATTCCAATTTGATAACTCAGTTTGACCTTTAAAAAGCCTGGAGAGTGAAAACCCTAATTTCACAGACTTAGCCAAAATTTCCAACTTAGGTCAAACGACGGGGACATCCCCGGAGGGACAGAAAGAATAGAGAGAGAGACACAAAACAACCCAAAACCAAAGCCAAAAGACCAGAATGGAGCAAAAAAATTAGGGGGTCCCCATCTGGAATGGGGTAATGTGTGCAAAGGTCACAACACACCCAACAATGATGAAAGGGGCCGCACGCGGGGAAGCAGTGGCCGACGAAAGGACAGGAGGGCTTTGCACAACCAAGGAGGGGTTAGAAGATCCCCGTGCAGTCCTCCCAGCCTTGGATTTTCCCTTTTGGGCGGCCATCGCGCCATCAGCAGCCCTGCGACGCCGCCTCCCGTCCACCAACTCTACGCGCGCATCACCTTCGCACATTGCGAGCTTAAGTTTTCCTTGATTTTGCGTATAAGTGGATGGAGTTAAAAACATTGATGGACTTTGAGTTGAGAATTTGAGAGATTATAGGTACAAGTTTCAATGGAAAATCAAAGCACGAGGAACATTCCCTTTCAATGGGACAGTTGTTGCTGAAATCTATCTAGATCGTTAATGAGAAAATATATGAGGCCTGCTTCGAGAGGGATTAAGATAAGCCCACAAGACTAGGCCATGACTTCTCTCAAGGCATGTATTAGTTTTCCTGATTCCTATTTAACATGCATGGAATGCTACACTATATATGTCTAAAGCATTCATGCACTGCTATTGTACTCCTTGCAGGTCTTCTGAACCTCCATGTATAATGATCATAAATGGAATGTAGTTCTGAACAAGTGTAGGGCATGATTTAAGCAGTGAGTTTCACCAATTAACAAAGCATTAAGCCTACAAAATATATAGGAAATTTAAATATAACCAAAAAAATCCTTCATTTTGATATAAAATACTGCTACAGTTTATTCTTTTCAACACTACAAGCTGATTTTTATCTTTATGATAAGAACCATTCTACTTTCGGTTCCACAATGTCTATATACTATAATGTATATACTTATGCTTCCCACTTGATTATACAATTGTCACTACCCTACCCGCTTATCATTAAAACTTGATGGCCAATGTCAAATTGAAACTCCAAATTATCACACTTTGTTAGCATTTGAAAAGGAAATTTATCCCAACCTAACCTTGATAACCTAAATAACCACCTTGGTATTATTGTTGTCAATTGAAATGTTAAAATTCTTTTGAATAGTTAGGATTACAAGAATTCAAAGAAAACAAACCTCTTAAGGTTGATACCAAGCCAATAGAGTTTCGTTTCAATTTAGTTTGGCTTTCTATATTTACTTTTTCCAAGTACTTTTATAAGGTTCATATATGCTACGCCCTTAATATTAGAGTACATCGGGTTATGAATAGTCAGCTTGTGGCTATCTTAACTCCTAATTAAGTCATATTATCATTATTGTATTGTTATTTAGTTGATTAGGTCGGCCTAGGGCTTATATAGAGTTATCTAAGTCGGCCTGGGTGATATCCTAGGCATAAATAGGTATATAGGAGGTCGTGAGTCTTATTTCATCATCATATTGTGAATTGTGTTCTCATTGGAGATATTTGGTGTAATGTCCCTTGCTAGATTTGATGTAAATTTTCAGTTTGTTGCCTTGGACATTTTGTCAAACTTTTGTCAATCAAAGTCTTCAACTGCTGTATGCTTGTTTCTTTTTGTATTTTTGATGCATTCAATGATGTCAAGTGCATAAAGGTTTTATCTAAACTTGCTAATGGCTGAAATGATACAATACCATATGCTTTCTGATTTTCTAATGCAATCATATGACTGAAATATAATGCAAAGTGCAGCTACAGCAAGCCTGACATTTGTCATATACTTTGTATGCAACCTCCAAAGATGTTTATATTGTAAAATAACCTCCAGGCTGATTACAACAATGCAATGCTAGGATGATTATGCAACTCCTTCTCTTAATTAAATGATGCATAGGCTGAGTACAAATTGATTGTAATGTGTTGCCAAGACTCTTGGCTTATGATGATGCAACTACCAACTTCTATATGACAGTGACTTATCAATATGAAATGCAAGTATGATTGTTTACAATGAAAATACAAATGAAGGAACCTGGTATAAACTGATGACAGCAATATTCTTCCTCAAAGAGCTCCCAACGAAGACCAACTTGACAACGCTTATACATGCAAAGTCCTGATCAATAAATGACTGTGGTAGCTGGTATAAATATCCAAAATAGAAATTACAGAACCCACGGTCTTCCTCAACAGCTGCGTTCAGCAATCTAGGACCTCCACGACGTTTTTAATGAAGCAAATTGATAATGTTTGCCAGCTGCGACTTCACCTGATGTTGCCACGATTTTATAAACAAATTACTGATATTTGGAATCCACGATTTCTCCCAAATGTGCTGCGATCTGCCCCTATCCACAATGCCATGAATTTTTACTTTAACTAGCAGTGATTCTTCTTTGCATAGATACCATGATTTTCATATATTTTATTGTCTTTATTGAAGCGGCATAAATATTTCCAAAGTTCGCACCCAAGTATCACGACAGATATAATCTTCGAATTCCACTTTATCGCCCAATAGGAGATTATTAATATTTCCTCCTCTTTATTTATTTCATGCCCGACAAAGGAAAATAGTATTTTCCCAAATATTATTCAAAATCACTTTATTGCCCAAAAATGATATTCCCGACAAATGCAACTATTTTCTCAAATATTATTCAAGGATAACTTTTGCTTTTTCAAATATATATTATTCAGAATAATATTTCCTCCAATATTTAGAATAGCCCCACAATACTGAAATAATTAAAAACCTTGAAGACTTTATTCTGAAGATATAAAATATCAGCACAATAATAAAATGCAATAATAATCCAGCTATTGCATTAATTTAGAAATAATTGCAATAATACATCAGCTATTGCAATTGCACAAATACTTAGCTCCTCAGAAATATTTGCAATAATACCTCAGCTGCTGCAAAGATGAAGATGTGATAATAAGCCAGCTATCACACCAATTTAGCTAGGGCAATAATACAACAACTATTGCACCTGCCAAATGTCTTCAATGAAGCACAAGTAGAAACCCTAGATGGATTCCTCCATAACTCCAGCTAGGGTTGATCTTTCACAACTGAACCTGATACCTTAGAGTCTTCAAACCCTCAGGCAATGCAAGCCTTAGCTTATACCACACAGGTATGAGAAATATAAATAATCCAAGACATCATCATAATGGCTTGGAATGAGCTCCTTATAAAAAATTCTCATCCAACTTCAAGAAGCTTCTATAATAAAATATTATTTTATTCACTTAAGTGACTTTATGATTTATCATTTTATTTAGTCACTTTATTAAATCAATTAAATATAAAGTCATTTTTTTGATATTAATTTATTGGAATAACTTTATAAATAATTAATTTAATATCTCCACTTTATTTAATTAAAATAATCAATTAAGCTATCCTTTTGATATATTATTAATTTGGACAACTTAATCAATTAATTTAATTAAATCACCATACCTCCAATTCGGGGACATGATAGTCCTCCCTTCCCAAAGATTGCTTTCCCTCAAGCAATCCGCAATTGTCAAACCAACTTAACTGCCACAACACCTGAAGCTCGAATGGAGAATCAACTGCACCTGTTCACCAATCACCCGGATCCCGAATGATCATGCAACATGTGCAATCCCATAACCTTTGTATGCAACTGGAACTCAAGAGGCTGTTAAACTCTGTCAACCAATAAAACTAACCAATCAATAATGAAATGCCTGGATCCCAACTCTGTAAATCAACTCCGCCATGCCAACTCCAAGTACTGTGTTGGTAAGCCTCGAATGCCATACCTGGAAGTCCATCATCCTCAACATCGACTGACTTCCACTGTGCCACTCTGATAGCCCCTAGAGTCTAATCGAGCCAAACCTCTGGCGAGAACAACTTGGACTCATCACCTAAATTCTGAAGTATGTCATACCAGAGTGAATCCGAACTCCACTTATTCAACCCATCTCTCCGTGTCATCAATGTCATCATGAAATCCTGCGTATGTGGGCTGAAGGAAAAATGATGAGCACACCTTAAAATGCAATCGAGGTGGAACTCCCTTGACTGCGCCAATGTAAATCTCAAATAGTCAAGTGTACCCCATCCTACACTGTCATCATCAGAAGAAGACTCACAACTCAAAACAAGATGAGTTGGTCTTGTAGCAACGTCATCGAAGCTTCTCTCAGAAAGCAACTGCAAGTGTCTTGACTCACTTCCAGGAGTGAGAAGAGTACCATCATGAATGCCATCTACTGCCTGGAAAGAAGCTAGACCAATACCAAAATCCAACATGCAAGACCTAGGAAAACCCATCTTCTTCTGGTAAAACTGACCAATGTCAGTCTCCAAAGCATCAAAGCAAATCCTTGTGCTCAAATCTCCAATACCACCTGAATCTGCAGCCATGACTGATGTGTCTGTATCATCATCAATCCATTCCACACCCAGGGGTCTCCTGTGGATGTGAAGAATGCCAATCATATGTGCATAGAAACATATACCAACATCTGATAAGCTACCGACGTGAATTAGGACAGCACCCTGTATCCTGTGAATCAAGTCCATGATGGAGTAAAAAGTATCTCTGCTGCCCAAAGATGAGAAGAACTCATCATCACTCCATCCCCTAACTCCAAAGTGACCAACTCCAAAGTGACCATCCCAATCACTCCTCTCCATACCGACAACTGATGTCCTCATAGTGTCACCTAACAGAACTCCATCCAACAAAGGAGGACAGCCATCAACCAATGAAGTAGGGGGTAAAACCCGAAAGCATGGTGCTGGAGTACTGTTGCCAACATGTCTATCTCTAACCCATAGGCTGAAACCAATTGGCAACTCAATCATGTACCCCTCTCCAACTGACTCCTCATGCCTATCCAACACATAAAGCACTGCACCTATATCCTGAATGTGATTGCTAGGAGAACTCACGTCACTATCCTCAACATGTGCCTTGGCTGCCTTAGATGATTGAGTCTCTGCTATACATAATGAATCTCGAGCCAAACTCAACTCTAAGCAAAACTCATCAACATGAATCTCTGATTCCTGAAGAGCTATTTTAGTCATCCTCAAGGAATCATTGGTAACCTGAAGCTCGTTAGAGAGCTTATCAACCTCGTCCTCTTTCCTTCTCAAGGCATCTGAATCAATCTACCCAATAGGCTGGCAGAATCCAAGCTCTGATACCACTGTAATGTTCAGTTTGTTGCCTTGGACATTTCGTCAAACATTTGTCAATCAAAGTCTTCAACTGCTGTATGCTTGTTTCTTTTTGTATTTTTGATGCATTCAATGATGTCAAGTGCATAAAGGTTTTATCTAAACTTGCTAATGACTGAAATGATACAATACCATATACTTTCTGATTTTCTAATGCAATCATATGACTGAAATATAATGCAAAGTGCAGCTACAACAAACCTGACATTTAGTCATATACTTTGTATGCAATCTCCAAAGATGTTTATATTGTAAAATAACCTCCAGGCTGATTACAACAATGCAATGCTAGGATGATTATGCAACTCCTTCTCTTAATTAAATGATGCATAGGCTGAGTACAAATTGATTGTAATGTGTTGCCAAGACTCTTGGCTTATGATGATGCAATTACCAACTTCTATATGACAGTGACTTATCAATATGAAATGCAAGTATGATTGTTTACAATGAAAATACAAATGAAGGAACCTGGTATAAACTGATGACAGCAATATTCTTCCTCAAAGAGCTCCCAACGAAGACCAACTTGACAACGCTTATACATGCAAAGTCCTGATCAATAAATGACTGTGGTAGCTGGTATAAATATCCAAAATAGAACCTACAGAACCCACGGTCTTCCTCAACAGCTGCGTTCAGGAATCTAGGACCTCCACGACGTTTTTAATGAAGAAAATTGATAATATTTTCCAGCTGCGACTTCACCTGATGTTGCCACGATTTTATAAACAAATTACTGATATTTGGAATCCACGATTTCTCCCAAATGTGCAGCGATCTGCCCCTATCCACAATGCCATGAATTTTTACTTTAACTAGCAATGATTCTTCTTTGCATAGATACCATGATTTTCATATATTTTATTGTCTTTATTGAAGCGGCATAAATATTTCCAAAGTTTGCACCCAAGTATCACGACAGATATAATCTTCGAATTCCACTTTATCGCCCAATAGGAGATTATTAATATTTCCTCCTCTTTATTTATTTCATGCCCGACAAAGGAAAATAGTATTTTCCCTAATATTATTCAAAATCACTTTATCGCCCAAAAATGATATTCCCGACAAATGCAACTATATTCTCAAATATTATTCAAGGATAACTTTTGCTTTTTCAAATATTTCCTTCAATATTCAGAATAATATTTCCTTCAATATTCAGAATAGCCCCACAATACTGAAATAATTAAAAACTTTGAAGACTTTATTCTGAAGATATAAAATATCAGCACAATAATAAAATGCAATAATAATCCAGCTATTGCATTAATTCAGAAATAATTGCAATAATACATCAGCGATTGCAATTGCACAAATACTTAGCTCCTCAAAAATATTTGCAATAATACCTCAGCTGCTGCAAAGATGAAGATGTGATAATAAGCCAACTATTACACCAATTCAGCTAGGGCAATAATACAACAACTCTTGCACCTGTCAAATGTCTTCAATGAAGCACAAGTAGAAACCCTGGATGGATTCCTCCACAATTGCAGCTAGGGTTGATCTTTTACAACCGAATCTGGTACCTTAGAGTCTTCAAACCCTCAAGCAATGCAAGCTTCAACTTATATCACACAGGTATGAGAAATAGAAATAATCCAAGACATCATCATAATGGCTTGGAATGAGCTCCTTATAAAAATTCTCATCCAACTTCAAGAAGCTTCTAAAATAAAATATTATTTTATTCACTTAAGTGACTTTATGATTTATTATTTTATTTAGTCACTTTATTAAATCAATTAAATATAAAGTCATCCTTTTGATATTAATTTATTGGAATAACTTTATAAATAATTTATTTATAATCTCCACTTTATTTAATTAAAATAATCAATTAAGCTACCCTTTTGATATATTATTAATTTGGACAACTTAATCAATTAATTTAATTAAATCACCATACCTCCAGTTCGGGGACATGACATTTGGAGGTTTGCCCCCTCGAAGTGGCTTGTTATTCTCAATTATTATTTAGTATTTGCAGCATATTTCCTATCATATTCTTCTATTGTGCAAGTTATTTCATTACAAGTGGTATTAGAGCATGATCTTGGCATCGTGACAACAAGGCATTTTTGTCAATTTTGGAGATCATTTTGCAAGGTGCATATCTTTTAGATTTTGGCGAATTTTTTTTCTGATTTTTAAATGGTTTTTGAAGACCATATTAAAGAAGCTACAGTCCAAATTTCAGAGGAATTGGAGCAGAATTGAGCGAATTATTGCAGAATTAGGGTTTCTACATAATTTATTTGGAAGCTACATATCTCTCACATCTTGCCGATTTGGAGCTTGAGTTTTATTGGGTTTTTGAAGAAATAATAGAGGAGCCTGCAGTCCAAAATTTGGAGAAATTGAAGCAGAAATAACCGAGTTTTTGCAAAATTAGGGTTTCCAACAAATTCGCTCTCAGGGATGCAAATCTGCTAATTTCTTGGATTTTTTTCTGGGTAAGTGGTATCTTGACCCTAGTAAATTACAATAAAAATTTCAAAGATTTTAAGTTTCATTTGTGTGATTTATTGTAAAATTATTTTCTACCTTCATGACGGGGCCTGCAACAAGAGGCAAAAAGAATGCTACCACACCGGGGAAATCTTTAGAAAATGAGGGAGTAGAAAATGAGGATTTTAACCCTAAGGATGAAATAAACAAAGTCAAGGGTGATATTTTATCATTAGAGAAGAAGATTATGGAAGAAATGGGTGAATTGAAATCATTTATTCAAGGTATGTGGTGTAAGGGTGAAGATTCACCTCATAAGGTGGAAGATAATGCTTTTGTTGGACATGAATTCCTTGGAGTTGACTTGGGTTTCAAGAAGGATCCTTCCTTTAATGATCATATGCCAAGGCAATTCATACCTAAGTTGGATATGAGAAAATTTGATGGCAAGGATCCAACCAATTGGCTATGCCAAATGGAGCAGTTCTTTGATATTCATCATGTTACTAGTCAACAAAAGGTGGCTATGGCATCATTATACCTAGAACCAGATCAATTTATTTGGTATCGTTGGTTATGTGATGAGAAGAGAAAAAAGGGTTGTGTGGTCACATGGTCAATTTTTCAAGAGGAACTTGCTACCCATTATGGAGATAACTTTATGGATAGTTACTTCTACCAACTCACCAAATTAAAGCAAATGGGCATGGTCAAGGATTATATTCAAAAATTTCAAACCCTTTCTCTAAGAGTAGAGAATGTGGTAGAAAAAAATATGAAGGAACTATTTCTAGGCGGTTTAAAGGATCACATAAAATATGAAGTACGATTGTTCCAACCACAATCCTTATTGCAAGCAATAGTAATGGCAAGACAAGTGGAGGAGAAGTTTTTGGCTAGTAAGAGATAAGGGAATATAAATTTTAGTGAAAGAATATCTCCTACACATTCACTACCAAAACCAACTAGGTTGGCTCCACAACAAATTGAGAAAAGAGAAAAAGGGTTATGTTTCAATTGTGACAACAGTTATAGTCGAGGGCATAGATGTAGTGAAAAGAAATTGTTTTATATTGAAGGACCGAGTGAGGAAGAGGAGGAGGAACCAATATTAGAGGGTGATAGGGATTTAGATGATGAATCACATGATTCTCAACCAATCATTTCTTGTAATGCACTCTCTAGGTTTAGTGCCCCTCAAACTCTCAAGGTAGTGGGATTCTTAAAGAAGTAGAGAGTAACCATGTTGATCAACTCGAGTAGTAATCAAAATTTCATCAACAAAAAGTTGGGTACTCGTTTAAATTGTTTTATATATCCAGCTCTAGAATTTCAGGTCTTGATTGCAGATGGTGGTACCGTCAGTTGTTCTAGAAAGTGTCATAGCATTAAATTATCCATGGGAGATTATCACCTTGATAGCCCAATGTATGCTATCTCCATGGGTGCAACATATATTGTTTTGCGAGTACAATGGCTTACTACCTTGGGCACAATTGAGATGAACTTCCAAGAATTGTTTATGAGATTCCAATCAGAAGGAAAGACAATAGAGCTAAGAGGGTTGAAGGCAAAGTCCCCACAAATAGTTAGCTCTCATCAAATGCAGAAGTTGCTTAAGAAAGGAGTTGATGGATTTGTGGCACAGTTATGTTCATTAGAAGTCTCTCAATCTAATGCCCCCACCCATCTAGATTTACAAGCAATAATTGAGCATCACTCGGTGGTTTTTGGAGATATGCCTAAAGGAATTCCTCCTAAGAGGGATCATGATCATGCCATACAACTAGTTCCAGGGAGCCAACCTCCCAACATTAGGCCTTATCGGTACCCATATATACAGAAAAGTGAGATAAAAAAGATTGTTGAGGAGATATTAGAGGCAAGAATTATCAGACATTGCCAAAGTTCTTACTCCTCGCTTGTGGTGATGGTGCGAAGAAGGATGAAACCTGGCGCATGTGTCCGGACTATAGAGTGCTCAACATGTACACTATCAAAGATAAGTTTCCTATTCCAGTCATTGATGATTTGCTAGATGAATTGAATGGAGCTATGTACTTTACAAAGTTAGATCTTAGATCCGGTTATCACCAAATTAGAATTAAGGAAGAAGATATTTGTAAGATAGCATTTAGGACTCATGAAGGTCATTATGAGTTTTTGGTGATGCCATTTGGTCTTACCAATGCTCCATCTATATTTCAAAGTTTGATGAATTCCATCTTTAAAAAGTTATTGAGGAAGTTTGTATTAGTGTTTTTTGATGATATATTAATTTATAGCAAGACATGGGAAGAACACTTGTAGCATGTAGATCAAGTATTACAAGTTCTCGAAGAGCATCAACTCTATGCTAAGCCATCCAAGTGTTCTTTTGGTCTTAATGAGGTGGAGTACTTGGGACACATAGTTTCACATGGAGTAAAGGTGGATCCTAACAAAATTAAGGCTATCATGGAATGGCCTATTCCCAAAACCATTAAGAAATTGAGGGGTTTCTTGGGATTGACTGGATACTATTGCAGATTTTTGAAGAATTATGGTCGTATAGCAGCACCCTTCATAGCTTTATTGAAGAAGGATTCTTTTCATTGGAATGAATCTGCTAATTCAGCATTTGAAATGTTAAAGGAGGCTATGTGCACAACTTCAGTACTTGCCACTCCTGATTTCACAAAGGATTTTATTGTGGAATGTGATGCTTTTGGAAATGGTATAGGTGCAGTTCTCATGCAGGAGGGTCGGTCCATTGCTTTTGAGAGCCATCAGTTAAAGGGTAAGAATCAACTCAAACCTATTTATGAGAATGAAATGCTAGCTATTCTTCATGCAGTAAAACAATGGAGGCCTTATCTAATGGGTAGACACTTCAAGGTTAAGATAGATCATGATAGCCTAAAATATTTTTTGGAACAAAGATTGTCTTTGGAAGAACAACAAAAATGGGTTACTAAGATGTTGGGATATGATTTTGAGATTGTATATAAGAAAGGGAAGGAAAATGTTGTGGTAGATGAACTATCGAGGAAGGACGAGAAGGATTAAGCTTTATTGTGTTCCCTTTCAATATTACAAGCAGATTGGGTAGAAGAAGCCAAAGAAGAGTGGAAAAATGATGTGGCTACTAGTAATCTCATTCAACAATTACAGAGTGATCCTAGTAGTTTAGATAAATTTTGTTGGAAGGGAGATAGTTTGTAGTATAAAGAGCGATTGTATCTTTGCGAGAATTCCTCTCTCAAACAAAAGATTCTCACAAAGCTACATGAGTCTCTAGTGGGTGGTCATTCAGGATTTTTGAAGACATATCTTTTGGGAAGGGCTGAAAGGGGATGTTAAAAATTTGTGGCAGAATGTTTAGTTTGTCAACGAAATAAAGGGGAGACAATTAAGACACCTGGTCTATTGCAACCCTTAGTTATTCCTAGCCAGCATTGGGAAGAGGTCTCCATGGACTTCATCACAAGGCTTCCAAGATCTAATGGTAACAATTCCATCATGGCAGTTGTGGATTGCCTCACTAAATATGCACATTTTATTGCATTATCACATCCTTTTACAACAAGTATAGTGGCAAAGGAATTTTTGGATAATATTCAAAAGCTACATGGTATACCTAAGGTTATTGTTAGTGACCGTGATCCTATCTTTACTAGTAACTTTTGGACAGATTTATTCAAATGTTTGAGTACTCAATTGGCTCATAGTTCTTCATACCATCCACAATCTGATGGGCAAACAAAGGTGGTCAATATGTGTTTGGAAGGATATCTATGTTGTTTCACTTTAGATAAACAGTCTCAATGGGTAGATTGGCTACCACTAGCATAATGGTGGTATAACACTTCCTTCCATAGTTCATCAAAAATGTCTCCATTTATGGCATTGTATGGATATCATCCTCCTTCCATCACATCATCATTGAAGGCGTCACCAAGAGTTCATGCTATGGAGGACCACATGATTCATCAACAACAAGTACTTTCAAGACTTAAAGAGAACTATCCATGGCACAAAACCAAATGAAGTAGCATGCAGACCAACACCGTAGTGAAAGAAGTTTTGAGGTTGGGGATTGGGTTTTCTTGAGATTGCAGCCTTACAAGCAAATGTCACTGAAGCAACCGTCAAAGAATAACAAGTTGTCTCCAAAATATTATGGCCCATATCAAATCAAGTAGAAGATAGGTAGTGTTGCCTACAAGCTTGAATTGCCATCAACAACAAAGATACATCCAATTTTTCATGTTTCTTGTTTGAAGAAGGTGATTGGGAATTATATCCCTTTTCAGACAATATTACCGGAGCTTGATGAAGGAAGAATCATATTGGAACCAGAATGTATTCTTCAGAAACGCACAAGGAAGCTAAGGACCAGAACACTCACTCAGTATTTCATTGAATGGAAGAATTTACCAATTGAAGATGCCACATGGGAGGACGAGGAGTTCATTCAAAAGCATCCAAACTTGCCTAGCATTGAGGACAATGCTTATCTGAAGAGGGGGGGGGCATGCTACACCCTTAATATTAGAGTACATCGGATTATGAATAGTTGGCTTGTGGCTATCTTAAACTCCTAATTAAGTCAAATTATCATTATTGTATTGTTATTTAGTTGATTAGGTCGGCCTAGGGCTTATATAGGGTTATCTTAGTCAGCCTGGGTGATATCCTAAGCATAAATAGGTATATATAGGAGGCTGTGAGTCTTATTTCATCATCATATTGTGAATTGTGTTCTCATTGGAAATATTTGGAGGTTTGCCCCCTCAAAGTGGCTTGTTATTCTCAGTTATTATTTAGTATTTGCAGCATATTTCCTATCATATTCTTCTATTGTGCAAGTTATTTTATTACAATATATGTTAAAAAAATAAGATAGAAGCCTTACTTAGTATTTATGATATTGTCTACTATTTCTTGTTAAATTGTGTCTTTGAATTTATAGACATGGAAAGCATTACTACCAGCCTAAGGCAAATGACAGTAGTGTGGAATATAGAGAAAAAAACAACTCATCTCTTAACCATTCCATGTTAATGTCCTTAACATCAAATGTAGAAGCCTACCAAAGAATGTGTCTATTTTAATGTCCTTAACATCTATTAGAAATATACATTCATTCAAGGTTGCCTATTGACGATTTTCCTCAGCAACCTGATGAAATCTAGTGAACCTTTGATGGTGAACCATGTCCCAACAGCCAACGCTCAGTTTTGTGCTGAAAGTTAACGAAAAAACCCGATTAAATAGCAATTTTGCACTATTATGGTTTCACAACAGGTTGGTTGGGCAATTGTTCAGCAACTTTTATGTGATTTTTTTGTGATTTTTTCGCAATTTAAACCCTTAAAAATCATTGAAAGTCACGGCTGATTAAATCGGGGATTTTTTGGGGAAAAAATCGTTTCGGCTGAAGATTTTTTAAAAATCGGGATTTTTGCGATTTTTTGAGGATTTATGCTTCTATGGTTGTATGCTTTACTCCTTGGACTGGTAATTCTTCCATTGGCATTGCGAACTCTTCAATGCATATGCCATATGATCTCAATTATAGTTGTTTAGTGTCCACTATCTAGAGCATCTTTCCCTGAGTGCTCCCCATTCTCTGAATTGAGTGTTAGGGAGGGGAACAACATTTTTATTACATTTATAATATGAACCCAGTTGACCAAACAAGTTGAGATGAAAGCATACCGAACCCCTCCTTCTCCTCTCCCTCCTCAACATCGGATTAGTGCCTAAGGTCCCTTTGTCAAGAGAAGGCATTCTTTGTATTTTATATATTATTAAATGCAATATATTCCTTTATATGCAACACATTCTTTACACCATTTATTATATGAAACATAGATGAGCTGCTTGCTTGATGATGCATATAATAATATAAACTTACATATGTTTACCTACCAATGGAAATCACAATCTTAGGCCCTATCTCTATATCTCATTTACTTGTTAGCTTTATTGTGGATGCCCAATAGACCACCTTTGGGAAACCCCTCTGAACAACTTTGAGGTCCTCTTGAAGAGAACAAGGACTAATTGAAAGAATGACCTTCCTGATTGTGAAGGTTATTATTTGCTTATGAGGAGGATTTTAAAAACGGAAAAAAAAAACTCCCTTTCTCCTTGTAATATATATTGATATTTTTCTAATATAGGAGAAGAGAAGTTCAAATAATCCTTATTATTGTTCAGAGAAGAGGTCCATCCACCCAACCTTTATTTTTCCTATTTACAGTTTTTTTAACATATCCACATGCAATCTTACTAAGGATTAAATTGCCATTGTTGATTCTGATATTTATCAATTCTACCCTTTACTGCTTTGTTTGAAATGAATGTGGTCTTAGCCATTTTGAGCATCCTATTTTCAACATATATCACTCCAATGGATGCTATTATGAACTTTCTTTTTGCTTGGTAAAAATTCAGCACTTGCTCCAAGTAGGGAGTGAACTATCAAGTCTAGGATACTATTTGGGCTAGCAGTATCTATCTTGCCAAAATTTTCCTAACAATTTCTTCTCATTTGATTTTTGGCCAACGGGATCACTTTTTATTTAACACAAAAGAACATGATCTTAATCAAAAAATGTGAAAAAGGAGTATTCAATAGAGGGAGGGATGTTCATCCAAATGATAGCTCAATAACAAGGTTTCTTTGGTGTGCACCAGTCTACCAAACACATCCTCTTCCTTTTCCTATTGTTCTCCTCACATGGTCAAGGCAAAGCACTCAACGGACTCCGCCCTTATTTAGGAAAAAATGATGATTTATGGTTTGATTTCAGATGTTAGATCTCATTGAAAATCAATGGAAAATAAGCGAAAAGATTTGGAAACTGACCAGGTCATTCACTCAGTATTTAGCCATGTGATGATTATTGTAGAGCCAAGATATCGGAATTAACTAAAGGCTCCAACTAGGACTTCCTATGAATTCCACCACGAGGGGAAGACAATGGATTAACTAACTGACAAAAAATGGTTCACCTTGGAATTCAAGAAGAATCAATATAAAATCTACTCAAAGGCCAGTTTTAGAAATGAAAGGAGCGTAGTGAAATATATAGGAATTCACATCAGCTTTTTCTTAAGTGAGGAATCACATTATAATTGTTCTAAACTCAAAACTTATATTGTCGTAAAGCACTCTAGCAAAATAAAAAAAGTTCCATACCCATTGTCCGAAGCAACACTTTATCCCCTCCTTTTATTTTTTCTTTAAGTGCTATTTCCATTCTATATACTCTCCTACCACTTTGAGACAGTCTATCTTAAGAAGATTATTTCCAAATCCTCATTAGCCCATACGAAACCTATAACTATCAGCATGGTAGTTGAGGGGGCTGCTGTTGCATCACCTTTTAGTGAGTTTAAGAGTCAAGACACACAGGGCCAAATTTGTGTTCAGAATGCTAACCATCAATCCACAAGCAATTAAAACATAGCATGTCACAACAAAAGCTTGATCAGGCTGAACATTTATGTAATCAACTGCATGACCAGGAAGGTCTGGGTAGCATTGTGCATTTTTTAACCCCATGTGGGTCTGTCCGCACTAAACATGTCTTTCATGTGGACACATGTTTTCTTGTACTTTTGCTCAGTATATTATATAGTACAGTTTTTCTTACATACACAAGATTATTAATTTTGGTTTTCTGTTCAATATACCCACATGAAAGTTCAGGAGTTTGGAGTCTTAATGGTATAGCAGTTTTCTTTATTTAGGAGAAGATCTGATTAGTCAACTGCGATTATTCATAGAGTAGCCAATTATGGATTAGAGCACACCCAAGGGAGCTTAAACTCAAATCATCATCAATCAATTGCTTTGCCATACCAGTAGACTAGGCACTTTGGATGTGGCCTCTGGTAGCAAGTACAGTACAAGTGCTTGCCTAGTCATGATTTAAAGCCCTATTGTATTAACCTCTACAATCTTCAAAATGGAAAAAATATTAGTACCCTCTATCCACTATTCACTAGGCAGAACCAAATCGACTAAAACTTGCCCAAATCCACTATCCGAGCTAGACAACTTTTTATCTCCAGGGGAAAGCTCAACACCAGCAAGAGAAGAACTAGTAAAGTGGATCACACCTAAACTTTGTAGAAATCATGCAAATTAAAACTGTTTATTTTCCTTTTGTTTGTTACTGACTTTTTGTAACACATGGACCAGCAAAGAATTAAATTTAGGACCTTCGATTAACACACTATTGGATATTGTATCACTAAGCAAGAGTTTTAGCCTGCATAATCATCCCAAGTAAACATCAGTATAAGGGCGTTACCTCTCTGCATCCCACATCTGCAGGTGACAATATTAATATATAATAAAGCTACACCCATAATCATTTTTTCCTATACCCTGAATTGAAATGCCATCTCAGTTCCATCCCTATACCCCACATTTTCAGGCGACTGTAGCAACATGCCCTTCACATGTTCTGGCTTTGCTAGAGTTTGAAATCAAACTCCTGAACAACTTACACTGAGAAGTCCAACCACAGAGATACACACCACTCTTTCTGTATTCATTTCTTAGATCATAGAGCTTAGTTTTATAAAATTTGTCTGCCAATTAACAAAAGAACTGTCAAACTTGAATAATTACACTTAATATCTGAAACCTATCAACCGAGGATTTATAGAGCCCAAAAAAGGAAAATCAAAGAATAGAAACAGAGGGCAATATCAAAGAATATGATTGATAGAAAGAAAATGCTAGGAGTAACACAGAAAAGAAAAAGGGAAAAAAATGTCAATTGTTTGTCATGGCATAAAATCTCCGAGTCATATTCATTCCACATGTATCAAAAGTCAAAACACAACATACCACACCCAAATATGAAATGCTAAAACTAATAATTTAATACCAGTAAATAGAACTAATGGATACATATTTACTTTGAAATTACTTGGAAAACAAAATTCGTGCTAAATTAAACATGCAAATATAAGTCTAATGTAAGAAACCCACTATTCAAATAAGAATATATGGGAATTTAACTTCTTTTTATTGTTGGCATAGCCAAATGCAAATGGAATGGCGGCATTATTGAACTCAAGAGTCCGAGGCAGAGATTATGACTAGGTAATATATGAGTGAAAGAGGCAGAAGCCATAGCCAGTCATTGTAAAACTTCTACAGTGCAATGGAATTTTTAGTTGTTGCAAGGGATACTTATATTTTCATAGTTACAAATTTTTTACATTAATTTCTCTTGGAAATTGTGCCAAGGAAAAATTAATCCGATTCTTCTAAAGTTTTGAATTTTCTTTGAGTCTATTTTAGAAAAAAACTCCAATTTACTTTCCTAATTGGCTGATAGATATTTAACTGGTTAAACACTTAAATTTACATTTTTTTAAGTGAAAGAATAAGGCTCCAGTTTTAAGGTGTGGCTGGGTAAAAAGTATAACCATTTGTAAAGTTCTTGCTTCTCATTGTAAATCTCACCCATGGCATATAAATTGAAATATTTTTTCTAACGTTTTCCATCTCATTGTAAATCATACTGAGCTTAGATCTTTGAAAATTTTCTGGAAGTGGTGGATGGCTGCAGATGGGCCGCAGAGACTATGGCAAGGGCACATCTAGAGACAAAAGGGCTGGTGTTTAAAGTGGGCAGAGGGCTATGTGTTGCACAATTCTTGAACTGTTGCTGCCAAGACAAAGGCTTCTTCAAGGGTTTAGTTTTATCCTTTGCCGAATTTAAGCCACTGCTTATTATCGCTACTTGAAGAGCAATCAATTGCTTACTCTTTTGGAGGTTGCTAAGGTAATTTCCTTGGTTATTTATTTTTTCATCTCTGCTTTGGCTGACAGGTTTGCTGATTCCATCTTCTTCATTTTTGGTAGATTTTGATGTGCCCCTGCTTGAGTGACTGCATCTGGCATTTAATTGAAGTCCTTACTTTGTTGGTTTTTTTCTCCCCTTGTAGTGTAGAGGCTTCTCAATCAAGAGCAGGGATTGCATATTCCCTGTAGAACTCTTTTTAATTGTGGAAAAACTCCTCTAAATTCATTCAACAACTACTCGTGAGACTGAGAACATTGCAAAAGCCCCCTTTATGGACTTGTTTGGTGAGATTAAAAACCATTTCCTATTTTATCATATAGTTTCCAGAATACATAGAATGCATATTTCTATCTACTATGAATCCTTGTGTTCCAATTAGAAATGTGTTGATATGGCATTTGACAAATCCTCCAAACAACACTTAGTCCAAGTATTCCAGTTAGATTATCTCCTTTCTTTGATATTCTACAAGAAGTTTTTATAGCCCCCCTTCAAGATCTTGGGCATCTACTATGACATTTTGAAATTCATTGCGAGAATGAAATGCTTGCTGGTCTTTTCTAGTAAAGGTCTTGAACGATTTCTTACCCAAGCCTCTATTGGCCTCTTGTTAATCTTTCACTCATTGATGTGGCCTTTTCCATGAAATTCTTCTTTCCTAGAACATATCAGTGAATTTGGGCACTGCCTTTGCTTTATGCAACCATATTTGTCTTGAGTGTTTCCCTTGCTGGCCTGTTTGCTAGTGATTTCCAATGTGGATTTGGGTGGTATTGTATGCATACAAATTTTTCGTATTGTGTCAAATTTCAAGCTAAAGTCATTGTTCTAAGTTTCACTATTCTCTTTGTCTTGTCATCCATTGTCCCTTTCTAATCTTTGTAGAGTTGTAGAAGTTAGTTGTTTGAATCATTTGTTGAGGTGAAGAAGGATTGGTTGCTGCTAAAGAACATGGATAGGGGCACACCTTTGAGACAAAAGCTTTCAAATATGAAAATTAGCTAAATTTGGAGACCATGGGCATATTTCACCAAAGGTGATGGGATTTGATAGTCAAAGATTTTGAGCACACTTTGTAAATGAAGAATTCACTGTCTTGAACATAGGTGCATAGCTGGGTAGGAAGATGCACCTCAAAGAAGGAAACACAAGCATTCAATAACCCACATGCAGGTGCATGTGCAATGTGGATGGGTGCACTTGATCAAGAAAAGAACTTCCATTTACAAGGGGTGCCTATGGTCTAAGTGCACCCTTGATCAAAGGAAAAAATATGGTTTGTAAAAATCATATATATATATATATATATAATAGGCGTTCACTTAGGGTAGAGTGTCATATCCCGTTTTTCCATAATCAATGTGTGATCCAAAACTCCCATTTCCTATCACCAACATTCCCCTTGATCCAAAATTGCATATGAGTCCTTTCCCTTCAATCCCCATGCATTTGCTTAAGATCCCCAAAACTTCTAAGTATGGGGCCATGACCAATTTTCTAAGTCAATGTAAGTTGTCAGAGTTGCAAAATTTCCCTTGTTGGCATGAATTTCCTCCAAAGTCTGCTTTCTTCTATACCTCTATTGGGGTTTCAATCTTCCCCACTTAGGCATACCTCACACCGATCTCTCGCCTTCATTCCCTTCTCTTATTGGGCTATCAAACTTGCCCATCCTATCATACCTCTTCGCTAAACCTTGCTAATTCACAAGCCTTTGTTAGAGCATCATACTTCCTCTCACCAACATGCCTCCTTTTTGAACAAAGATCCTTGACTTATGTTATGAGTTGCAAGGTATTCCCAACATGCCAACTTTGACCATTCTGGCCATTCTCACCATGCATTCCACCTACCACCTGACACATCAATATGTTGTAATGCTTATTCTCAACACGTGGCTCCAGTTGTGGTACCATCTCACCAGTGACATTATTTACTTGGAGGGCATGGCTCTATGTGTATTTCCCACTACAATAACCCACTTGAAGCTACAGTCTTCAATGGATCAACCAAGAAAAACACCATCCACAAGAAAGTGATGCATCATGAGCAAGAAGACAATTTGATCAAATGATAATCTATGATGAATTGATCTAGAATGATTTACAAATGTACAAGCACCTTGTTTATATAGGCAAGGTGAGAGGAGGTTGGATAACCACCTTGGATGCAAACATTAAATGCCTAATGCATAATTTTAAATGCATGAGTGAAATATTAAATGCCTAGATAACTATAAGTTAATTAATGAGACATGGCCCCATTATTACTAGTTTCTAGAAATGCCACCTAGGAAACTAACTCCTACGTAAACTTATAATGATGTGAATAGGTCCTCACTAATAACTAGTTAGGAAATAACCCCATTCACACTAACACCCTCCATAAGTGCAACTTGGGAGTGTAGTTATTATGCAAATGACACAAAGATGGGTCCCGGCTACAACCTAGGCCATAGAAAGTCTATGTCAAATTGGAAAGTTGAGTTGAGGAGATTATTGCAGGTTGAAGGGTTTATATTAAGGGCTAGTTGTTCTCATCCGAGAGGTAGCTGATTTTTGAAGCAAATTGGGTCAGATCTAACCCCGCCATTGCAATCAGGAGGTCCAAAAACCCTTGGAATGCTTATCCAATCGTCGAAATTCGACATTGTCATCCGGAGGCCATCAAAGGTTTTTCTTGCTATATTGGCGAGGGCATCCATACCGTACGGATCCGTATAGTCAGGGCAGAAACCCCCCCCTCGTTGGCAAAAAAGAAAATTTGAAGCGGCATATCATCAATTTGCAGGTTGATTTTTTTTATTGGGCTTCTATAGTTTCTCTATAGTTCATTGGAAAATATTTTATCAAGGGCATATTTAATTATTTGGCGGTCTGAATATTTTTAATTTCTGCGGTTATTTAAAAGGCGGACGAAATCTTTATTTTTTAAGTCGACATCTATTAAAAAAGGGAGGATTAAAATCTTTATATCGACATATATTTATTTGAGATTTTAATTGCCCAAAGGCAATATTAAAATCTCCGTAATATCATTGGTGTCGGTTTAATTCAAAATCTGTAGAGTATCTTTCTTTTTGGCCTACATTAGAATCTTTGTCGGCCCATAGTACAACCTTGCAGGGCATTTATTGATAGGGCCCGTGCCTTGTTTCCTCCCATCGTCTGTTGAAGACTTGCTGGTCAACTGTTCCTGCCGACGCCCTATGTTTTCTTCGTCAGCTGGAGTTCTCAGCCCGTCCACCGTTCTATCAGCTTGAGCCCCCTTATTGCTAGGTCAAGGTCATATCTTGGACTGAGAGCTCAGCCTTGGAGCGGCACCATCCTCGCCCAACCAGTCTTCTGCCCCTGCCCACCGGTCTTGACGACATAATTTCTTTTTTGCCAACACCCAGCCCTGGTCATATTGCGGACCAGGGGCCTATATTTTTTTTGCCCCAGGTGCTTTAATTTTGGCACCTATTTAGCCTGCACACCCAAATTGGGCTGTTTCATTCAACGAAGCATAACTTTTTGCTAGAATATCGGATTTTCGCAAAAAAGATATTGCTGGAAAGCTGGTTTTGTGTACTTCACAGCGGTGCAGAGTATTTCGCTAGATTTTACTCTGGGTATGAATTATAGCCAACTGAAGTCAGTGCTTCCTTTTGGACTCCCGAGCTTGTATCTTTTCACTAGTTTGTCGGATTTTGGAGATTCCAGTGGCATTGCTCAAATTACAAAAACTTAATCACCTCTAAGTCTCATGCATTGATTGCCACACCACCTAAGGGGAAAGGGAAGAAAAAGAGTAAACCTAAGGCAGGATCTAGTGGGACTTCCACTACCTCTTCAAAAGAGGATAAACATAAGGAGAAACCCACACGTACCTTTTGCAAGGGGATAGGGCATAGTGAATAGGTTTTCTATAAGGAGATTCATGAGTTAAAACAACCTCTCAAGGATCACAATATTTCAGTTCCTTCTTCATCTAGTTCACCTTCTACCACACAAGAGGAGACTCCACATAAAGAGGATAAAAGAACTACCTCTAGAGATTCTATAGGCAAGGGTCGTGCATTGATTACTACTTTTGTTGATAGCCCTGAAGGATGGATTATTGATTTAGGTGCATCGAGGCACATTGCTAGCTCTTTTGATCACATTATTCGAGGGTCACTTAGAGCACCTTAGTTTGATACAATGTTGACTACCAATGCTGATATGGTTCATGTAGCTGGTATGTGTGATGTTGATTTGGGTACAGGGCATGTTCATGATGCACTTTATATTCTTGAGATGGCCTAGAATCTACTCTTAGTTTATTAGTCTGCATAGGATGGCAATACAGTTGAGTTCACATTTGAGTCACTTCTCATTCAGAAGGAGACATGACAGCTCATTGTTGTAGGCTTGGCTGATCACCAGTCAAAGGTATAGTATACCTTCTCCCACTTCTATCATGACAATGATCCTTATGTTTTTGATTCCCCTGATTCTAGAGTGGATAAAAATTCATATGATAGAAATGGCGGTTGGTTGAATTTGGCTCTTCTTTGTGTGGTTCCATCATCTCATACAATTGATTCAGTACAACAGGATATATTCAGTTTTTTAGACTTGGGATTATAGGATGGCTTTGTTTCAGGTATTGCAGACTTGGCTACTTCTACAGGTTTGGAGGACATTCTTGAGGGGATCACTCTCCTCTTTGCAGATTCTACTTTAGAGGGTATTTTTGAGTCTCCACATTCCATTGTTTCAACCTTGATTGGGGATCTTGATTTTGGTGAGACTTCTTTGGAGGCACTTGATTCCTTTTCAAAGATTTCGTATATGAGGCTTCTTCCCTCCCATTTCATCTTGGAGTTGGAGTTTCTTCCTCATCTACCATTGGATTTGTTTCTTCCTAGAGGGAGACATGTGGTTTGTTGTCATTGGATACTTTTTTGGCTTCAGGCTCTCTTCAGTGGTTTTGATGTTGCTTCATTCAAGGGGGGAATCTAGTCTCCATCATTTCCTTCATTGGAGGGATCATTATATTGTATTCTTGTGATGGATGTAGCTCTAGGGGGGTATTGATGTTGAGACCTCCACTCATCACTTCCATTACTTGTACATGATTTGCATTATATCTCTTTTTTGGAGAGGAGTTTTGTCCCATGAGGTTTTCTCCTTTTCTCCGTTTGTAATAGATTGCATTTTCATTTCTACATGGGTACCTAACATGGCCTAGTAGTTGGGACCCAGCTTTGCATTTTGCATCATTTGCATAATAACTACACTCCCAAGTTGCACTTATGGGGGGTGTTAGTGTGAATGGGGCTATTTCCTAACTAGTTCCTAGTGAGGACCTATTCACATCATTAATAAGTTTACTTAGGAGTTAATTTCCTAGTTGTCATTTTTAGAAACTAGTATTAATGGGGCCATGTCTCATTAATTCGCTTATAGTTATCTAGGCATTTAATGTTTCACTCATGCATTTATAATTATGCATTAGGCCTTTAATGTTTGCATCCAATGTGGTTATCCAACCTCCTCTCACTTTGCCTATATAAACAAGGTGCTTGTACATTTGTAAATCATGCTAGATCAATTCATCATAGATCATCATTTGATCAAATTGTCGTCTTGTTCATGATGCATCACTTTCTTGTGGATCTTGTTTTTCTTGGTTGATCCATTGAAGATTGCAGCTTATTAATGAACAATAACCCACTTGTAGTTGTAGTCTTCAATGGATCAACCAAGAAAGACACCATCCACATGAACAAGAAAGTGATGCATCATGAGCAAGAAGACAATTTGATCAAATGATGATCTATGATGAATTGATCTGGAATGATTTACAAATGTACAAGCACCTTGTTTATATAGGCAAGGTGAGAGGAGGTTGGATAACCACCTTGGATGCAAACATTAAATGTCTAATGCAGAATGTTAAATGCATGAGTGAAATATTAAATACCTAGATAACTATAAGATAATTAATGAGACATGGCCCCATTTTTACTAGTTTCTAGAAATGCCACCTAGGAAACTAAGTCCTAAGTAAACTTATAATGATGTGAATAGGTTCTCAGTAATAACTAGTTAGGAAATAACCCCATTCACACTAACACCCTCCATAAGTGCAACTTGGGAGTGTAGTTATTATGAAAATGGCACAAAGATGGGTACCGACTACGAGGCCATGTTAGGTACCCATGTACAAAGGTGAATGCAATCTCTCACAAAAGGAGAAAAGGAGAAAACTCAATGGGACAAAACTCCTCTCCAAAAAAGAGATATAATATAAATCTAATGCAAATCATGTACAAGTAATGGAAGTGATGAGTGGAGGTCTCAACATCAATACCCTCCTAGAACTACATCCATCACAAGAATACAATATAATGATCCCTCTAATGCAGGAAAAGATGGAGACTAGATTCCTGAATGAAGCAACATCAAAACCAATCAAGAGAATTTGAAGCCGAAAAAGTATCCAATGACGACAAACCACATGTCTCCCTTTAGGAAGAAACAAATCCACCGTAGATGAGGAAGAAAATCCAACTCCATGATGAAATAGGAGGGAAGAAGCCTCGTATATGAAATCTTTGAAAAGGAATCAAGTGCCTCCAAAGAAGTCTCACCAAAATTAGGATCCCCAATCAAGGTCGAAACAATGGAATGTGGAGACTCAAGAATACCCTCCAAAGTAGAATCTGGAAAGAGGAGAGTGATCCCCTCAAGATTGTCCTCCAAACCTGTAGAAGTAGCCAAGTCTGCAATACCTGAAACAAAGCCATCCTGTAATACCAAGTTTGGAAAATTGAATATATCCTACTATACTGAATCAACTGTATGAGATGATGGAACCACACAAAGAAGAGCCAAATTCAACCAGCCACCATTGCCATCATATGAATTACTATCTACTCTAGAATCAGGGGAATCGGGAACATAAGGATCATCATCATGGTAGAAGTGGGAGAAGGTCACCTTTGACTGATGATTAGCCAAGCCTACAACTATGAGCTGTCTTGTCTCCTTCTGAATGAGAACTGACTCAGATGTGAACTCAACTGTATTGCCATCCTGTGCAATTTGATAAAATTAGAGTAGATTGTGGGCCATCTTAGGAATATAAAGTGCATCATCAACATGCCCTGTACCCAAATCGACATCACATATACCAACTACATGAACCATATCAGCATTGGAAGTCAACATCGTATCAAACTAAGGTGCTCTAAGTGACCCTGGAATAATCTGATCAAAAGAGCAAGCAATGTGCCTCGATGCACTTGAATCAATAATCCATCCTTCAGGTCTATCAACAAAGGTAGTAATCAATACACGACCCTTGCCTCTAGAATCTCTAGAGGTAGTTCCTTTATCCTCTTTATGTGGAATCTCCTCTTGTGTGGTAGAAGAAGAAGGTGAACTAGATGGAGAAGGAACTGGAATATTGTGATCCTTGAGAAGTTGTTTTAACTCATGAATCTCCTTCTTATAGAAAACCTATTCACTATGCCCTATCTCGTTGCAAAAGGTACATGTGGGTTTCTCCTTCTTAGATTTATCCTCTTTTGAAGAGGTGTTGGAAGTCTTACTAGATCCTGTCTTAGGTTTACTCTTTTTCTTCCCTTTCCCCTTAGGTGGTGTGGCAATCAATGCATGAAACTTAGAAGTGACATAATGTTGACTAAGTTTGGATTGTTCCCTAGTCAATCTCTCACAAAAGGTCCCAAAAGATGGCATGACAAAATTATCACCTAACCCATCCATAGTGGAATAGAGAGAAGTGGCAAAATAAGCAAATGCACCCTTCAACTTAGACAAGATCAAGAATATACATTCCTTGTCAGTTTTGTCTTTCCCACACCCTGCTAACTAAGTATGTAAAGACTTGAACTTCACCAAATAATCCTCAATTGTAGGGAATGAATCAATGGAAAGAGATGCCAACTCAACTTCTATTTGTAATGCTCTAACACCACTAACAAAATCAAAGAGATCCTTATATTTGTCCCATACCTGTCTAGGTGTAGTACACTCCTCAATGTGGAAGAATAAAGAGTCAGAAACATGCAATGCAATCAAGCCCATCGCCTCATCACATTTGTTCTGATGTGCAAAATTCTCATATTCTCTAGTGAATTCTGGTTGTTCCTCAGTCAAGGTAGACCATAATCCCCTAGACCAAAGTAATCTCTGCATCTTCACCTTCCATGTGTGATAATTGTGAGTAAGAAGCTCAAGTATTGATTCTGCTATGTGTGCCAAAACAAAAACCAAGCAAGGGGCAAATATATCTGATAGAAATGTTGTGAAACCCCCAAGATATGTTGTGCCACTGAAAATGAAGCCTCCCAATGCAAATAAACCTTCTCCAAATTGTAGTATGTCCAAGATATCAAGTAAATGCCTCAAATTACAAAAAATTAATAGAATGTACCTGGAGCTGAATCTAAAAAAAGGTGAATGGACAAAATGAAAGAACTCTGAATCACCTTTGCAATGTTGTTGGAATCTTTGAAATCCGACAAATAGGTGAAAATATATGAGCTTGGGAGACCAAAAGGAAGCACTGACTTCAGTTGGCTATAGTTCATACCCACAACAAAATCTAGCAAAATGCTCTGCACCACTGCGAAGTACACGAAACCAAATTTTTGACAATATCTTGTATGCCAAAATCCGATATCCTTGCGAAAAGTTATGCTCCGTTGAATGAATCAACCCATATTTGGGTGTGCAAGCTAAATAGGTTAAAAAATTAGGCACCTAGTGGCAAAAAAAAAGCCCTTGGTCGACAATATGACCGCGGTTTATTTGGTTGGCAAAAAAGAATGCAGTCGCTAGGCGCAGCGGCGACAGAGTGGTGGAGTGGCAGTGGCAGTGGCAAGGCGACGCCGCTCCCACGGGTGGAGCACTCGGTCCACAATATAACCAACAATGGGGGCTAAGAGCTCAATTAGATGGAGAAAACACAAGGCGCTGGCGGGAACGGTTGATTGGCAGGTCTTTGGTGAACGGCGTGAGGAACAAGGTACAAGCCCAGACAATAAATGCCCTGGAAAGTTGTGCTATGGGTCAACAAAGATTCTAATGTAGGTCGAAAAGAAAGATACTTTGCCGATTTGATTTAAACCCTGCCAAAAATAAATTGCCATCGAGGATATTTTGGATATTGGCAATTAAAATCTCAAATAAATATATATGCCATTAAATATTTCGAACCCCCTTTTTTAAAAATATGTTGACTGAATAATATATTCGATCACCTTTTTAAGTAAAGTCTGCAGAATAAAAAATAATCAGACTACCTAAATAAATCAACCCCAATAATATTTATTTTGCCAACACTATATCAATACTATAGTAGCCCAAATAATTTTTTTTAACTTGCAATATGATATGATGCCGATGCAAAAAAATTCTGAAGGAAGGGGGGGTGGGGATTTTTTTTTTCCTACGACTATACGATCCGTACAGTACGGATTTTTCCCAAACCAGCTGCAAAAAACCTCTGATGGCCTCTGGATGACAATGTAGAATTTTGACGATTTGATAGGCTTTCCTAGGGTTTTTGGATCTCTTGATCGCAATGGCGGGGTGAGATAAGACCCAATGTCCTTTAGAAATCAGTTGGATCTCGGATGAGAACAACTAGCCCTTGATATAAACCCTTCAACCTTCAATAATCTCCTCAGCTCAACTTTCCAATTTGTGATGGATCTTCTATGGCCTAAGCTTTGATACCATGTTGGAAATATGAATGAACAATAAACCACTTGAAGCTGCAGTCTTCAATGGATCAACCAAGAAAGACACCATCCACATAAACAAGAAAGTGATGCATCATGAGCAAGAAGACAATTTGATCAAATGACAATCTATGATGAATTGATCTTAGAATGATTTACAAATGTACAAGCACCTTGTTTATATAGGCAAGGTAAGAGGAGGTTGGATAGCCACCTTGGATGCAAACATTAAATGCCTAATGCATAATTTTAAATGCATGAGTGAAATATTAAATGCCTAGATAACTATAAGCTAATTAATGAGACATGGCCCCATTATTACTAGTTTCTAGAAATGCCACCTAGGAAATTAACTCCTAAGTAAACTTATAATAATGTGAATAGGTCCTCACTAATAACTAGTTAGGAAATAACCCCATTCAGACTAACAAGATCCTTGACTTATGTTATGAGTCGCAAGGTATTCCCACCATGCCAACTCTAACCATTTTGGCCATTCTCACCATGCATTCCACCTACCACCTGACATATCAATATGTTGTAAAGCTTATTCTCAACACGTGGCTCCAGTTGTGGTACCATCTCACCAACAACATTATTTACTTGGAGGACATGGCTCCATGTGTATTTCACACTACAAGAGTTGAGTACACTACCCTAGATGCTATTAGTATAGTAGTTAGGGTTGGTGGTTGCCGATCTTCACTCCATTAATAGTGGGAGTTATTGTAGGTTTCAAGTATCTTCTTCCATACCTTCCCAGTACCTCTCTACACACATGGATGCAGATTTTGGGGGTGATTCAAAGGAAAATGACAGTGGATGGTATGGGCACTACCATCTTTGTACTTCTTTGGTACTCCACAGTTTCCATGCTATTTTTGGCCTCTCTAAAGATGGTATTTTGGGTGGAAAGCCTAAGAAGTAAAGCATCTTTAACCAAACTAACACAACCCTACATAGAATTTGTCACGAGAAATTGTTGTTCTAATGTCCAGCTTTGAAGATGAAAATCCCATGGATCTCGTGTCAGAGGATGAAACCCCTTTGGCTGAGGGAAGACTTACATAGAGGTAGTATTTGAGCTTTCATGGTGGTCGATAATGGTGACAGTGAATCCACACAACACAATTTTCGTGAATGTAAGCTTTGTATTCAACATAACTTTGAAAACTAAACATTGTAATATCATACAGTCCCACTTCATCTAAGAGGTAATCTGTATTTAGAAATCCCTTGTACTCAAGGTTTGTTATTATTGCAAATGTTTTCTTTAATATGTTTCAATTGTGGTAGCAACATTTGTGAAATGTACCCCCTTAATTTTTCGGATTTATCAACATAATAAACCAGCATCCAAACACTGATTAGCGTTAGCTCCAAATCCAAATCAGCTCATAAAGTAACCCTCACCAAGAATGTTCACCAAGATCCTAGTATGGGCGAGGTGATAACATATGGTTTGGGGATCGTTAGGAAAATCATAATTGAAAGTACAATTCATCTGCTAAGCAGGCATCCACAAGCGGTGGGAATACTCCACTTATTCAGTGGGTGAGATTATTACAACTTATTAAGGCGGCAAGCTAGCCATGTAACCACACTTCCACTTGAACAGTGGGGGGTATACAATCCTCACAACCACTTATTTCGTGGGGGGAATACAACATTAATGAAAGATTATTTATTAAACTCGACCACTCAATCGTGGGAGTATGAAATAAACTAAATTGCAGCAATAATAAAATAATCAGCAGTTAGTACTACTCATAGTTGCAAGACTCGCCAATTTCAAAAACTTGCCAAGCCCGGAAAATACGGTACGGAAAAAACTCGGCAAAAACTCTACAACTTAAAAATTTTCTTAAACTTCATTAAAAACACATTTTTTTTGCAAAATTCAATGATAAGATGCATCCAATGAGTCAATAAAATGAGTACATAGAAGAAACAAGCTGAGTCTAGTTATATTTGATTGATTTGAAAGAAAATTAAATACAAAATCGCATCCCCATGTGAAATGCTCAATACGCTGATAATGATAGTCTGAAACAAAATGAAAATAGCAAATTGTTTTTGTAAAACTGAAAGTAAATACAACATTAATATATTTCAGCTTTTACAAATTCACATCTTCCTCTTCCCATGTCTAGTAGTAGTACTTCTAGTTCTCGGTAATACGGGAGAGGATGTAGTCGTGGCCTGACTCGTAGGCATATGTTGTGGTTGCTCAACCTCCATCTCGGATGTAGATCCTACTACTGGCGGCTCTGGCACTGCCAATGACTCCTCCTCAAGATCATCCTCAATGTCATCCAATGAAAATGCAAATCCACCCCCCCCCCTCCATTGCCTGTCGCTCAAAGTCCTAGATCTCATTCTCGGAAAACAATGGAGGTTGCTCATCTTGCCCTATCCAATCATTGTATGGATCTATCTCATCCAAATCAATTGAATCATCTGATATTTCCTTAATCTGTTTTTTGCGCAGCCAAAGATTATATTGCACATATACAAGGTCATTCATGCGTTTTTGAGCTAGTTTGTTCCTTTTCTTTGTGTGGATGGCCTCAAACAAGCTCCAATTGCGCTCACAATTGGACGAACTACAAGGCTGCGATAAGACACAGAGGGCGAATTTTTGGAGATGTGGGGTATTTCCACCCCAATTTGACCACCAAACATCTACAAAAAACAAATTAAAAGTTAGAAAAGAACTTAGAAACTTAGAAAGGAAAGTCAAAATTCAAAAGTTGAAAACATATGTTATCAAATTATCAATATTTGTAACTTGTAAATTTCAAATTTTATACCTGGTGGCTGACTGTGTATTGTCTTCTTTGCTAGCTCTAAAGAGAAGAGTGCACCCCTTTTTTCTCTATAACTTTGGATTTCATTAACAATGAGTTCTCCCTCCTCAAGGGTGGGTGACATCCTCTGAATGCACTTCATGAGGCCCTCCATAACCTCTCCTGTAGGATCTGAGTAGGTGCTTGAATGGAAGAAATGAGGGTTCAAGAAGTACCCTGCTGCATGGAGGGGTTGGTGTAGTTGATGGTTCCACCTCCTGTCAATAATCTCCCAAATGGGATCAAATTTGAGGCTGTCCCCTTTATAATAAATTTTTATAGCCTCCTTGGCCTCAGAAAGATATCCCATTGGGATTTTATCCCCATCCACCAAGCGGAGCACTCTAACCAAGGGCTCTGACACCTACAAATTACAATATAAAAATGCAAAAATATTAGAGTTTCAAATTTACAATGAAAGACATTAAAAAATTTATTCAATTTGAATTCAAATTCAATGTTTTGAAATTGAAGCTACCTTCACAATCTTTGTTGCCCTTTGTGCAAATTCGACATCAAACACAATTTTTGACACCTTTTCTCCTTCTGGCTTCTTCGAATAGGTTGAGTCCATCCATGGTTGACTCACAAACATTTGTTTCAAAGCCGTCAAAGAACTAAGAATGCTTTGCAACGTTAAGAAAATCGTTGCAAACCTTGTGACACTTGACCTCACCAATTCTTTCCCTTTGGTGTGCTCCCTCATCAAGCGAAGAACCCAAGGGTGATTGTAGATGTATTTAGTGATCCTCCTCGCATCCTCTACAATTGGTGTGACCCAATCTAGTTTTCCTATGTCCTCCAAAAGAAGGTCAAGGACATGGGCTGCACATGGTGTCCAACAAATTGAGGGGTGTCTATCTTGGAGGAGTCTTCCTGCTGCCACATATGCTGCTGCATTATTAGTTATGATTTGCACAATATTTGCAATCCCCACCTCCATGCAAACTTCCTCCAACATCTTAGCCAAATTTTCTGCAGTTTTTACAATGTGGGAGGCATCAACTGATTTTAAGAACACCACCTTTTCTTTGCATGCAACCAAGAAATTAATGATGGTACGGTTTTTTCCATCCGTCCACCCATCAGAAAGAATAGAGCAGCCATATTTTATCCATTTTTCTTTTGCTCCTCTACTACTGCCCTTGCCCTTTAAGTTGCATTAGTAAGCAACCTACAAATACAAAGTGAAATTAAGTACACAATTTTTATTTGTAAACAAAAAAAAAAGCTTAAATTCATCATAAATTATACTTAAAAAACATAAATTAAAGAACATAAACTAACCTCCCACTCAAGTCCGTGCGAGAAGGCGCCTTGTAGCCTTTTCCTGCAACTGTTAATCCGGTGACCAAATTGTGCCAGTAAGGAGAACTCACCACATTGAAAGGGATATTATTAAAATACCAAAAATCTGCACAAGCAATGTCTGCTTGCTCATGCACCTCCCTATTCCATCCAGTCGCCTCTAAGGAAGGTTGTGCACTAGGTGTGTTTCTAGGCACAAAATAATTATGCAACCGTGTAGGTCCTGCCGCTGCCGCTGCCGCTGCCCCTGGTGCTCTACTAGTGGTAGATGAAGCCGAGATGGAGGTGTTAATGGGTTGCCTTGATCTTCGCATACGTGGGCCACAAAGAGAGCCCACTATCTCCTTAGTAAAATCATAATCATCATTCGACTCAATTGGAGCACCTTGAGAAGAGGCAATGGTTGCTTGCATTGCTAGTCTTGCCTTCTCTCTTTGCATTTTTTTTTTCTCCTGCAGTTGAAAGTATGGCATTCATATGTCTTTTTATTTCTTCTATGGTTTCAAGATATTCCTTAGCATCACGTTGAGGGATGCCTGCAAGGTGGTACTTGAGGCGATTGATGCCTCCACGATATACTTTTTTACATTGAATGCAATATACCGTGCCAGGTATGGGTCCTAGATAAGCATATTTCCAGGCAGGATCTCTAGCTCCTGGAGGACGAGTGCCTACAAACCCCGCAGACATGGATGGGATAGAGCTTCAGGTGGAAGCAGGTTCAGTAGCCATTATCAATTAATTATTAACCTACACAAAGTGAAAGTCAAAGCACAACTTGTTAGTTTTTTATAGAAAATTTAAAAACAAGCTAAATTAGATTAAATCAAAAGAGATTACTTTAAGTTTAAATTACTAAAAATCTATCACTAGATTCTAAACATTTTCATAACAAAAAAATTGGATTTAAAAAATAAAATAATAACTTGGTTTTCAAAAATATGTGAAAAAATGAAAAAAATCTGAAAATTACTTCAAACTAGTAAAAAATAAAGCTAATGTAAGATTGTAAACATGTCACTCAACAAAAAAGATGATTCAAAACAAAAAAAATAACTAGGGTTTTAAAAAAATGAAAAAATCAAAAAAATATATAAAAAAATCAAAAAAATTTATTAAAAAATCTTGTTTTGATGAATATAAATGCATTTAAATCATTTTCAGACTACATTCAGATGATTTGTTAACATAGAACCAACAAGAATGAAGATTTAAAAAAAAAAAAAATGAATAAGAAAAATAAGAAAACCTACCTGGAAATCCAATTTTCCTTCTAAATTCGATGTAAATTCCCTTCAAATCTTTTCTTTTCAATGCAAAATCGCCACAAATGAGTGCACAATGCCTTGGAGAGGTATTTTGCTGAGTGTGAGAAGAGAAGTGAATGAAAAAAACAAGTTAAAATTGTTTTTTAGCGGTTGCCTGGGCGTGTGGACAGTCGCGCGGGTTTTTCCAGAGAACTCGCTGTACATTCTGGAAAAACTCGTCAAAAGTACGGTGAGTTTTTCCAGAATGTACGACAAGTTTTCTCGACGTACAAATGCCTAGAAAACTCGCCAGCCAAAAAAACTCGCGAGTTTTTTGAAACTCGCCGAGTTTTTGGCAAGTCTTGCATCTATGATCTGTAACTCCCAGAAGTTGAAACACTTCATTTCCCAAAGGGACGCCACCTTCTAGCATTTACTTTATTTAAAATATCAAAACATTCTCCTTTAGGCGTTCCTTTCAATTTGCAACAATAAACATTTAAAATAATCATTAATTGCATAAGAAGTTCGACCCCCTTTATGTTCCCTTCATTAAAACAACTTGAAGTCATCAAGCCTAGGCGTGGGGTACAACTTCAAGACATAAAATTGACTAAGTCTAGAACTCAGCCCAAGGAGGGATAGAAGCCAAAAACCAAAACCAATACTCAAACTGATTCTGCCAGAAATAGAATGATGATTTGAGTAGAATTACTGATGATGCCATTGTTGAAAATAGACTTACTAAAAATAGCCAATACCATAAATAGTAAGTTAACTTCAACCTCTTCAAAAAACCAAACTGAACAGACACATTGCCCAAAATAGAAATGTGAACTGCAGATGATTGAACTGCTACTAGAATGATACTGCTATAAATAAACTTACTAAAAATAGTAATTGCTATAAATGGTAAGTTTGCAAAACTTTATCTGAGCAGTAATCGTGACTTACTAAAAATAGTAAGTGTTTTCAAATGCCTTCTGATCACAAACCGGGAAGCCAACCTGATTTACTATAAATAGTAAATTCTTGGAAAAGTTATCAAATGGAGATGCATGATACATCATTCTGAAGCTCTCTGAAAACCCAAAAAACTCCACCAGACATGCATCAAAAACTCTCGCATACAAACCCTCAAAACTGCATCTGAAACCTCCTAAAAAATAGGAATCCCTAATTTTCAATTCTGCTTATCTTACGAGTTTCTGGAAATAGGCTAAATCCTCAAGAAGAGTGTAGGGCTAAAATGGGGACATTACAGTCCGCCCTTCTCAAAATTGCTTGTCCTCAAGCAATGCCACCACACTCCAAAAAAACAATTTGATCCTTACTATGCCAAAAGGAATCCAACTTTGTAAGGACCCACCATGCTGATGCTGCACCTCATTGATCTCACCAACATAGTCAAAATTCCAAGACTGCTTTGTCCTCCTACCAAACATGTAGCCCATTCTGACAGCCCTGAAAGTAATGAAAACATCATCTTGCAGCATTCCTTGTCCAAAAAGCTCCGAGGAGTCTAAATCTGCAACATCGAAGTCTAACACATTCCTACACGATAAAGGAAATAATCTTTTCAATTCATAAGCATACTCCAAAACATAACTCTTCATAGCATCAAGCAGAGTCATGACAGCATATGTGACTCTTCCAATACTTCTTGCAAAGGAAAGAACAACTCCTTGCAAGGGATCTTCCATCACGTCTTCAAAATTCAACGAAGACGTTGAATGCCTTTTGTGAAATAAACTGGTAAAACTAATATGACTCCAATAAAAACTTACAAATTTCACCTCATGGATTTCCAATTGGTGAACCAAATTAGTTTCCAATTTGCTGCTCCAAGCATTGGTATAGGAGAAAACATAGAGAAGGCCACTGTTAAACATTAGAGAACATCCCATACATGAATTCTGGCTATACCGAGACAATCCTTTTCTCTTTTGAGCCTCAAAGTCAGTTCTAATAGTTGACTGAAAGGTTTGAAAGTGAAAACACCAATCAACTAACAAGTCTGATTTAGACATTTCGAAATCTGATCTATGAAAAATAAGCATTCCAAACCGTAAGCAGCAGCTGCAATATGAAAAGTCTTCAACAAAATAAGCATATCTGCTCATGAATAAGGCTAGTGACACCTTATTCAGAAGACCCATTGCCACAAATAAATAATTTATGATCATGATATCCCTCCAAACCTTCATTTTATAGAAAGAATTTACCATCCAACTGTTGATTAAGGAGCAACCTCCAACACTCTGGTGAATGAGCATAACACCATGTGTCAATTTCACCCTTTTAAGTTTTTAATTTTTCTCTATTCGATGAAATATGCCAGGATCCCAAGTCATTAGCATTGAAGAACCATTTCTCAGACGGAGAATCGCTCTTAATTAGACCTTCTGATTCAAATGTTCCATCTGAATAAATACTTATTGAAACTCCAAGAAGTATTCAACAAATTTGAATTCAAAACCAAGAGTTGTGAACTGCCGGATAGATTCAATGAATCCTTCATCAATCTCAATTCTGAAGTCGGTTATTCTCAAGGATGCTGGAGCAAACATAAAACCAGACATAAATCTAACCAACAACCTCATCAAAAACTGGATAAATTCTTCATCAGAATGCCAAGCAATTCTTTGTTGTTCAAGAAGAATTTCTTCATCCCTTCTAGTTTCTGGACTCTCCATTTCCTGCAAAAAGGATGACCTAGGAACGGGAATGTATTCATCTTCATGCACCAATTCTTCAATGCTAGAATGTCTTCCTCCACCACTAGTACTTGCAGAATTTCCCTCATCATTTTCATAAAGAGGATTTTCATAAATCCCACTAGCACCTTCTTCATACCAAGGATTATCAAAGTCCTGAAAAACTTGTTGATGAGAATTTGAATGCTCCTGCCTTTCAGGACAATGTTCCATGTCAAATGTTTCTTGTGTGAGGTCAAGCTCATCAAGAATTTTTTGAATCTCTTCAGCTCTCCCTTTGTTTTCTTGCTCCCATGAACATTGAGCAGCAAAAATCTGATTCTCTGTTTCAATTAAAGCCTCATGCACTTCTTGCAACTTGGCTTTAGTTTGCTCATTCCATTCTAACGCCTTGTCTCCAATTTTGGCCACTTTGTCTTTATCACGGATGATGAGCATAAGACTTGATTTGAATTCTTGCAAGGCATTTTTAATTGACTTCATATTAGCAATAGAAATACAACATACATCAAGGCTTCTAGGCACTTCATTAATCAGATCTTCTATTTTCCGATGAATATCGAGTTTGGATAAAACTTGAATTTATTTTTCAGCTGGCATAGAACTTGAGCTGCATACTTCATGAATTGGTTGAGATGGGGCTGTGCTGCTTTGGTGTACAAAGATGTCAAAAATACTTTCAGCTGAACTCCTCACATTTTCACGCATCTGTTGTACACTTTTCATCATCTCATCAAGGGTATCTCCCAATTCATTAGCTTTTTGTCTCAGCTTGGCTTCGAGCAAAGAAAATTCTGTTCTGTGCTCACTAGAAATTGCTTCTTCCATGCTGTCTTCAACACAAGATTCAACGTTTGTGAAGGAGGGATTTTCCTCTTCAACATTTTCTGTTTTCTCGTGTTGTTCTAACTAGGATCCTCCTGAATTTCGAAGATGTAGAAGGAATTCATTAGTTGATAGGATATCATCAATTGAGGACGTTTTTTCAGTCTCAAGAAATTCCTCCTTTGTATCTTCATCTTGAGTCTCCTTAACTGTTGTTTCCACAACACTTTCTTCATTAGAATGCTTGACTTCTTCATGCGCCTCTGAAACTGCTGTGGTCTTACTACATTCCCTTAAAGAATGCATAGACACTTTTTGTGTCTCCAGAGTAGATGTTGTCTTTATGCATTCTTCCATAGGATGCATGGACAAATGTATTTCGGTAGATACCCCCAGAACATTTGCTACAAAGTCAAAGGGGTTCCAACTTTCATTTCCTTCTTTAGCATTGAAATTCTCTTCTTTGTTCTCCATAGTCTTCATCAAAAGAGGCTTTAAATTTTCTTCACATTGATGAAACAATCCTTTGTTCAAAATGTCAGTAATAGGAGAAATCTGCTCTTCTTGCTCATATGTGTCCAAGAGAAGAGATTGGACAATTTGAGGAATGAATTCCATTTCATTAATTGACAAAACAAGGACATTACTGACAGCAGCATATAAATCCTCCCCTTGCTCACTCCAAGTTGAATTTAAAAAATAATGGAATAATTGATAAATTTGATTTTGCATGTCCAAATCTATCAACAACAAACTTGCTTTGAGCATGGAAAATGTCTTCAAGATGGTAACTCTTTTTGGAAAAAGACTGCTATCCGTTTCATCTAGATCTTAGAAACTTTCAACAATCAAGTGCAACACTTTCTTCATAGTACCATCATCATAGGTGCCAAAATCCTCATCATTTCACTAAGACAAGAAGTGACCAGCAGATTGACTTCTTCATCAGGATGCATTAACCAATATGGTTGATTCATGGAGATCATTGTAGGAGTTAAAACTCTTTTAATCAGATCAGATGGTGACTGGTTCACCTGATTCAAACATTGTTCCAACATATGAAGGACATCTGATTCCTCTTGCACGGACTTACATTCTTCATTGAACCTCTTTCCAATTGTGTAAAGAGATTTTGCCAAACTCATCCTTCATTTAAATCCATGACTTAAATTGCCAAGACAAGGTTTCTTATAACCCCTAAACAAGTGTCATCTTCAAAAACTTCTGAAGCTGAAACAAAACTTTGTTTCCTTTGGTGTAGCAACAAAATTCTCTATCACTCATTTGTTTCTGAAGCGCTGAACACACAGGATGGCAGGAAAACAGGCTCTGATACCATTGAAATGTACCCCCTTAATTTTTCGGATTTATCAACACAATAAATGAACATCCAAACACTGATTAGCGTTAGCTCCAAATCCAAATCAGCTCATAAAGTAACCCTCACCAAGATCACAATATGGGCGAGGTGATAGCATATGGTTTGGGGATCGTTAGGAAAATCAGAAATGAAAGGACAATTCATTTGCTAAGCATGCATCCACAAGCGGTGGGAATACTCGATTTATTCAGTGGGTGAGATTATTACAACTTATTAAGGCGGCAAGCCAACCATGTAACCACACTTCCACTTGAACAATGGGGGGTATACAATCCTCAACCACTTATTTCGTGGGGGGGGGAATACAACATTAATGAAAGATTATTTATTAAACTCGACCACTCAATCGTGGGAGTATGAAATAAACTAAATTGCAGCAATAATAAAATAATCAGCAGTTAGTACTACTAACCAGCTTTACAATGGATAATATCAGCTGCAAATAAGAAAGATATGCTTCCAAACTCTATCAATGGTTAGAATAATCAACCACTAACATTTACAATATAGAAAGATATGGAATTGAAGCTCATATCAACAAATTATCAAAATCTAACTAATCTGATCAGAAATAAATGATATAGAAAATCAGACCAACAAGATAGGAAATCACCAAAATATTCATATCTCCACCAAATGGAGTCCGTTTGACGTGAAACTGAATGCAAATGAATCCTTGAACAAAGGCGTCCAAAACACAATAGATAGACACCTTCAAAACTTGCACCTGTCAGTGGAACGAATCCCAATGCAACCAAGTAGAATGGTACGACCTCCAGGAAGGGTCGACCTTCCAAAAATCAGAAATTGAACTAAAAAATCTGCAAACTTGCAGAAAGGGGCGCCCTCCACAGTAGAATAGCATGGGCCAGTACCCAGAATGAAAGAAAATTCACTGATGAAGCTATGAACAAAAACTTGCTTCAGCCATGATGAACTAACAACTCAGAAAACAGGCTATACATCAGCAACCTGTTTGATAACATCAAATTTGAAGCTCCATCTGCACTTTAAAGTGAAGTACAGTCTCATAGATCCACTTAGGAAGCCATAGTTTTAGGCCCGAAGGATGGATTGAATTTACTTAGCTTCCCCTTAGCCAGGTTCTGGATTTTAAACCAGCAACATAACTTTACTTTTCAAAATTCAAGCATAAGAAACAATGAGCAAGGCACCAATATATAAACTTCAATTGGCAAGTGAAGCAATCTGTAACTCCTAAAAGTCGAAACACTTCATCTCCCAAAGGGACGCCACCTTCTAGCATTTACTTTATTTAAAATATCAAAACATTCTCCTTTAGGCGTCCATTTCAATTTGCAACAATAAACATTTAAAATAATCATTAATTGCATAAGAAGTTCAATCCCCTTTATGTCCCCTTCATTAAAACAACTTGAAGTCATCAAGCCTAGGCATGGGGTACAACTTCAAGACATAAAATTGACTAAGTATGGAACTCAGCCCAAGGAGGGATAGAAGCCAAAAACCAAAACCAATACTCAAACTGATTCTGCCAGAAATAGAATGATGACCTGAGTAGAACTATTGATGATGCCACTGCTAAAAATAGACTTACTAAAAATAGCCAATACCATAAATAGTAAGTTAACTTCAAATTCTTCAAAAAACCAAACTGAACAGCCAGATTGCCCAAAATAGAAATGTGAATTGCAGATGATTGAACTGCTGCTAGAATGATACTGCTATAAATAAACTTACTAAAAATAGTAATTGCTATAAATAGTAAGTTTGCAAAACTTTATCTGAGCAGTAACCGTGACTTACTAAAAATAGTAAGTGTTTTCAAATGCCTTCTGATCACAAACCGGGAAGCCAACCCGATTTACTATAAATAGTAAATTCTTGGAAAAGTTATCAGATGGAGATGCATGATACATCATTCTGAAGCTCTCTGAAAACCCAAAAAACTCCACTAGACATGCATCAAAAACTCTCGCATACAAACCCTCAAAACTGCATCTGAAACCTCCTAAAAAATAGGAATCCCTAATTTTCAATTTTGCTTATCTTACGAGTTTCCGGAAATAGGCTAAATCCTCAAGAAGAGCGTAGGGCTAAAATGGGGACATTACAATTTGTAGGGACATCTTAGACTTGTTTAATAGAAATACTATTTGTAGTTTATCTTCCATTGTGAGTTTGGTTCGTGATTTGAGTTTTCTTTGTAAAATGCAAGAATGGAGAGGAAACATTGTGAATTTACTGTTATTCATGTGAATGTAATGTAGAAGTTTTGGGTTTATTAGAGTCAGATAGATTAGATTAGGGTTTTCTACTTTAGGGTTTATTAATGAATGTCAGATCTTAATGATGAGTTGTGAGATCTGCTAGGTAACCTTGATATAATCTAAGGTTTGTAATGTCTATTCTTTTTTCTTACATATTTATGAGTTAATATTGTAGGTAAATATTGAAGTGAATTTAGGGTTTGTTTGGCTCCTCTTACATATTTTCAAGTCTATCAAAATTATTTGGCCTAAATCTAGCACAGGGCATTGTATAGAGGTGCATGCCCCATAATGGAGGTTATGTTGTTTAAAAATGAAGTCAACAACTCTATTCATAGGTGTGCACAGTTTTGAGGAAAATGCACCTTATTAGTGAAAAGAAGTCAAATGTATAGGCACATGCTTGGTGTCTAGGAACACACTTAATTAAAGGACAAAATTTAGTTTGAAAGATAAAATCTCAATTGCTATTATAGATGCATGCTTCACTTGGAGATTTGTGTCTTTACTTGCAATTTTCAATATTAGATGTCCGGCTTTCAAATTTAAAATCAAGTCTATTCAATCAGCAGCAGTGGAGCAGAAATAGCAGGTACAACAGTCTGCAACAGGGTCTACTATAGTTGTAGGATGTCATTCTTCATATAGAAATCAGGCACTTAGTCACAACAACAGTCTTCTTGCTCCAAAAACCTCTTTCCCCTGTCATTTTTCTGTCGTACCGAAGACGAAATGGCACTTTTGTTATCAGTAGGATGCTGATTTTGAGGACAAATAGTCATAGCAATGGTTGTACTAGACATATAAGTATCGCCTCATCATCAAATTCTTTCATCCTTCTCTCAAATATCTGTACAATCCAACGAAAAATCATTCGAAAGAGGGGCAGTTTGAAAAAGTTTTCCAAGGATTCAAGAGCATTCAAGATGATGAAATACAGATTCAATGAAGTGAGGAGTGTGCCATTTCAAAAGGTTGGGGAGCACAATATAAGGGCAATCTTGGATAGACATTCATTTTAATATCATTGATAGGTGCACGTTTGAGAAGACATGAACTAAGAAAGGGACAAATGAAATTGTTTGTATTGTTAGGTGTGCACTTGGAGTCAGGGTGCAAAACCTTAATCCAAGTGCATATAAGGAAGAAAAGTGCATGCCTAAATATGGAGATTTTGTATTCAAAATTCAAAACTCACCTTGCTTCTATCAAAGGAAGAAGAATGGAACTTTCAAAAGTTGGTTATCCCTTGGGGAGTAGCGTCATATCTCTTAAAAGACAAATTTAATGCAAAGTTCAAATTCAATACATAAGTGCACCCCTAGGGATTATGGGTGCACTTCAATAGAGAAAAAAATAATTGTTCAAAAATCATAGTCTACAAGTGTGTGTGAGAGCGTCAAGTGCACACTTAATAGTGTCAATCAAAAGTCTTGAAGTTTTATAATGATAGGGGTTTGCCTAGAGGAGAAGTGCACACCTCAACACGAGTGAATTCAAAATTCAAACATCAGAGAAAAAAAAAAAAAAACTATATTCCTTAGGGACATGTCCCTTGCCCTTTTGGATGCATACTTATGTTGGGGACATTTGGGGATGTGAGAACACCTTGGAAACATCCTCTCATCATCACTTGACTCTCAATTTCATGCAAAAATGGCATAGAAATGGGTAATTTTGACAACATGCGATTAGGGAATGTCGATTTTCCTCGTGCTAAAAAAGTCAAAAAATAATAATAGAAATGGCCTAGGCTGAATTAAAAATTAATTTATTGTCTTGCGTTGTGGGTCCCCATGCCACACTTAGCCCTAAATTGACAAAATACAACTCTCATGTCCATTCCAAACCATTTTTACATACTCAAAAAAATTGTAGTGGAGTTGGAGGAAAAAATATTGTGAAGTGCAAGGTTTAGCTTGAGGTATCAAAATTAGGGCAGCAAGGAGCAACATTAATGAGTAGTGAGCACTACGAAGAAGTAGGGCAGTAGCAAAGGTAAGTTTGCCATTCTTCTTTTTCGAAGTTTCAAGGAATGAATTTTTAATTTTTTAAATAAATTTATTTATTTTTATTCTATTTTCAGTTTGCCCTTGCATTCCTTTTTTCACAAAATAACATGGGCAGCAACAATGATAGTAATCAACATGAAATGGAAGAAAGAAATGTAAGGGTTTCAAGTGCAATTAGGGGTAATTAGGGCGTGGGAGTAGTGTGGGTATAGAGGATAGCCACATACCCCTTTTGAGTGCCCTACAAATCCCTTGAAGCTTTATGCAAAGGGCCCTTTCAAACCCTCTAAACCTCTTCTACAATTTTTTAGAGCTCTAGACAAAGACAAAAAGAAAAAATTGAGGGGGGGGTAGAGTGTAGTTGTGTCATATTTGTAACAAAGATTTTAGAGGGAGCTACAGTGGGGCATATAGTCACCACTTGGACGTTATAGGATAGGGGTTAATATTTGTCTAGAAATAAAGATAGTTGAGAAGGTAGAGGTTAATAGATTGTTTATGGAGGGTGAAACAAGGTCTAATGGTATGGCAATGCCAATAGAGTTTGCACAATTGGCTATGCCATCCATGGTTACTAGTGGTACTAGTGATGTTTCTAAAAGAGGAAAGAGAAAGATTAGTAGTAGTAATGAAACAAGGTCTAATGGTATGCGAACACCAATAGAGTTTGGAAAATTAGGTATGCTATCCATGGTTGCTAGTGGTATTGGTGATGTTTCTAGAAGAGGAAAGAGAAAGATTGGTGGTAATGAGAGGGTGGGGATAGTTGTAGGTATGTTCAATGTGCAAGCCTGGTAAGTGGCAATTTTTTTTGTCGATGCCATCCCATTTCATGTGGCATGCTCTTATTTCAAACAAATGTTTAAGATGCAATTTCTATCGGTCCCTCATTTACCCCATAGAGAACCCAAATTACGTACTACCCTCCTTATTAAAGAATATTCTAAGGTAAATTTGGTGACAAAGGACATGATGCAAACTTGGATGAGAATGGTTTGCTCTATTTTCATGGATGGGTGGATCATCATTAGACATTGGCCACTCATCAACATCATAGTCACATGTATAGTTGAATCATATTTTCTTAGTTGTCGATTGTTTAGGGAAGTGCAAGGATATAAACTTCTAGTTTTAGATATTGAGAGGCACAAAGGAAGTTGGAGCCTCAAATGTTGTACAAGTGGTCATTGATTCAACGTGTGTGTGCTAATAAGTTGAGATGATGATGTAGGGTGCTTGCAAGCATATCTTTTGGACCTCATGTTGTGTTCATGCGTTGAACAATGCATTTAAAGGCATAGGGAAGATAGATTGAGTGAAGAAGTGGTGCTAGAAGCTAGAGATATTTAGATGCTCATTTCCAACTACCACACATTACTCTCTTCATTACTCTCTTCAAGTCTTTTTTGAGGAAGGAATTCCTCAAACATATGGAAACTAGATATGCTAGTTATTTCATTTTGTTAGAAAGGATGCTTGAGGTGCAAGAGGCTCTACAAATGATGAGGTTCATCTAGAGTGGGGAACATGGATCAATGTAAACACTACAAAAGAAAAAGCTATGAAACAAAATATCCTTGATAATGATTGATGGTCCACTGTGAGGTAAGAGAGTTCTAATTTTTTAATTAAATTATTAATATTTGTAACTTGAAAATCTTATTCTTTTTTGTATTATAGTTTTCTCTATCATTTGTGTCTTACAATGTTTTTTCCTTTTTCCTTTTTGTTTATAGATATGTTTGCTTTTTCATCACACTTGTTGTATATGTCATATGTTGATTGGACTCTCTTAGTCTTCGAGAGATTCATAAGGCATTTGACAATGTGCTTGGTCCGATGACGAAAACACTTTATGATAGGGATCCTAATTTGGGATTACATTATCAACATATTAGGCCCGTTTTGAAGTGACGGTGGAACACTATGAACATACTGCTTTATATGACAACCTTTACTCTAAATCCCAAATGCTATGCACCAAAGATTGAGAGGCTATCTCTTTTCGATGATGAAGAGATGAAAGAAGGGTTAATGAAGGCTCTTTGAAAGATGTATTCAAGTGAGGAGACAACTTTACTTTGCACACAGTAGCTTTCCTTTTCTAATCTTTGTGGTCCAACATTTAACAAACTAGAGGTGAAGGTAGATAGAGTTACATTAGCTCTAATCGACCTACTGAATGGTGGACATGGCATGGCAAGGATATACTAGAGTTGAGGATACTTTCCATTCATTTCCTTTCACTTGTTGCCAGTTCCTTTTGTGTAGAGTAGAATTGGTCCACATTCAACTTTATCCACTCTATCAAGAGGAACAGGCATACCTCTCGTTGAGTGGAGAAGTTAGTGGTTGTGCATAGCTCCTTGCAACTTCAAGATTGATAGATTCCAACATTATGTTGGGATGTTAATCTTGAAGACACCACACATATTGATGATGAGGAGGCATAGGAGGGATTGGTTGGGGTTCCATTAGATTAGGTAGCCCCTCATAGTGGCAATAACAAACTCAAACTCCGATTCTGATGTAGTGTTAGTAGATGTTGCTTAGGGACAACATATTTTCTATGTTTTGATCATTTTGTTGTTGAAACTTGTGGCCTTTGGGAATTTTTTTATAATTTTTACATAATATATATTGCAGATTAACATTGAAAGCAATTAAACTTTGTTAATTTGTTTGTCGACTCTCATATGAAATTTCAATTCATCATTAATGTTATGTATTAAGGTTGTATAATGTATATGATGAATGTCTTATCAATGTTATCATATGACTATTTGAAATTTCTTATATTTGAAATTTTTTCCTATTTTTTTAATAGTCACCCCTTGCCCTCCCCTAAAAAATGGCCTCTCAAAAAATCTATCCCAAAAATGTGCTCCCCCATTACACGCCATCCCTTTCCGTTTTTATCTCAAAAATTTGGTGTAACATAGCTAAAAAATGCTCACACTTTCTAGCTAAATATGCAAACTAAAAAGTGTGAGAATTGTTGGGGATTTTCACCCCCGTTGTAGAGGACTGATAGAATAGAATAAATAATTCTTAAGATTATGTGTTCATAGGTCATGGAAGAATTGATCGCAAAAGCTACTGGGCTGAAATGTGAAGGTGAACGTATTCAAAAAAAGAGTAATGACAACTATGACAAACTCATTGATGCCTTCTTTGAGAAAGGTGAAAAGGTGGTGAAATTCCATAATGGCTACAATAGAGAAAAATTACCAGTGCCATGGGGATTGGTAAGACTTCATATAATGAAGTATTTTACTTTGGAAGGGCATTTTCAAACTATTCATGGTTACCATTTTCCAATTTTAAGCCATATTCGGCATGGCTCAAAGATAAATATCCCTTATTATCTACTTTCCTCTCTTGAAAAATGCATTGTGGATGGGGGCTATCCTCCCTTGCATCAAAGATTAATTATGGCCCTATATAAATTTAGCCTCTCTATGATTTTGAAGAAAAACCCGACTCTTAGGAAAAGCAGTGCTAAGATACAAGAGATTGAATCTCCACCTCCTACTAGTATTGTTAAAGGGAGCACTAGCTTGGGCACTTAGTCTGGGGAAAAAAGCCATTAAAATCGAGGTGTCATCTGGGCCTTTTGATAATTTTAGCCTTGCTATGTTGAAGGACCTTATCATCTTCCTAGAAAATAGGAATGGGTTTGTCAAAATGGTAGCAAATGTTCCCCACTGTTCTCTACTAAAAATTGTATTGAAAGTGAGTGCTTGAAAACCATGGATGCCACCCCCATCAAAAGGAAGGCCCCTCCTCCGACCAAGTCTGGAAAAGGCAAAAAGAAAAAAGTTAACTCTATTGAGGATGATGGTGGTCCCATCGACAGTTCTGATGTTGAAGGTGAGCAACATACTAATCTAAACTTGGAGAAGAATAGGTGGATAAGAGGATGTGGAGGAAGAAGGTTTAGAATTAGAGAATTTAGAAGAAGACTAACAAAAGCCTCTTACTATTGTAGAGAAGGGGGATTCACTGCTCACGAGTCTCTTCGATTTCAAGAGAATCCTAGGGAGCGAATTGCCCTAAACTACCTCAAGCTTAACTAAATCGGATTAGGGAACTGAATGAAGAAATTGCAAAGAACAAAATATCAAGAATCTACCATAGATAGACTACTTCGGAGACCAAGAGAGCAAAATCAATAGATCTTTGTTACAAGAGGAGTAACTCTTGGGAAAAGGGCAGCAATGTGTATTTAGGATGCCAACGCGGCACGCTGGAGTCCGAGGGACATGCTGGCATCTTGTATGGACAGAGAGCTAAACCACAAAACAAAAATACAACTATTCTACTAACAAGTTCAGATCCGAGGTCTGTTCAACAAAACAGAGTAACAAAAAGCAATAAAAGCTGAAAAAGCACAAAGGAGAACAAAGGAGAAACTTACAATGGGTCCTATGTTTGAGTTTTTCCTCCAAACTTCACTCGGACAACTTGCACACAAGACAAACGAGGAAAAATGTTGGGGCTGTTTCGGGGCTTGCCGTAGTCAAACCCCCACTTTGGTGTTCCCACCTCTACGAACAACCAGATAGATAGAAAAAGTGGACAAAGTAAACATGTACAAAGTGATAAAAGCAATTCCCGCTCAAGGAGGAGAACCCGTATCACAAGATAGCAAATGAACAAAGTATCTATTCGCAAATAGACAAGAAGCAAAAGAGCGTTACCAACAGTCCGCAACCCCATCTTGATTGCACAAATGCACCGTTGAAGGCTTGCAAGAGAGCTTTGGCTGTTGGACAAACCTCAGTCCAGTAGAGCTTCGTTGTAGAAGCAAGATCGAGAGAGCAAGAGCTAGAGAATAGAGTGAGATTGAGAGATTCCCATGTCAGAATGAGAGAGAACCCCAAAATGAGAGCAAAGAGAGAGTTTTGTTGTTGCATGAGGCAGGAGGAGTCGTTACACTTGGAAATCTGATTGCAAGGACACACGTCACGAGTCAAGATTCCGAGATTCCACATTTCAAACACGAAAAGCGGGAGGATGCTAGTGTGCCGCGCAGGCATCCAACTCATCACTTTTCGGGAAATGAGGTGGTAGACTGCTATCGCTTCATCGTTGGTCCTTGTGGCATTAAAATCACGAAATTTCGACCCATAAGGTTCTTGTCATAAATGCGGCTAGGTGCAATAAATGCAAGGCCAAATGCGCAAATGTGAAATTGCCCCTAGGGTGCAATTTTACGACATTACAACTACACCCTGGAGAAGGTTCATAGGGCAATGGAAACTAGTTGACAAGTATAGCCCATTGGATTTCCATTGTGTATTTTTTTTATCTTGTATTGACATTGAATCTAGATTTGTGAAGGAATCTTTTTATTTGAAAGAGCATGAGTCTCTAATAAAGGCCATGTAGGAGGAGATGATGGCCTTGGATAGATGCAAGACATGGAACCTAGTGGATTTTCTTGAATGAAGTCCAATAGTTGCAAGTGGGTATTTAATAAAAAATTTAGAGTAGATGGACAATTGGAAGGGTGCAAGGAAAGATTGGAGGCAAAAATTTACTCTTAAGGTTGAGGTGGTTGATTTCGGTGAAATTTTTCTCCTAATGCAAAACTAACTATTGCAAGGAAAGATTGGAGGCAAAAAATTACTCTTAGGTTCATGGGGTTGATTTTGGTGAAATTTTTCTCTTGTTGCAAAACTAACTTTTATTAGATTCCTAGTTTCTATTGTTTCTACTTATGATTTAGAGGTAGAGAAAATGGATGTTAAATTTATATTTTTGCATGGAGATCTTGAGGAAGAAAATTATATGAGATAGCCTATGGTTTTGTGGTAAAAGAAAATTAAAACATGGTTTACAAGTTGAAGTAGTCATTGTATGGTCTAAAGTAGTCACCTCAAATGCGTGTCAAAATTTTGATGTTTTCACATTGGAAGGTGTGTTTGTTAGGAGTGAAATTGATTGTTTTGTTTTTGAAGTGATTGATGATCAGTTGCTAACCATTGTCTCTTGTATGTTGATGACATGTTCATTGGAAACAATAAGGGTATGATTAAGGAGCTCAAAACTCAATTATTTGGTGCCTTTGACATGAAGGATTTGGGGGCTGCAAAATACATCTTGAGTATGTAGATCAATAGGGATCAAGCTGACATCAAGCTTTGTCTTATTTAGGGTATGTATATATAAACTATTTTGCACTGGTTTGCTATGTAGGAGTGTAAGCCAATAAGTGTCCCTTTATTTGCTGGCACTAAGTTATCTTTGGATTGGTGTCCTAAGTTAGATGATGATTGGGACATGTTTAATGTTCCTTATGCTAGGGCTATTGCTAGCCTAATGAATGCTATGGTTTATACAAGACCAAATATTGCCTAAGCAGTGACATTTCTTAGTAGGTTTATGTTTAATCCTAATAGAGAGCGTTGGAATTATGTGAAAGGGATATTAGATATTTGTGAGGGACTTCCGATTGTTGTATTTGCTCTCATGGGATTGATGATCTAGGCAAGTTCCTTGATATATGGGGATTTATTGATTTATATTGAGTTGGTGATTTGGATAGTAGGAGGTCCACGAGTAGTTATGTGTTCACTTTGCTTGGAGGAGTTGTTAGCTATATGAGTAAGGGACAACCCATAGTTGTGTTTTCCACTATAGATGCATAGTACATGGCCACAACACATGCCTATAAGGAACCAATGTGGTTATAGAGATTGTGTTTAGGTATTAGCTTTGAGTGTAGAAAAGTTAGGATCATATGTGATAGTTAGAGTGCTATATACTTGGTGAAGAAATTGATGTACCATGTTACTACAAAGCATAGTGATGTTCAATATCACTTTGTTTGAGAGATGGTTGAGAGTGGTAGAGTCATGATATAGAAGGTTTACACTTTCATTAAAGTTGCAAATTCTCCCAATAAGTCAATTATCACATATAAGTTTAGTTAGTATAGATAGGCCATGGGCCTTGCTTGTTCTAGCACTTGATTCTTTAGTTTCCTATTATGTCTTTGCAATGTAAATGTCAAGTGGAAGAATGTTATGATTAGGTGTGCCGTTCACCTTGCAAATTTTAAGTCTTGTAAATTTTATTTAATTATGTAGATGATAAATAATGTATGATTTCCAAATATCAAGGAATGGGTGAAATCGGAGGCCTATGTGAGGGTGGGACATTATTTGTTTATTATTATTCTTTGGGATACTTAGAATACTATGTAAGAAGGCATTGAGTAGAGTGGTTACATTGAAAACGTCAAAATTGGGAGTCACAAAGCATCTTCGTAATTTGGATGTTATAACACAATGTTGATTATGCTCATAGAGTGCTTAGATTTGGGAAAGTGGTTAGTTTGACCGTTATGATGGAATCTATGACACACAAAAGAGGTGTAACATGTGTAATAGGATTTACTTCCCATTTTGGGTTGCCTAACCATGACTATGGGGGCATTGAATGTAATAACCCCATTCGATTGCTAAACAAATTGTACAAAGCAAATGTCTTCGTCCAAAGGCATTCAATGGACGTGAGGAACATTAATAGTTAAGGTTATTTCTGTTTAAGAGAAAGGCAATCAGTTCGATCAAAGAATTAGTTAGTTAGTCAATGAAGAATAAATCCGATTAAGGATATGATTAATTAAGCTGTTGAAAGAGACATGGTTGAAGAGATACAACTCCTCACATCATGCCCACTCGAAATCTATTTGAGGAGGTTCATGGTTCATCCAAGAGACATTTGAAGAATTGCGAATTTATATCTCTAAACTCAAATCGGAAGTGCTCTTAAGAGCCTACAACCAATCAAGTAAGGGTGACATATAGTTCACCTATTACAAGGCTAATGGACGCATAAGCACCAAGTCAATATTTAGACACGGTGCCAAGGAAAGACCGCAGGAGTATAAGGATCTAATCAGAAACAACAATCAGATAGAGGCATAGCCTCTTATACATTCAAACACATGATCTTAAAGTCATAATTCAGAAACAACGATTACATCTTCTTGTCAATCTTCCATTCTTCAACTAATAATCAAATCAGACTTCATTATTTCAAACAGAATTTCAAAGTTCATATCATAGGCGTGGCATCATTATTACTGACATAATACCTTCTTCTATTAATATATAAGTGTTCAATAATCAGGACTAGTGTTAATAAGTCAAGTTAGAGTTGTTCTTTAAGTAAATCGAAAGTGCATAGTAGACATCTATAACCACTTATACCCTCCCTTAAAAGTTATTGGTTCTTTGGCATATTTGATATCTTAATCTATAAGATTGGAGGCAAAATTTAAAGTGACTCTACAAGGGACATTACAATTGGTATCAAAGCTGGTAAACCTACTAGCCTATGAAGGTTTATGAGTGAGAGGGAGAGAAGATATTATGACAGGGAGATAAGAAGACAGTGGGAACCTACCCAGGCCCTGAAAGGCGAGACAACCTCCAATATCTTGGGCATCCACAAAGGATCATCATTAAATAACAACCCTAATAGTTCCGAATCTTTGAATAGTGAACAAAGAGGAGAAACATGGGGGATAGAGGAGATATTACAAACCATATGGATCAATTCATGACGGAACAACGAACCACTCAACAACAAATGGCACAATTATTGGACATGTTGACTCAAAGCATGATAAATACAAATAATAATAATAATAATAACCAAGGTGGCAATAATGGAGGCAATGATGGAAATGAAGACAATTCAATCAACAATAGAACTCTGAATCATCGTGTTCCTACAACCAGTTCTAGACCCAGGATACCTACTTTCCCACCTAGAGTGGAACATCAAGAAGGCAATGAACCTACATTGGTAGATTTATAAGATCAGTTCTACCAAGATTGGATAGATGGAGGATTACAAATAGATATGTCCCTAAGAGACTACATGGACCTAAGAATAAGGCATTTTCCCAACAGGGGTAATAGAGACCGTTACAATGATCTAAGGAGGAAAATTGGTAAGCTTAGCTTGCAATACTTTGATGGTTCGGGAAAGACCACAACACGTGTGTGGGTTCAAAAGGTTGATACATACTTCCAACTCAACCCAATGTCGAAGAACGAGGCAATCAAATATGCTACCCTACATCTAGACGGGGTGGCTCATGGTGGCACCATGGGCCACGAACAAATTACTTCATATGTGGAATTCACAGAGAAGCTAATAGAGAGGTTTGAAAACAAGGATCCTGAGCTCCACTTTAAGGAATTGGCACAACTAAAGCAATGGGGAACCATTGCTGAATATATTGCGGACTTCCAAAGACTTCTTGTGTTGGGCACCGACATTTCCAAAAGAAGGTTGGTTCTATTTATGGATGGTCTAATGGACCCTCTAAGGGGTTGGGTCAAAGCTCTCAACCCTAGTACACTTCAAGAAGTAGTTAAGAAGGCTAGGGATATGAACTCAAGTGCGACAAAGAAAAAAATGACATCAAAGGGATCATCATTCCAAAAAGACAAAGCAAAACAACCTTTCCCAAAGGAATGGCCAAAGAAGAACAAAATGGTTGAAGAAACTAGACAAGAGTTAAGGAGGAAGAAACTTTGTTTTACTTGCAAATAACCTTGGGAACCAAGACATAGATGCCTTGGCAAGGGGAAGGTTCATTATATCAAGGTTGTGCTCGATAGTGATGAAGAAGACAAATCTGATCTAAGTAGCGAGCAAGATGAAACGGAGGAAGAACCACCAAAGGTAAAGGAGTCCTCACCTAAAGAAAAAAAGGCTGGTGTAATTGCCACTATGACTAGGACTCGAAGATTTAACTCCTTTAAAGTTCATGGTGTATTGCAAGCACAAACGATAACCATGCTAATTGATAGCGGAGCTACTCATAACTTTATTGATTCAGCCTTGGTTGCCAAGAAAGGACTTCAAATAGTTGAGCATGAAGGGTTTAGTGTGATGGTGGCAGATGGCTACCAAATGTCTTGTTCAACAAAGGTACCAAAATTGAAAATTACATTTGGTGACTACACAGTCATAGGTGATTTTTATGTTGTGGAGTTGGGTGATACCAATGCTATACTTGGCATCCAATGGATGATGTCCATTGGTAAGTACTCACAAAGATTTCAAACAATGGAGTTCAAGTTTAAGGTGGATGGTAGGAAAGTGGTATTTAGGGGGACTATCTGATGGAGCTCCTTGAGTTGCATCAACCAAGAGGATGGAGAGCATATTTAGGCATGGAGATATAGCTTGGGCCGCACAATGTCTCGTTTCCTCCAAATCATTGAGCAACAAGCCTAAATATTATCATCATGACTTACAACCAATCTTGGATAAGCATTGTCTAGTTTTTGGGGACATACCACCAGGGAGGCCATCATATAGAGGATTTGAACACATCATCGAGTTAGAAGAGGGTGCAAAGCCTGTCATCACCACACCATACCGACACCCCAAGAAGTTTAAGGATGAAATTGAGAAATGCATCAAGGAGTTACTAGAAATGGGACATACGCTGCCTAGCTCTAGTCCATTTGCATCTTCCGTGGTGTTGGTAAAGAAAAGGATGGAACTCTCCGAATGTGCATTGACTACCGAGGTTTAAACAAGAAAACAATCAAAAATCGGTATCTATTCCCTAGGGTCGATGAACTATTGGATGAATTGCATGGTGCGGTTTATTTCTCAAAGATAGACCTAAGGTCGGGGTACCACCAAATAGGAGTTCGAGAACAAGACATCCACAAGATTGCTTTTTGTTGTCATTTTGGCCATTATGAGTTTTTGGTTATGCCTTTCGTCTTGACCAATGCACCAGCCACATTTCAATCTTGTATGAATCACATATTTAATAAGCAGCTGCGAAAATTTTTTCTCGTGTTCTTCGACAGCATACTCATATATAGTCAGACATGGGAAGATCATTTAAAGCACTTGGATGAAAATTTGGGAATCATAGAAGCACAATCCTTATATGCCAAAGCATCTAAATGTGAGTTTGGTATGACCAAAATTCTATACTTGGGCCACATCATTAGTGCAAAAGGAGTTCAAGTGCACCAAGAGAAGATTCAAGCAATTCTAGATTGCCCCCCACCAAAGACCCTCACAAAATTACGTGATTTCTAGGGGTTGTGTAGCTATTATAGAAGGTTTGTTAAAGGGTTTTCCTAGCTTGGGCCCCCCTTAACAAGTCTAACCAAGAAGGGAGCATTTAAATGGACAAATGAGGTACAATGGGTGTTGATAAGTTGAAGGAGATCATGAGCACTTATCCAGTTCTTGTCCTACTAGATTTCAATCAGCCCTTTGTACTAGAATGCGACACATCGAGAGAAGGAATTGGGGTAGTCTTGATGCAAAATGGTCACCCTATTGCTTTTGAAAGCAGGAAATTGAAAGACAATGAAAGATTGTACTCTATATGACAAGGAGATGCTTTCCATAATGCATGCATTGACCAAGTTTCAACAATATCTAGTTGGTGGAAAGTTTGTAGTACGTTCGTATCATAATAGATTGGAATATTTCTTGGAGCAAAAAGACCTTAATGAACGACAACAAAAATGGGTTAGTAAGATCCAAGCATACGATTTTGATATTGAATATATAAAAGGAAAAAGAAACATGGTGGTCGATGCCCTATCCCGGAAACCAACTATTTGCTCATTATCTGAAATCTCAACAGATTGGAAGGCACATCTACTAGTAGAATATTTGAAGAACACTTTTGCATGTGAACTAATGGAGGGATGCGTTCAAGATGACCAATACAAGGTAGTGGATGACATCATTTATTACAAAGTCGGATCTACCTAGTGCCTGAATCAAAACTAAAGGAGGTGGTCTTGAGTGCTGTTAATGGGACACTATTGGTGGGACACCCGAGGTACTTTAAGACCTACAAGCAAGTTAGAGAAAGGTTCTCTTGGAAGGGCCTCAAAAATGATGTCCTTCACTTTGTTAGGGAATGTACTACTTGTGAACAAAACAAGGTGGAACATACTTTCCCAACAGGACTATTACAACCTCTTCCCATTTCAAAGCAAAAATGGGAGAGCATCTCAATGGACTTTATCACTCGATTCCCTAAGGTCCATGGTAAAGATTGTATCTTTGTGGTTGTCGATCGGCTAACCAAGTATGCCTACTTTTTTGCGATCCCTTCCGAATACAAAGCACCACAAGTTGTGGAATTGTTCTTCAAGGAAATATGTAGGCTACATGGACTTCCAAAAAACATAGTGAGTGACTGTGATAGCAGATTTCTTAGTATTTTTGGACTGAACTATTCAAACTATTAGGCACGGAATTAACACTCAGTACCGGCTACCACTTGCAAATAGATGGGCAAACCGAAATTGTAAATAAATGGGTTGAAGGTTACTTGCGTAACTATGTGGCAGGCCAACAGAAGACATGGATTGAGTAGCTTCATTTGGTAGAATATTGTTATAACACTACTTATCACATGTCAATTGGAATGACGCCATTCAAAGCATTATATGGATATGACGTGTTGTCGTTCTTAGATATGGCATTTGGAGAAAGTAAGGCACCTAAGGTCAAAGAATGGGTCCAAGAATGTAAAGATATTCTTAAGTCCCTTAAGAATAATTTACAACATGCCCCAAAATTAGTAAAGGATCTACGCAAGTAAACACCGGGTCGAGCGAAGTTTTGAGATTGGGGATTTGGTTTATCTCTGCCTACAACCATATCGACAATCATCCTTGAAGAAGAGTGGCACTGAGAAGTTGAAGCCCCAATTCTATGGGCCTTATAAGGTGATTAAGCAAATAGGAAAAGTGGCATATGAACTAGAACTTACAAAAAGCAGCAAAATACATAATGTATTCCATGTGTCATGCCTCAAAAAGGCTCTAGGACAAGTTACCACCTGCACTGAACTTCCACCCTTGAACGAAGAAGGCAAGTTGGTCTTGGTTCTCGATGAAGCTATAGACATAAGGGAGAAAAAGTTGAGGAATAGGGTCATCAAAGAATACCTCGTCAAATGGAAGGATTTACCTATGGAAGACAATACGTGGGAAAATGAGCAAGTCCTCCAACATCCCAACCTAAGAGTGCTTGTTGGCAAGCAATTCCAAGAGGGAAGACTGTAATAACCCCATTCAATTGCTAAAAAAATTGCAAAAAGAAGATGTCTTCGTCCAAAGGCATTCCATGAACATGAGGAACATTAATAGTTAAGGTTATCGCTGTTTAAGAGAAAGGCAATCAGTTCGATCAAAGAATTAGTTAGTTAGTTAATGAAGAATAAGTCCGATTAAGGATATGATTAATTAAGTTGTTGAAAGAGGCATGGTTGAAGAGATACAACTCCTCACATCATGCCCACTCGAAAGCTATTTGAGGAGGTTCGTGGTTCATCCAAGGGACATTTGAAGAATTGTGAATTTATATCTTTTAACTCAGATTGGAAATGCTCTTAAGAGCCTACGACTAGTCAAGTAAGGTTTAATGACCCGATCCTTTGGTAAAATATTTTTTTTTCCAATTTACATCAAAAGAGTAAATAAATGTGCTAACAAGTCATTGCAATATTATTTTTCTTTCCTTTACTGATACTATATGAACATGATATCATATTAAAATTACAATAAAGATTCCATTTCATTACAATAACTTCATAAGTACAAGTAACGATAAAACGTACCTTAACTAACTTAGCTCCAATGAGCTTTAGAAGAAATAGTAGTAAGAAGGTCCAGGAAACTGCCTTTCAAATCTTGGTACTTCAATAGGCTTTCAGAGGAGGAGAAGCATCACTCGAGCGCTTTTCCGCCAACCACGGACTTATAATGCGGTCCCCCGCACATCTATCATTTGATTTGACTTAGGGCTATCTTACACTATGCGTAGGTCTTTGTCTTCTAATGGGTAATCCGTACCTCCGACATCCTACATCATATTGTACTACTAGAAATGAATCAGCATAATAAAGTAATTCACATATCCCCTCCTATATTGGAAATATTTATCCTAGGAGTGACTCAACTTACCTAAGTTAACCCAATAACTAAAGTTGAAGAATTTACTTGACTCCTGTCCTCATCTCAATCCTAGTATATACTAGTTAATGAAAACAATACTCTCCTTTTATGGAGAACATACAATTTAATGCAGAACACAACTTAGAAAGCAACCATTCACTTCTTATGTACCAACGATGAATACAAACATACAACATCCTATGTCCCAACATCACTAGTATAATTAAATACTTATGTTGTGCCTTATGTAATATTGTTGAATTCCTCAATCAAGTACTTTCTACTCGGATGAATCAGCATCGCAAGAACTTCTCCTATTCTCTCCTATACGGGAATGAATATTTCCTAGGAGTTTTAGCTAGCTTTCCTGAGTTAAACTAATAACTTAGTTGGCTATATTGTACTTGAATCAAACTCTCATCACAGTCCTAGTATTAATATCTAAGGCAGCGTGTACTCTACTTATACAGAGATCATACAAATAAAGCAAATAATACTAAATGCATTGTCTACCTTTCAAGTCAAATAAATACTTTTTTTCTACAATCATGCATCATCTATGACTTATTTACTCAATGCAGCTTTTGGACAGTCTATTGCAAACAACATACATCAGCAAAATAACTTCATTTATTGAACATGACTTCACAAAAGATTAAAGATATAATGTATTGAGAATAGTTAACCATGCTTGGATTAAGCTTTCCTCAGATGATGATGGTTTGATCTTGCAGTACTCTAGACTAGAGAGTTCCTCTGTCCTCTCTAATTCCCTTTCACAGCAAAATGCTCTCTCAGAGAAAATACTCTCTCACAAGTTTCTACATAGTTGGACAACTTTTGTCTAAGGCTCATAATTGGATAACTCAAACTTCTAGCAACATGAATGGCTAACTTAGATTTACGCATAAATCATACTTCCAGAATTCAATTTGTATATTCTTGCAAATACACAACTCAATCTGACGATGAGAATACTAAACAGTATGATGACAGGAATGAATGATACTCGGATTGCTAATCTGATAAAACAGAATGAAAACTCAATTAAGCTTTTTGCAATCTGAATGAAGCTGGATGAAACCCGAATGAGGTTGAATGAATAACTCACAGCAGATGAAGGCTTTATATAGAGCCCCGAAATGCAACGCATTCCTCATGGGAAGGCATGGTAATTGACAACACACTACCCAAAATTATTCAAAGGTAACATGGCGAGTTTCTAACCCCTTACTCGTCAATTTCAGAAGTGTTTCGACTTCAACTGGAGCCAACAAAACAAGACTTAATCAACTAAGTAGAAGAAATCACCACCTACAGGAAACTCTCCAAATATGGCGCCAACAAGAAGGTGATTCATCTTGCTGAGAAATGGTCTTGGTTAAATTTACAACAGCTATACTCCTCTTGAGCTGCATTTCCCCTGTTTCATAGTAGAGTTGATTCTTCTCCCAGGTGAAGCGCACTTCATAGGCGCGTGAATGTATTCTTTCGTCGTTTTCATATTCACGGGAAAACTTCCAAATATTTCAAATCAGACTTTATTAAGTCAATAGTTAATAAATCAAATATTTCCTTTATGCATTATTAAAGTCCTTACTCACATTTGATTTATTTCATAATGAAAATAGGAGGGTCGATTTTCATTATACTTAGGAAACATTCGATTTCCTAAATATGTGATGAGAAATAATAAGCAATGATTTCCATATATTAAATTTAATATATATATTTATTAATATTATATATATTATATAAGTATTAAAGTAATAAATAATTTTATAAATACATATATATATATATATTTTATTACCTTAAGTAATATATATATATATATATATATTTATGTTTATTATTTTTTCTTTAATATATATATTTATTATATAATATTAATATATATATATATATATATTTACATGTACACATATACGTATATATGTAAATCAACAGGCAATAATAATATAATATTATTAATATCCTAAAATGTAATAGGTGGTGTATATATATATATTTATATATACATATGTCCATATATATTTCGATATACACGTATGTGTATGTATACCATGTCAATGCAACTGTGTGAGCATATCCATTTGCCAATCACACACTTGTATCGATATGTATATACATATGGATACGTGTATATAATATATATGTATATATATATATACTCTGCCTAATTACTTGCATTCAAATACGTTCCATTGTAATGAACTTAATACCATGAGACAGGTAACAGATAAACATCTCATAAAAAGTACAGAAGAAGACACAACTCCTAATGCCAATCTATGACTATGGATGACTCATGTAACACAACTGACTCAGTTACTCACTCTATAGTGAAGTGTGTGTATGCTCAGATAGTTCACATTACCGGTTAACTGACCAAGCCCCTCTCCCAAGTGATACTTCCCCTCCCCCTGGAGAATGAACCTTTTCCTACAACCACTAGCACATACCTTTAGCAGCATCATATGTATATAAACATTTTTAAAGTTAGAATAACTATACTTCAATAACCATCTATTCATATATGTAGTATTTCACCATGAATAACATCAATTGAGACAACATCAAATGAAAACAACTTCAAGTGATATAACATTCATATTGATAACAAGGTACATGTATCATTAATTCATCTCGAGAATTCACATCACATTCACTTTTTCCACATCCAGTAATAGTAAATGGTAACCTCACATTTTGGGATGTAACATACTTCCCTCCTTGTGAATCATCATCCCCGATGATCTATAGCCTTTTAAGATACAGTTAAAGTCAAGTAAAGTTTTACCTACAATTCTTAAAATACATAAGATTTACAAAACATTCATCCTATGTAGTAACCTTGTCCTTCCTAGACCTTGCTTCGAGTGTCCTTACTATCGCATAGGGAAAAAATTGTATGCCTCACACATACTTACTCTCCCAAAGAGTTTTACTACATACACATCCAATATTTAATAACTATACATAGTGATTGGAAATCATTGGCCCATGAATTCATCCTTAGTATAATCCCAATAGAAAAGGAAATGTCGATGTATTGTACACTACATTGTGGGTCCCATCCTTTCTGTTTGGTATTTACACTTTTAGACAACTCATAAACCAAGTCCATCCATCACTTACACATCCTTTTTTCTTACCATAAAGTACTTTCTCTTGATTAGTTGTCCATCTAGAGCATATCATTGCTTCTGGACACCTATCAAATCTTGATACTGCTTCATACTTAAGCTTTTTATTGACAAAGTTTCATTGATCATTTCGATCTATTACTCCTTTTTGACATTCTATCAAGTTTATGGTTTACCCTATTTCTAAGCCTATTTTGGCTTAATAGAGTTTCCAACCTTTCCTTTTCATATAATGGTCTAAGCTTCATTGTTGAAGTCTATAAATCATTCGAGATTTAATCTACCATTTTCGCTTACTTGACTATAATAATATTTTGCACATTCGTTCCACTGAATGTTTCGTAGTATGATCATGGTTTACACAACCCTATCATTATCTTGCTAAACTGAAATAACTTTTCAGGATTACTAAGCAACTACTTGTCCACAATATATTATTTAAGACAAATCCTATAAGTTAAGTTTCCGAAAAGTGTTGGTTACTTTGACGAGTTTATCCTCTAGAACATTTTGTTAGTTCTACTAACATAGACATTTTGATCTGTCTTGTGTTCTACCATTTCCCTTCTGGAATCTCAAGAGAGGTCACATGTCCTACCTTTGATGACATCCGGTCTTCATTTCCTAGTATACTAGACATTGTCTTGCTACATTCCGTGCAGCTTCTTACTCTATCTTTTCCAGATTATAGTGGTTACTCATTCGAGAATTCCCTTTGTTGTTCCGATGTCCTAACTTTGACATTCCTTTCCTTATTCCAACTCCAAATCTTCATAGGTTCTTTTATATCCAATAATAGTCTATCCTTTGACTAAGTGAAAGCCTATTTTGATCTCACACCATAATTAATTCCCATATAATAATGGTTATAAGTTTTGCGGAGATGACTCTCATCTATCTTAGGACATCCATACCATGGATTTCTTCTGTCCTTGGATTATTTTCAAAGATGCAATTCATCTTTTAACTCAATCTAATTTTCCTGATTTAATCTGGTACTAATTTTGAGTATTAATCCCCGTTCAATCACGTTGATCTCTAGATAATAACAAATTTAATTGCATATCTAATCATCAAGCATGGACATTTAACTCCATGATTTCTTAATCATATAGGAGAGTCTCAACTTCGATATATCCATTTTGAGCATAAGTAACAATTCTGATGTTCTTCTCCGTAAGATTTTCAGCATTTCTTGCTAAGTGAAAATTCTATGACGTTCCGTCATAACAATAGATGCTTCCTTTTGAAAGTGTATCTCTTTTAATATAAGAGCCACTCAAAGTAAAGTCTTGTCAATAATATGACTTCCTTTAACTTACTAGGCATCCATCCTATGTTTCTATCCTTATAGAGTTTCATCAACTCAAATGATATTCAATCGCATGGGCGAATCTCAAACCCAATATTCCCTTCCAATTCTTAGGATGGAATCCTCAATTGTTGACTAGTCCGTTTATTTATAGATTTCTCCACTCTATATGTCTTAGTCAAGACCAAATGTACAACTCAACCAAATAAGCTATTTCCAACTTATATGTGCTAAAGAGTAGTCCAATACATAACCCAACTCAATAGGTTAAGTCTCATCCCAAGGTCTCTTTCTTTATTGAATGAACTTCTTGTCCCAATTAGGCTATCTTTAACCCAAGGTTTCATTCAAGAGTAAGGTAGTGATCAAGTGATTTTAATCAATCTCTTTAAGAGATTTTGATGTGGTTCATATAACGTTGCATCTTACCTTATCTTTCACTCCCTCTCTCTATGGCTTAAATAGCTAAACCGTTTTCATCCTTAGGTCTCTTAGCATAGTAAGCTTCAGTGTCAAGTCGTTTCACGACATGGATATATTTTATATAGAAATAACATCATTATCTAAATTCTCTATATAAAGTATATAGGAGTATAGAGACACTTTCTTCCAATCACGAGTATCTTAGATCTTCCTTGCCAATCCCATAGACAATGATCTTCCTTATCATGATCAAATTTTCCGCCTATCCTTTTCTAAGGAATCGATAATAATATCCTTTGATTTTCTATTTAGATAATCATAAGGTATGTAGGTCATAGTCCTTAACCTTTCTATTTATCCTTTTCCCCTGTGGTCATAAGATGTATGACTTAATTGTCCTTATGACTTGTGAAGAAGTCATTTGGTTCTTCCATATTTGAGAACATACCCAAGTTTTTGTTGGGTGGGGTACTTAACTTGAGTCAATCCACTCTCTTTCGTCCCCCTTAGTGTTTTCACAAGTTTAGTTCTACTTACGTTGAACTCCTAGCAATTACTTGCTTCTTTGGAAAGGGTTTGTCATTCCTTCTTGTTGAATTTCCATTGCCTTCTCTTGCCTTAATGACATACTTTAAATATATTCTTTCCTAAAGTTTAGATTCTTCATTGCTTTCTATCTCACAGATTCAGCATATTGGATCATTCAGTAGGAGATGAATAATCAGCAACTTTAGGAGTTTAAGAAACACACTAATATTCCCCTCTTCCTTCTAATATCCTTTTTAGTGGAGGAATGTCCATTCTCATAAACCTCTTGTTTTGATGAATCTTTCTACTCAAAGTGTTGTTTCTCTTGCAACTTCTATTGAACTGACGCATAGTGCCATGTTGCATTCCATTTCCTTTTGGAACCACTAATCATATGTTGATTTTCGTAAAACATGTTGGTGAGTTCTACTTATAACTTCAACCTATCCATGTATTATCCAAACCTTTGGTTAGACAACTTGGTTTACTTTTTTTTTTTTAGGCTTCTTTCTCACACTCACCTTTTCATGTGACCTTATTCCAATGCTTGGAATTTTTATTCTCTCTTAATCTTCTAAGGTACCAAAGTTGTTTGGTTTCCTTTTCCATTTTAATCAAAACTCCAATAATCTCACTGATTTTGGTTGGTGGAACCTTGCTCATGTCGTTGGTTGTTTCTGACCATTCTGGTCTTTTCTTATTTCCTAGGTATTAACTCTTTTCTTGCAAGATCCTATCTTAACACAAGAGTTTATGTCATGAGTTCTCCAACCCTTGTGGATACTTCCTTTGTTGACATCCTACTTCGATCAAATTTATGCTGACTTTGCATACACATAGATTTGTAGGTGTTTTACTAAATCCAAGTCTTTCTGATTTTATACAATTGTAGGTTGCTACAATTAAGGGGTTTTCTCATTCCTTGTCTTTCCCTTAGAGTCATATACCTATACTGTAGGATAAGGTGTATACTGGTTATTCTTCCTAACCTTCCTACATAACTTGATTGCATAATCTTCCGCAATCCTAGGTATTATCATAAGTTGTTGGTCTAGGAATTTTGATTCCAGGGACGAATCCTTAACTAGTCCCAATTTACACAAGTTACTAAGGATCTAATCTTCCTGTTCACTTTCCAAGTTCTTTTCTCTTGCCGTTGTGGCACAAGAAATTTTCAACCTTTATCTTCTGATAAGGTTTACGCATTGATGCGTAATGAGATCATAGGTTTCAGTGCAGAACTTGGTAGCTCTGATACCACATGTAATGACCCAATCCTTAGGTAAAATATTTTTTTCCAATTTACATCAAAAGAGTAAATAAATGTGCTAACAAGTCATTGCAATATAATTTTTCTTTTCTTTATTGATACTATATGAACATGATATCATATTAAAATTACAATAAAGATTCCATTTCATTACAATAACTTCATAAGTACAAGTAACGATAAAACATACCTTAACTAACATAGCTCCAATGAGATTTAGAACAAATAGTAGTAAGAAGGTCCAGGAATCCGCCTTTCAAATCTTGGTACTTCAGTAGCCTTCAGAGGAGGAGAAGCATCACTCGGGCGCTTTTCCGCCAACCACGGACGTATAATGCGGTCCCCTGCACATCTATCATTTGATAGATGGCCCTCCCTTCAACGAAGAGATTGGTAGGGTAACCGATACTGTTTACCAACTGAGCATAGTGGTGCGTCCTATATAACTAGAACTTGTGCATCCGGCAGACTCTCGCCCTAGCATGTAATACGGGATCACGACGAACTGACAATGTAATCATCGCCCAGTCTAAGAGAATGTAGGTACATTACACTACTTTGATCAAAGTGTTTCATACAGTATTTCTACTGAGGGTCAACTGTCACATACCCTATTCAGGATCGATTTGACTTAGGGCTATCTTACACTGCGCGTAGGTCTTTGTCTTTTAATGGGTAATCTGTACCTCAGACATCCTACATCATATTGTACTACTAGAAATGAATCAGCATAATCAAGTAATTCACATATCCCTCCTATATTGGAAATCTTTATACTAGGAGTGACTCAACTTACCTAAATTAACCCAATAACTAAAGCTGAAGAATTTACGTGACTCCTGTCCTCATCTCAATCCTAGTATATAGTAGTTAACGAAAACAATACTCTCCTTTTATGGAGAACATACAATTTAATGCAGAACACAACTTAGAAAGCAACCATTCACTTCTTATGTACCAACGGTGAATACAAACATACAACATCCTATGTCCCAACATCACTAGTATAATTAAATACTTATGTTGTGCCTTATGTAATATTGTTGAATTCCTCAATCAAGTACTTCCTACTCGGATGAATCAGCATCACAAGAACTTCTCCTATTCTCTCCTATACAAGAATGAATATTTCCTAGGAGTTTTAGCTAGCTTTTTTGAGTTAAACTAATAACTTAGTTGGCTATATTGTACTTGAATCAAGCTCTCATCACAGTCCTAGTATTAATATCTAATGCAGCGTGTACTCTCCTTATACGGAGATCATACAAATAAGGCAGCGTGTACTCTCCTTATACGGAGATCATACAAATAAAACAAATAATACTAAATGCATTGTCTACCTTTCAAGACAAATAAATACTTTTTTTCTACAATCATGCATCATCTATGACTTATTTACTCAATGCAACTTTTGGACAGTCTATTGCAAACAACATACAATAGCAAAATAACTTCATTTATTGAACATGACTTCACAAAATATTAAAGATATAATGTATTGAGAATAGTTAACCATGCCTATATTAAGCTTTCCTCAGATGATGATGGTTTGATCTTGCAGTATTCCAGACTACAGAGTTCCTCTGTCCTCTCTAATTCCCTTTCATAGCAAAATGCTCTCTCATAGAAAATGCTCTCTCACAAGTTTCTACATAGTTGGACAGCTTTTGTCTAAGGCTCAAAATTAGATAACTCAAACTTCTAGCAGCATGAATGGCTAGCTCAGATTTGCGCATAAATCATACTTCCAGAATTCAATTTGTATATTCTTGCAAATACACAACTCAATTTGGCGATGAGAATACTAAACAGTATGATGACAGGAATGACTGATACTCAGATTGCTAATCTGATAAAACAGAATGAAAACTCAATTAAGCTGATTGCAAACTGAATGAAGGTGAATGAAATCCGAATGAGGCTGAATGAATAACTCATAGCAGATGAAGGATTTATATAGAGCCCCGAAATGCAACGCATTCCTCACGGGAAGGCATGGTAATTGACAACACACTGCCCATAAATATTCAAAGGTAACATGGCGGGTTTCTAACCCCTTACTCATCAATTTCAGAAGTGATTCGACTTCAACTGGAGCCAACAAAACAAGACTTAATCAACTAAGTAGAAGAAATCTCCACCTACAGGAAACTCTCCAAATATGGCGCCAACAAGAAGGTGATTCATCTTGTTGAGAAATGGTCTTGGTTAAATTTACAACAGCTATACTCCTCTTGAGTTGCATCGCCTTTATTTCATAGCAGAGTTAATTCTTCTCCTAGGTGAAATGCACTTCATAGGTGCGTGAATGTATTCTTCTGTCGTTTTCACAGGAAAACTTCCAAATATTTCAAATCGGACTTTATTAAGTCAATAGTTATGAATCGAATATTTCCTTTATGCATTACTAAAGTCCTTACTCACATTCGATTTATTTCATAATGAAAATAGGAGGGTCGATTTTCATTATACTTAGGAAACATTCGATTTCCTAAATATGTGATGAGAAATAATAAACAATGATTTCCATATATTTAACTTAATATATATATTTATTAATATTATATATATTATTTATATTATATAAGTATTAAAGTAATAAATAATTATATAAAATACATATATATATTTTATTACCTTAAGAATATATATATATATATATATATATATATATATTTATGTTTATTATTTTTTCTTTAATATATATATTTATTATATAATATTAATATATATATATATATTTACATGTACACATATACGTATATATGCAAATCAACAGGCAATAATAATATAATATTATTAATATCCTGACACTATACAGTGAAGTGTGTGTATGCTTAGATAGTTCACATTACCGGTTAATCGACCAAACCCCTCTCCCGAGTGATACTTCCCCTCCCCTTGGAGAATGGACTTTTTTCTGCAACCACTAGCACATACCTTTAGCAGCATCATATATATATAAACATTTTTACAGTTAGAATAACTATACTTCAATAACCATCTATTCATATATGCAGTATTTCACCTTGAATAACATAAATTGAGACAACATCAAATGAAAACAACATCAAGTGATATAACATTCATATTGATAACAAGGTACATGCATCATTAATTCATCTCGAGAATTCACATCACATTCACTTTTTCCACATCCAGTAATAGTAAATAGTAACCTCACATTTTGGGATGTACCATAAGGGTGACATATAGTTCACCTATTACAAGGCTAATGGACACATAAGCACCAAGTCAATATTCAGACACTGCGCCAAGGAAAGACCACAGGAGTAAAAGGATCTAATCAGAAACAGCGATTAGATAGAGGCATAGCTTCTTATACATTCAAACGCATGATCTTAAAATCATAATTCAGAAACAGTGATTACATCTTCTTGTCAATCTTCCATTCTTGAACTAATAATCAAATCAGACTTCATTATTTCAAACAGAATTTCAGAATTCATATCAGAGGCATGGCATCATTATTACTGACATAATACCTTCTTCTATTAATATAATAGTGTTCAATAATCAGGAGTAGTGTTAATCAGTCAAGTTAGAGTTGTTCTTTAAGTAAATTGAAAGTGCATAGTAGAGTTGGCATATTTGATATCTTAATCTATAAGATTGAAGGAAAAATTTAAAGTGACTCTACAAGGGACATTACATTGAATTTTTTCTATGGCTCATGGTTTTGACTTAGTTTTGGGATACCACTTGATGGTTCTCATTTCTGATTTTCCTATATATTGGAGGCATGGGAAATAGGTTTATAAGGTTCTTTTGTAGGTTCTCTTATGCTACTAGATTATTGTTAGAGGGATAAGTGGTTGTATTGGTGTACACTTTATTGCGATTAATAGAAGTTTGGTCTCTTTGGTGTAGTTTTCCCCCAAAATATTTAGTGTTGATATGGTTTACATTAATCTAATTGCTTTAATCACATGCTTTATCGGTTTGAAATACTATTTTGTTAATATTCTCATTGTGCCATTCAACCTAAATTCAACTATAGGTTTTGGGGATCATGGACATACTTTTTCTGGTCGGCCTCTTGTTTGTCACATGTCTCTTGCAATGTTGGATAGAATTCAAGAAACTGGGTTCCTAGAATGTGTAGCTAGGAAAGGACAACATCTAAAAGGCTTGCTAACCAATAAAACTGGAATGTTCATGTGAAAGATGTAACGACCCGATCCTTCGGTAAAATTAAATTTTTCCAATTTACATCAAAAGAGTAAATAAATGTGCTAACAAGTTATTGCAGTATAATTTTTCTTTCCTTTATTGATAATATATGAACAAGATATCATAGTAAAATTACAGTAAAGATTCCATGTCATTACAATAACTTCACAAATACAAGTAACGAGGAAACGTACCTTATCTAACATAGCTCCAATGAGCTTTAAAACAAATAGTAGTAAGAAGGTCCAGGAATCTGCCTTTCAAATCTTGGTGCTCCAGTAGCCTTTGGAGGAGGTGAAGCATCACTCGGGCGCTTTTCTGCCAACCACAGACTTATAATGCGGTCCCCTGCACATCTATCATTCGATAGATGGACCTCCCTTCAACAAAGAGATTGGTAGGGTAACCGATATTGTTAACCAATTGTGCATAGTGGTGTGTCCTACATAACTAGAACCTGTGCAATCCGGCAAACTCTCGCTCTAGTATGCAATATGGGATCACGGTGAACTGACAGTGTAATCATCGCCCAGTCTAAGAGGATGTAGGTATATTACATTACTTTGATCAAAGAGTTTCATACAGTATTTCTACTGAGGGTCAACTATCACATACACTATTCAGGGTCGATTTGACTTAGGGCTATCTTACACTATGCGTAGGTCTTTGTCTTCTATTGGGTAATCCGTACCTCAGACATCCTACATCATATGGTACTACTAAAAATGAATCAGCATAATCAAGTAATTCACATATCCCCTCCTATATTGGAAATCTTTATCCTAGGAGTAACTCAACTTACCTAAGTTAACCCAATAACTAAAGCTGAAGAATTTACTTGACTCCTGTCCTCATCTCAATCTTAGTATATAGTAACTAAAGAAAGCAATACTCTCCTTATATGGAGATCATACAATTTAATGCAGAATACGACTAGAATGCAACCATTCACTTCTTATGTACCAACGGTAAATACAAACATAAAACATCCTATGTCCCAACATCGCTTAGTATAATTAAATACTTATGTTGTACCTTATGTAATATAGTTGAATTCCTCAATCAAGTACTTTCTCCTACCATGGAGTACTTAAAACACATCATAATAGTAGCTCCAAGGTTTCAATACCTTTTATTCAGAAGCAAACAAGCTCAACAAATAGTATTCGTGCAAACAACTTTCTCTTACTATGGGGATCACTCAAATAATGCTATCTCACAAGAATGCATCATCTAACCTTTCCAAAACAAATAAATACTCTTTACAGTAATTATGCATCTTCTATGACATATTCACTATATGCAAGCTATTGGATAGTCTATTGAAAACACCCTTTTTCAACATACAACAGTAATTAACATCTTCTATCTAAACATAGACATTGAACATAACCCCATAATAATTCAAAGATTTAAAGATGAGATGAATAAAAGAATAATAACCCATGCCTAGTTTAAGCTTTCCTTCAACGTTGATGGATTGGTCTGTACTTGCAGCACTTCCAGACTAACAACAATCCTTCAATTAAACTATGTTTCTCTCTCAGAAATTGAACACTCTATAACTGATATACAGCTGGTAATTGATTTCAGCTTCTTAATTATAAACTTAGAACTTATGATGATTTTGCACTTTCAGCAATATGAAGAAATGACACTCAAAAATTATGATGATTTTGCTCTTTTCACAAAATGGTAAAATGCTCTTGCAAAATGAATGCACAAATCTGGATAATTTGAATAAGAACAAAAGATGATACTCCAAATAAAAATTGCAAATGGAATGGATTCGATGATCACTCTTAGCAGGATGACGGCTTTATATAGAGCCTCTTTGCCCAACGCATTCCTCATAAAAAGGCACAGTGAATGACAGGTTTGTTTATTGAATGATTCAAATGGTATGTGGCGGATTGAAAACCCCATACTCAACATTTTAGAAGATGATTCGACCTCCAGATTGACAACAAATATAGAAAGATTCAAACTTGCTCCTATTCAATGAGGAAGAATCGACACCTTCAACAATGGCACGATTCAACAGGTGAAAGATATTTTCAGAGACAAAGTCTTACTCAATTTACTCTCCACAATCCCTAATTTCAGGCAACCATTGACACAATTGCAAGTTGCGTTTCAATATTCAAGAGACTTGGTCATGACGTTTCCATCTCCTGTGCATTAGTAGTTGTGGCTTCCTCCAGCGCTGTTTCAAATGTTCTCGTGAATAATTTGTTTTAGAACTATTTTGATTTTAATAGTTTGGAGGAAATATTTCGATTTCCTTTCAATGAAGAATATCATTCGATGGCTTTTGGAATTAATTTGTTTTCCAAAGACAATGATATAAATATTTAAATAACTGGAAAATTTGTTCGATTTCCATAGTTTAATTGCAATATGATTAAATAGGAAACAAGTCAATTTCCTATGCGGTATCAATACTTAGGAAAATAATTCGATTTTCCAAATATGAGATGATAATTAAATCAATGATTTGATTTTTCCAAATAAGAGAAAATTAATATTAAATTAATTATATATTTTATTATATAAATATAATTATAGTTCTTAAATATATTAAGCATATATATATATATATTTAAATACGCAAGTATTAATATATATATATATATATATATATATATTTTAATATAACTATAATATATTTATATAACCTTTAATATATACTTATGTATATATATATATATTTAACAAATATATATTTATATCGTGAGCCAGTCAGCATATCCAATATATATATTCATACATATATATGTATATATAAAATTGTTAGGCAATAATAATATAATATTATTAATATCCACATAATAAAGGACGTGTGCATATATACATACATATACCAGTATATTCCTCTATGTATACGTATATGTATGTATACCATATCGATACATCCGTATGGCATATCCATTAGCCAACTTACGCTTGTATCGACATGTCTTATACCTACGGATACGTGTATATACTATACACATGTATATATACTCACTTCCAATACATGCATCCATTCATGCTACCATCACAATCACCGTAAACAAGCACAAGGATGGACCTCACATAAAACACACAGAAGTAGTCAAGACCTCTACTTGCAAAACATACAAGCTATGGATGACTTACCTTAAACTTATACAAAACTGACTTGGTTTACTTAGTCTAAGGTGAAGTGTGTGTATACTCAGATAGTCCACTTTACCGATTACCCGACCAAGCTCCTCTCCGGAGTTATACTTCTCCTCCACCTGGAGGAATGGTTCTCATACCTGCATCCAATTACACACGCTTTCGGAAGTCATATGTTCACAACATAGGCAATATACATAACATCTCATTAGTTAGAATATTCAATAATTCATTAACCGTCTATTCTCATTTATGCAGTATTTCACCATGAATAACATCAAAATGAAACAACATCAAGTGATATAACATTCATATTGATAACAAGGTACAAGCATCATTAATTCATCTCGAGAACTCACATCACATTCACATTTACCCTATATAGTAATAGTAAATAGTAACCTCACAATTTGGGATGTAACAAAAGAAATTTGTGGTTCAGGCTTTCTTTTAATTATTGAGATTGATGTTTTTGCTTCACCTCTAGCTGATGTTGCTCTGCATGCTAACGTCCTGGTTCTAACTGTTTTTAAAGGCAATATTGTTAGGCTTGCTTCTACTTTTATTATTTCAGAAGAGTTGGAAACAACAGTGGATACTCCACAAAAAGTGTGATGAAACCACACCCCAAAGTGAATTGTAAGCAACATAGGTCATGCAGAGTTCCTGAAGGTGTGAGAGTATTCAAATATCTTGTTATCTAATACTTGTATATATCCATGCAATAAACTATACTAGTTTTACTAGATCATTGATCAGATGTGAAAATGTCCTCTGATTTATTGTAAAATAAGCAGAGAAAAAGATGCTTAAATGGGCAATAAGATCCCCCTGTCCATGAAATGACTACAATCAAAACAAAACTCTTTGTAGTCCTCAAAAACAACATTAAATGAGAAGATTAGTGCATAGCAAAAACATAATGGATCAACTTGAAAATAAATGACAAAAGGAAGTGAGGGTTTTAATTATCTATAACTTTATTACTGTTATAAACTTTTGTTATACCCAAAATGAAATTTTTGGCATTCTGCTTAAATTGAGCTAAACAATGTAAAAATGCCATCAAAAGTATGTTTTAGGTCAAAACAAATATGAAATCTTTGTGGGTTTTTGTCCAGGAACCTATGGTTAAAATTCTAAAAAAATGAAAATTAGGGTTTTATGCCCCTATTTTTAAGGAAACCCTTAAAAATAGGACTTTCCCGGAAATGATTGAAAATAATTCTGATAGGGTTAATTGCCTTCATGATCACACTGATCAAGTCAGAATTATCAAAAGACATGTTTTACTCTGGTGGGTCTATTTCTATTTTTCAGGAACAAAGTTAGGAGCTCCGCAGCCATTAATGGTAGATTGGCTAGTACCAGGTGCTGAAAGCTAAACCTCAAAAGCTTCAATGAAGAAGCTATGGCGGAAAAGGATGAAAATGATGCCATTCAACGAAGGAGATTCTCAAAACGGAAAAGGCCAAAATTTGGCTAAGTCTGGAAGGTGCATGTTTTGTCCACCAAGGCAAAACACAGCCTAAAGGTGAAAAAGGCGCCCCTCTTGAAGAAAGGCGCCCTTGGATCTCAGAGGGAAAATGTGATCATCTGGCATCTTCAACTCAGTCATCCTCTTCACTTTCATGCTGGCTCGACAACAAAACAATCAGAAAAATCATCTGATTTAGGGATCATTGACCAACCGTTAGCAAAGTATGGAGGATCCACCAGCAACGAAGATGCCAAAATAGAGAGCTTCAAGATAAAAGCGCCCCTGCTGGCCAGGGACGCCCCTTAGTTACAGGCACCAGATGAATCCATAAGCAGTAGCTCTATACATGATATCTTTCCAGCTTCCTCCCAGCTACGCGATCAATCTGACAGCAGGTCCACAAGACACGCCAAACGATCACGAGTTGAGATCAAGCAGAAAAAGCTAAAATTGAAGAACTGGAAAGACAAGCCAAAAAATGGCTAAGGCATGGCTAAAAACGCCCCTCTTGAGGAAAGGCGCCCTTTCTTGAGGGAATCCAGATTCAGTCAGAATCTTCACTGCCTCCCAGGGTGACCTCCTCAGCTATGACCTGTCTCGTCAGTGAGACTATTAGCAATAACTTTTGAAAAATCAATCATCTGATGGAGGAGGTCAAAGGCTGGCAGTCCACAGCCAAGATAAAACCAAGCAAAAGCTAAAAGCACCCCTGCTGGCCAAGGGCGCCCTTTAGTTTGAAGGACCTAAACCTACCAGCTTCAACTAAGAAGTCAGTCATCCTGAACAGGACCAAGCTGGCTACCCGATGCATCGTCAAGTAGAGTCATCTGATCCATCTAACATCGAGAATGTCAAATCAAAGCAAAGAGGGTCTGAAAAGATCAAAACGAAGAACAGTCAATGAAATTGACTAAGGCATTGTCAAAAGTGCCCCTCTCAAGGAAAGGCGCCCTTCTTTCTGGAGGCCTAAACTCAGTTTTCTGAGTTAATCCCTCCCAGGCATATCTCATCGTGTTGATCCCACCTCAACAACAGAACTACCAGCCACTGCCAGAGATCAACTAAGTAACCTGAATCAAAGATCAAACGGAGGCACTTCAGCTTGCAAAAATGGACAAAAATGATCAACTTCAAGGATGGATGCCTAAAAGAAGTCAAAGCAAAAGTGTTGACTTGAGTTAACAAATTTGGAGCCAAAAAGAGGCCAAACACTCCACAATCAGTGGAAATCATCTTTTGGAACTCCAGATCAAGCCTGAATCATGAGTTGTCTTCCATACTTGATGGATCTTAACCCTAATCACCTTATATTCATGCTAGGCGTCACTTTCTTCATTATTCTTTTTGCAGGTTGAAGGATAAAACATCAAATAGCTCCCAAGAACACGTTTTCAAGATCTGACAGGTTTTGGACGGATCTTCAATATTTTTGAAGATTAGTGGCAGTAAAAGTATTGTTCCCCGGAGATTGCTTCCAGACACAGATTATTGCAAAGTGGCAGTTTATAACTTTCAATCCATCTTCTATCTACTTCCTCTATTTCTGTCTATATTTCTTTACATGTCACAGGAAACGACAGATAATCACAGATCTAGCCAACCGGGTATGATCAACATAGCTTTTTCAACAAAACCCACATGTTGGATTTTTCCAGAAAAAATAGCCCTGCTGCCCCCTATTTTTTAGGGTTTTCGGAAAAAGTCATAATATTGAAAAACAGACAAACTGGGTTTGTTTAGCTCTGAAGCACGAACAAAACCCATGTGTTAGATTTTTCCGAGAAAAAACACTTTCTGGTGCCCTTGCTGCCTTTGCCACCAAAGGGCTCTTGCATGTCAAAGAAAAACTCGTTTTTCCGAATTTCTGACGATCTGGGTCTGTTTAGAAAATCATTCTCAACAAAACCCATGTCTCAGAATTTTTCGTAAAAACTACCCCCAACAATGCTATTTTTAGCAGTTCCAGAAAAGTTGTCCGAGCAACATCAAATGCACAGTCAATCTTCAAGGTTTTCAGAATTCAGTACTCCCAGGTACAATACAAGACCAAGACGGTCTTATACCATGATTACCTGAAAACGACTGACACAGACTTATGGCAGAAAAATCCAGAGGTCAGTTCTGAAGACTTTTAACAGAAAAATGCTAATAAGAGCCCATGTACGGTGAACACTCTTAGTTGCTCCTGGAAAAAATAAGGATCCTAATGCAATTGGTACAGAAGCTGAAAGCGGAAGGAAAGGTACGATCCAAGCATATTTGTATATAAATTCCATAGAAAGATTAAATCATTATTCTCAATATTTTCCACATTCTTAGTTTCCAATCCACTAGATCCTGAAGAGAATAAAATAAAAACAACAGATCATGAATAAAGAAGAACGATAGAATATGGGATGGAATCCTATCGATTTCATATTTATTGATGACCTTTTTTCATCTTTTTTCTGCAAATACCAGATTGAAACCGATCAATACTAATACTAATCAAATATTTGTAAGATGAGCAAGAAGGAACTCTTTTTCAGTCTAGGTACTGACTATTAGTCTGCTATTGTAGATGAATAGTAGTTAGAACTTAATCGAAGATTAAACCAATTTGAATTCCTAAGATAAGAAATAATTGAATCTGTTAAAATGACATAGTGGCTTTTCATTCACTCAAAATTCGTGAGTATATACGTATGTAAAAATTGAAATTATTATTAATTTGTATTGTGGCAAGAGTTCGGGTTTATATTATAAAATATGTTTTAGAAGAACAACAAGGTGAAAATACATTATTTATTTCAATTTTCAATAATTCTAATTGGAGGAGTTGCATTAAAGTTTCTGTTCTTCAAATGTCCTTCACATCGAACTAATAAATAAATTAAAACCATATTATGGCGGTTCCAAAAAAGCGTACCTCTAAATCGAAAACAAAAAATCGTAAGAATGTTTGGAAGAAAAAAGCATATCGGGCTGCAGCAAAAGCACTTTCTTATGTTAAGAGTGAGTATATTTATTCTGAGCTTGAGCTTTACGGTGATGGTGATTGGAAGATATTTCCTGTCAATTCACCGGAAAGAAAACCCGAGGGTTTTCCTTCCTCCATAGCAGAGGAGGAGAAGTACATAGCAGAGGAGAAGTATATGCCAGATATGACATAGCCCTCCATAGACGAATTTTGGCCCCCCGTAGATCCCTCCGTAGATCCCCCCGATGCGTAACATCAGCAAATAGAGTACACCTCTCTAAGACCCTAGAGAGGAGCAATCCGAATCTTTTTATCTCTTGGAGGTAGAAATACTTGGAAGGATGGTCAGGCAGAAGGGACGCGGTTCTATAATTAGTTCCACTACAGCCCTTCTCTCTGACCTCTTTTAAAGATGGGGAATTTGTAAATCATTCCGTCATCCCTTTTTTTGCTTTCCCAATGGAAAAGGATCAAAGTGCATCATTCTTTTGAATAATCCCGGAGAAACTCCGACATTAAATCTTGCTGGTAACTTTATTTTATGAAAGTTGCATTTTATTTATCTATGCCGAAGAGAAAGTCGATCGAAACGTAGGAATATATAGACCATGAACAAAAAGAAATGGATCTCATTCTTTTTTCTTACTCTAAATTAAATAAATAATATTGAACTTCGGAATATTTTTTTTATGATCAAAAATTTGTCCGTTCGCCCCTCTTTGATTCCTAGAGAACAAAAAGGATCTGTGGAATCTCAAGTATGTTATTTAACCAGTCGAATTAAAAGACTTACTGAACATTTGGACCTGCACGGAAGAGACTACTCGTCCCAAAGAGGTTTGTGGAAAATTGTGGGTAAACGTAAACGACTTCTGATTTATCTGTTCAAGAAAGATAGACTTCGTTATAAAAATTTAATCGGTCAATTAAATATTCGTGGGCCGCGTTAATTTCGAACGAAATTGTCAGATCCAATTGTGGTTTTTTAAATTCCGGATCCTAATGAGTCATTCTTTCTTTTGTTCTCATTGATTTTTGAAAAAACCGGGGAAGAGTTATGATTATGGTTGCTACGGAGAAGGACCTTATGATGGTAAGTATGGGTCCTCATCATCCATCAATGCATGGTGTTCTTCGACTTATTGTTACTCTAGATGGTGAAGATGTTATTGACTGTGAACCTATATTAGGTTATTTACATAGAGGGATGGAAAAAATTGCTGAGAACCGAACAATTGTTCAATATCTCCCCTATGTAACACGATGGGATTATTTAGCTACTATGTTCACAGAGGCGATAACGGTTAATGCGCCAGAAAAATTGGAAAATATTCAAATACCTAAAAGGGCTAGCTATATCAGAGTGATTATGCTAGAGTTAAGTCGTATAGCTTCTCATTTGTTATGGCTTGGACCTTTCATGGCTGATATTGGTGCGCAGACTCCTTTCTTTTATATTTTAAGAGAGAGGGAAATGATATATGATTTATTTGAAGCTGCCACGGGCATGCGAATGATGCATAATTATTTCCGTATTGGAGGAGTAGCTGTAGATTTACCCTACGGTTGGATAGATAAATGCTTAGATTTTTGCTATTATTTCTTTCCAAAAGTGACAGAATATGAAAGGCTTATTACACGCAATCCTATCTTTTTGAAACGAGTGGAGGGAGTAGGCATTATTAGTAGAGAAGAAGCAATAGATTGGAGTTTATCAGGACCCATGCTACGAGCTTCCGGAATCCAATGGGATCTTCGTAAAGTGGATCATTATGAATGTTATGATGAATTGGATTGGGAAATCCAATGGCAAAAAGAAGGAGATTCGTTAGCTCGTTATTTGCTTCGAATCGGGGAAATGAAAGAATCTATAAAAATAATTAGACAGGCCCTAGAAGTAATTCCGGGAGGTCCATATGAGAATTTAGAGGTTCGACGTTTAAATAAGGGAAAAGATTTGCAATGGAACGATTTTGAATCTCGGTTTATTAGTAAAAAACCTTCCCCTACTTTTGAATTATCAAAACAAGAACATTACGTCAGAGTAGAAGCTCCCAAAGGTGAATTAGGAATTTTTTTTATAGGAGATGATATAGGAGATGGAAAATCCGACCACCTGGTTTTATTAATTTGCAGATTCCTCCTCAACTGGTTAAAAGGATGAAATTAGCTGATATCATGACGATTTTGGGTAGTATAGATATCATTATGGGAGAGGTTGATCGTTAAAATGGTGATTAATATAGCAGATTTCGAAGAACAAGCTATCAATTTATTTTCTCGATTGGGATTTTCAAAAGAAATCTCTAGTCTTATATGGATTCTAATTGATATAATTATCCTTCTATTGGGAATTACGATAGGATTATTAGTTATTGTATGGCTCGAAAGAAAAATATCTGCGGGAATACAACAACGTATTGGACCTGAATACGCCGGTCCTTTGGGAATTATTCAAGCTTTGACAGATGGAATCAAATTACTGCTAAAAGAGGATATTATTCCATCTAGGGGGGATATTTGGTTATTTAGTATTGGACCAGCGGTACTGGTCATACCTATTTTTTTAGGCTATTTAGTAGTTCCCTTTGGTCGCCACATTGTTTTAATCGATCTTAGTATAGGCGTTTTTTTTTGGATTGCCATTTCAAGTATTGCTCCCCTTGGACTGCTTATAGCAAGATATGGATCAAATAATAAATATTCTTTTTCAGGTGGTCTCCGAGCTACTGCTCAAGCTATTAGTTACGAAATTCCTTTAGCTTTATGTGTGTTATCTATATCTCTATGTGTGATTCGTTGGAATATGAGATTTATTTTTCCCTCTTTTTATTTCTTCTACTAACTAAAAAGAGGGAAAAACAGAAGTGAATGGGATGAATATTGATCCTTCATTCCGATCAAAAAACTAGATAGTCATATGGGTGAGATCAAACAGTTTACAAATCTTGCAGTAAGATGATTAAGTCCCATCCCCCATGTACAAGAGTGAGAGCATGCACAATCAGTGAAAACTGTGTATCCCAGTTCATATATTAGTCATTGGGGCCCAACAGCGGGGAGGCAAAGGAAAAAAGTATGAAGTTACTGTCATATATACCAAAAATGAAGCAAAGGTAGATGGTCAGAAACACCAAGATATAAAAAAGATTAGTTAAAAAAAGAAACTGATATCTAGACCAGAGATGTTTTCATAAACATGGGATAACAATAAGGACTTGACATTGGTAGGGATGATCAAGTAGTACTTCCTCAGAACCCCGATCTAGAATATGTTTCTATCTACTTAAAAAAGAATGGCTATCCAGAACGAAGTAATCCTTTACACATTTTTCTTTCTCCCACAAAAAAGTAGTGAAGGTTGAGATAGGTTCAAAAGCTCCTATTATTTGTAGCAGACGGAATCTCATTGGTTCAATTTATGAATATTCTGGTGCTTTTTTTATTGTGTTCTTTATTTCTTAATGACCAGTGAGAAGCCGTATGAAGTGAAAGTTTCACGTACGGTTTTGGAATAGAGATGAAAACAGTGATGTTTCTGTCGACTATAATTATCCAACAGTTCAAGTACAATTGATATAGTTGAAGCACAGTGCAGATATGGTTTTTTAGGAAGGGACTCGCAATCTTGTATATCAAGAATCGGTCATTAAAGTACCTCGGTAGAAGTGGTATAGATCGTCTATGCTTATCGGCAAAAACTTTGAAAAAATCATTCTTGTTCTTCTTGAAGTAACTCTTAAGATACAACATAGTCTCCAATAATTCCAAGTCAAGTTCTCCATTCTCCAAATATGGCAGAACGAGTTCGGCTACAGCGGCCTGGTTGCCTAATTTCTTTTGATCTAAGAAATGAACCGCATTTCTGCTCTTAGAAAGCCAAGTAGCTAGTGGCAGTTTTTCGAGCTTGTATTTTCTTTTCCAAACGAGAAAATTTTTCGCCATTTTTGGATACCGCAATTTCTCTGTTTTTTTCTTTGGTGTATCTACTTGCTTAGTATTAGTATCTTTTTTGAGTTTTTCCAATCTTTTGCCTTCTCTTTCAAGGCGTTCTCTCTCCTTTAGGCGTTGTATTTTTGGGTCTTTTTCTTTCTTCAGTTCTTTCGGGTTCTTCTTGGTTTCTTGTGTTAGAAACCTCTCTTTTCTCTTATTATTCAGTCCAGAATTCAATTTCGATTTCACTTTATCCCACGCATTCTTATCACCTTTGGCATTTATCTTAGCATCTCGTTCCAAAATGAGCCTTTTTAGCTCTATTCGTAGTTTTTCTTTTTGCGTATTTATCTTCTCGAGATTTTTTTGAGAACGATATATATTGCTAAAGTCTCGAACTAGAAAATCATTTATTCCGTTTTTAATTTTAGATTTACGATTAGATTTACCACGTTTTTGTCTAAGCTTTTGTCGGCGTTGTATTTCTTTTTGGATTCTAAGCTTTTCAGCTTGTCGAGTAGCCTGTCTTTCAAGCTCCCGAGCTTTCATTTCTTTCCTGTGTTCCTCTCAGCACTTTTTTAATTCTTCCGCCCTTTGCCAATGCTTTTGTTGATCTTCTATCTTGAACGCTTTTTTGAGGTTTTTAACTTCTTCTGGAGAAGTTGCCGATTCGAGCTTTTGTAATCTATCTTTTTTTGTCTTTTCTCTTTCTTGCTTACGTTTCTTTTTCTCCTCTTTAAGCTTTTGGATTGCTGCGAGCTTATTTCGCCTTTTTTCTGCTTTTTCCTTGAGACTTTGCATCACAAAAGCATCAACATCAAAGTCCTTGTCTATTTCAAGTTCTTTAAACTCCCACATTAGCCTAATCTGTTTCCTTAGTATATCCGGAGGATAAAGGTTATCAAGTCTTTTGGCGTTCTTGACCTTTCTTCTGATATTTGGGAACAACCAGAATTGGAAGTAATAATGCGATTTTTTTTAGTTGTCGCAGGATCCGAACTCTTAATCTTCTTCTTCTTGGCAGAATCGGGGTTCTGTTTTCTCTTAGAAGAATTGTAATTCTTCTTCTTTTTGGAATAAGAAGGATCCTTCATTTTTTGAAATTTGGCAATAGCTTGATGATCTGGTTCCGGGATATATTGGACCGCGGGTCCGTGATTATCCTCTTTCATATGATCCAAGTAACTGTACGCTAAAAGTTCATATCTGTGACGTTTGATCCTATTTTGTAGCCGTCTTAGAAGAGACGCAAATTCTTCTTCTCCCAAAAAAGATGCAAATTCACTCCATCCCAATCGGTTACCAATTCGATTTTTCTTTTTCTGGGGTGCTATTCTGTAGCCAGAACACCATTTTAACCATTGTTTCCAATGTTTCACCGTTAAATCTTGAGGATTTTCACAATCCAATATCCCTTGCAAATCTAAAAATTCTTTGACATTTTTTTTGATTAAAGGAGTCGATGCTCTTGATTCTAATAAATCCTTCGCATAGGATCCCTTCATGGATCGTATTTGTTGCCAAATTTTATGAAAAACATATGCTTGAGAAATATGTTTTGTATCCTTTTTGATAATTGGGTTGATAATTCTATTTCTATTGAATAGTTTTTGAATTGGTTCAATTTTTAGCGTCAATTGCATGTAAAGTTGGAAACTGGACTCGATCAGATTGAAAATGCTTATTTTAAGATCAATAACTGATAGTTTCGTCCTAAAATAAAGAACTTTCATAAAATAGGGCAATTTCTTCCTAATGAATCGAACGCTCTTCTTTTGGAAGATAGAACCCCAAATTTTGATTCGAACCAACTCTTTTTTGAATCTGGATTTTATGTCAGGAGAAGGCTGATCCATTTTGTTTTTAAAATCAGCTTGCAACTTTTTATAAATCTCTAAATTCACCAGATACTCTTCATTCATCTGCTTGATTCGATCATGCATCGTGGTTATCCAATCCTCTGTATCTTCCAGATCCAGATCTGGTTCGACCTGCATTGAAAATGGTTCTAATGGATCTTGTACAATTTCTAAAGAGAATTTAATATTTGACGTAGGCCTGGTCTGAATTATTACGGGAAGCTGATCATTTTTTTCTGTACTCTCAATATCTGGTCGAATGTTTATCTTTATGGTCTTTTGTGAGCAAAGCAGTTCTATCCATTGGATAATAGGTTTCATCCATTCGATAATAGGGTTTATCCTCTCGATAATAACTTTTGCCCGATGGGACGTATAATTCAAAATCAATTCGCCAATGGGTTGCCAAAAGGACGGCACTTTTGTCGGATTTCCGAAAGGTAATTCATTTTCTGTCCCATACAGAGATAAGAAACTAGTTGTTTTTTTATCAGTGTCAGTAGATTGAGGGCTAGCTTCATACCAAGGTCTCAAGCGAAAAGGATACACAATCTTGATTTGAATACCCTCTTTCACATAATCTTTGATCCAATCTTTAGGAACATCAATATCTGTCAATTCATATCCATCATAATTGCATTTGATATAAAATTTCTTATTCAAGTTGGACCAATCTTGCTCCCATTCGGGAGCCTGAAATAATAAAATATGACCAAGATTTTTCACTATTATCAATGGAGGGAAATAGAGTCGTTTTCTAAGATATGTATGAGTGAATAAGACACCAACTCTTAGATAGTGAAGCAATTCCCAATCGAAGCCCTGTTGTATTTGACGGCGCCGATCTTCTTCCCTTTTCTCTTTCCTTTCTAAATATTTCTCAAAATTTCTTACCAGTCTTGAAGGCGGGATAGCGATATCCTTTGCCATTATTCTTCCAACTGAATGCTTGTTTCTCGGCTATATTATATATAGCCGAGAGCCGAGCATTCAGTTGGTACTGAACTAAGTTCTAGGATTTTTCTTTTTCGTAAGTTAGTTTTAGTTGTTCTACGAACAAAAGGAGAGAGAGGGATTCGAACCCTCGATAGTTTTTGAACTATACCGGTTTTCAAGACCGGAGCCATCAACCACTCGGCCATCTCTCCCGAACTAGCATAACTCATTTTATGCTCGATGGATAATATCTGTCTATAGGGCTAATAGCCCTATATATATATAATATTCATATATTATGATGATAAAAAGATATAAATTCCCCGATTCTTTTATACTAAAAGAAGAATCTGATAATTTCGATGAATTTATGATCAAATAAAAATCCGTAGTGCATTTTATTCAAATTTGACCGGATAGGGATCGAATGGTATAGCCTTTTGAATCTGTTGGAAACTTTTAAGATTACAACCATGACTATTGCGTTCCAATCGTCTGTGTTTGCATTAATTGCAATTTCAATTCTACTAGTGATTGGTGTACCTGTCGCACTTGCCTCTCCTAATGGTTGGTCAAGTAACAAAAATGTACTATTTTCAGGCGTATCATTATGGATTGGATCAGTCTTTTTAGTAGGTATTCTAAATTCTTTCATATCTTAAGATATGTTTTAAGATCTTTTGGGTTTAAAATCTCCCCCCCCTCTTTCTAGGGGGCATTCTAAATTCACAAGGGAATTTATGATAAATTTTCAAAAACCAGGTAATGAAAGTGCTCAAGGGAGGGGCTCTTTCATTATTAGTATGATCAATTATCAATCATACTAATAAAATTTTCAATTTACCTACATAGAATGGTAATATATGGGTATATATTATACCCATATAATAAGTTAAATGCGGGTATGGTTAAATGGTATAATTTCTCCTTGCCAAGGAGAAGATGCGGGTTCGATTCCCGCTACCCGCCCATCTGTAGGATAGAATAGAACTATGCACTAGTTATTGGTTTAGTCGCATTTTTCTATTTATACATACGGCCAAGATAAATGGGATGAGTCATCCTTTTTGGATATAAAAACTTATTGTGTCTTTGCGGAGACGGGATTTGAACCCGTGACTTCAAGGTTATGAGCCTTGCGAGCTACCAAACTGCTCTACTCCGCGCTATCCCTTCATATTACCTTTGTTATAATACCCCAAAAGGGGTACATCGAGCAATCCCTTGGGTATGCTATTCTCCCTCCCTATATAGGGAGGGACTTTTCTATCATAACAATAACTATAAAGAATCCTTTTTTTACCCTACCAACTCGATTTTGTTACCCCAGCCAACAAACATGCGTGAGCCATTTCACGGATTATATATCCGGATAATTCAAAGTCTCTATAATTGGCTCTAGGTCTTCCAGTCTTCAAACAACGTCGACGAAGACGTGTAGGTGCACTATTACGCGGTGGAGATTGTAATTTTCTATAAATTTCCAATTTTTCATCCAGTGATGAGACTTCACTGATCTCTTTTTTCAAAGATTGGCGAAGCAAATTATATTTCCTTTCCAATCTTTGTTTCTTTTTCTCTCTTTGAATGAGACTTTTTCTTGCCATAATGATTCAGCCAGTTTATATAAACAATATAGATCAAATTTGAGATGGAGAAGTATTACGTGGATGACTCCTTCTTTTTATCCATAGAGATTAGATTGAAAATCTAAATAGTCTCTAAAATGAAAAAGAATTAACCGAATTTGCCTGATGTAGAGGCGATTAAGAAAGCTGCATAGGTGAATATATAGCCTACAGAAAAGTGAGCTAATCCAACTAATCGTGCTTGAACAATGGAAAGAGCTACCGGCTTATCCCTCCATCGAACTAAATTAGCCAAAGGTGTGCGTTCATGAGCCCATGCAAGAGTTTCAATCAGTTCTTGCCAATATCCACGCCAAGAAATAAGAAACATAAATCCAGTAGCCCAAACAAGATGCCCAAATAAGAACATCCACGCCCAGACAGATAAACTGTTCATACCAAAAGGATTGTATCCATTAATCAGTTGTGAAGAATTTAACCAAAGATAATCTCTTAACCATCCCATTAAGTAAGTGGAAGACTCATTAAATTGAGCTACATTTCCCTGCCATAAGGTGATATGCTTCCAATGCCAATAGAAAGTAACCCATCCAATGGTATTCAACATCCAGAAAACTGCTAAATAAAAAGCATCCCAGGCTGAAATATCACAAGTACCGCCCCGTCCCGGACCATCGCAAGGAAAACTATAACCAAAATCTTTCTTATCAGGCATTAGCTTAGAACCGCGTGCATCTAAAGCACCTTTGACTAAAATCAATGTAGTTGTATGCAAACCTAGAGCAATAGCATGATGAACCAAAAAGTCTCCGGGACCAATTGTTAAGAACAGTGAATTTTTACTATCGTTAATAGCATTCAACCAACCGGGTAACCATATGCTTTTGCCAGCATTGAATGCTGGATCATTTGCTGAAGATAAGAGTACATCAAAACCATATAAGGCCTTACCATGAGCAGATTGTATCCATTGAGCAAATATAGGCTCAATCAAGATTTGTTTTTCTGGAGTACCAAAAGCGAGCATAACATCGTTATGAACATAAAGTCCCAAGGTATGAAAACCTAGGAATAAACTAACCCAACTCAAATGAGATATTATGGCTTCCTTATGCTCCAACATTCTCGCCAATACATTATCCTTATTTTGTTCTGGATTATAATCTCTAATGAGAAATATAGCTCCATGAGCAAATGCCCCTGTCATAATGAATCCGGCGATGTATTGATGATGAGTATACAATGCAGCTTGGGTAGTAAAATCTTGTGCTATGAATGCATAGGCAGGTAAAGAATACATGTGTTGAGCTACCAAGGAGGTAACAACTCCCAAAGAAGCTAGAGCAAGACCTAATTGAAAGTGAAGAGAATTATTGATTGTGTTGTAAAGACCCTTATGCCCGCGTCCTAATAAGCCTCCCGGAGGAATATGTGCTTCTAAAATATCTTTTATACTGTGTCCAATTCCAAAATTGGTTCTCTACATATGACCAGCAATGAAGAACACAAATGCAATAGCTAAATGATGATGAGCGATATCAGTTAGCCACAAACTTTGAGTTTGTGGGTGGAATCTTCCGAGAAGAGTTAGAATAGCAGTTCCCGACCCTTGAGAGGTACCAAATAAATGACTACTGGAATCAAGATTTTGAGCATAAAGACTCCATTGACCTATAAAAAGTGGTTCCAAACCTTTGGGGATATGGTAATACATTCAAGAAATTATCCCATCTTATGTGTTGTCCTCTTGATTCAAGAATAGTGACATGAACTAAATGCCCCTTCCAAGCCAAAGAACTTACTCCGAAGAGTCCCGACAAATGATGATTGAGATGAGATTTGGCATTTTTAAACCATGAAACACTTGGTTTCCATTGAGGTTGTAGATGCAACCAACCCGCTGTTAAAAAGAGAGCAGAAAGAAATAGCAAGAAAAGAGCTCCAGTATAAAGATCTTCATTAGTGTGTAAGCGAATTGTATACCACCACTGATAAACACCGGAATAAGCAATATTGACCGGACTGGGAGCACCTCCTCGGGTAAAGGCTTCTACGGCCGGTTGACCAAAATGAGGATCCCAAATTGCATGAGCAATAGGTCTTATATGTAAGGGGTCGTGAACCCATGCTTCGAAATTGCCTTGCCAAGCTACGTGGAACAAATTACCAGAGGTCCATAGAAAGATTATAGCTAACTGACCAAAGTGAGAAGCAAAAATCTTTTGATAAAGGCGTTCCTCGGTAATATCATCATGACTCTCAAAGTCATGTGCAGTAGCAATACCAAACCAAATACGACGAGTAGTTGGGTCCTGGGCCAAGCCTTGGCTGAACTTTGGAAATCTTGATGCCATAATGCTTTTCAAATCCTCCTAGCCATTATCCTACTGCAATAATTCTTGCTAGGAAGAACGCCCATGTTGTGGCGATTCCACCCAGAAGGTAATGAGCTACTCCTACAGCACGTCCTTGGACAATACTCAAGGCTCTGGGCTGGATAGCAGGAGCAACTTTCAATTTATTATGGGCCCAAACAATAGATTCAATAAGTTCTTGCCAATATCCACGGCCACTAAATAGGAACATTAAACTAAAGGCCCAAACGAAATGAGCACCTAAGAATAAAAGACCATATGCAGATAATGAAGAACCGTAAGATTGGATTACTTGAGAAGCTTGTGCCCATAGAAAGTCATGGAGCCACCCATTAATTGTAATGGAACTTTGTGCAAAGTTTCCTCCTATAATATGAGTTACCACTCCCTGATCACTTATACTACCCTAAACATCGGACTGCATTTTCCAGCTAAAATGGAATATTACTACCGAAATTGCATTGTACATCCAGAATAACCCTAGGAAGACATGATCCCAGGCAGATACTTGACATGTTCCTCCTCTACCAGGCCCATCGCAAGGAAAACGAAAACCAAGATTGACTTTATCGGGTATTAAACGAGAACTGCGAGCAAATAAAACACCTTTAAGTAATATTAATACAGTCACATGGATAGTAAATGCATGAATATGGTGTACTAAAAAATCAGCAGTTCCTAATGGAATCGGTAACAAAGCTACTTTGGCACCTACTGCTACCAAATCACCACCTCCCCAGGTTAAGCTGGTGCTTGCTGTTGCATCAGGAGCTGTCAAACTGGGTGCTAAAGCATGAGTGTTTTGTATCCATTGAGCAAAGATAGGTTGTAATTGTATAGCAGTATCTGAAAACATATCTTTAGGACGTCCTAAAGCACTCATAGTATCATTATGAATATATAGACCAAAACTATGGAAGCCTAAGAAAATACATGCCCAGTTGAGGTGTGATACAATTGCATCACGATGTCTCAGAACACGGTCTAAAAGATTGTTGTATTGAGTAGTCGGATCATAGTCCCTTACCATAAAAATAGCTGCATGTGCAGCAGCACCAACTATGAGAAATCCACCAATCCACATATGGTGCGTGAACAGAGACAGTTGGGTACCATAGTCAGTAGCTAGATATGGATAGGGAGGCATAGTATACATATGGTGAGCTACGACAATAGTCAAAGACCCTAACATAGCTAGGTTCAGAGCTAATTGAGCATGCCATGAAGTAGTTAAGATCTCGTAAAGACCTCTATGCCCTTCTCCTGTAAATGGACCTTTATGAGCTTCCAAAATTTCTTTGAGGTTATGACCAATACTCCAATTGGTCCTATACATATGACCAGCGATTAGAAAAAGAATTGCAATAGCCAAATGGTGGTGTGCAGTATCGGTCAGCCACAGACCCCCCGTTACTGGGTTGAGTCCTCCACGAAAAGTCAAAAATTCTGAATATTCCGACCAATTCAGGGTGAAAAATGGGGTCAATCCCTCAGCAAAACTGGGATAAAGTTGAGCTAAAAGCTCACGATTTAAAATAAATTCATGAGGAAGTGGTATCTCTTTAGGGTCCACTCCAGCATCTAAGAGTTCATTAATAGGTAAAGAAACGTGTATTTGGTGTCCTGCCCAAGATAGAGACCCCAGTCCCAGTAACCCTGCTAAATGGTGGTTTAACATGGATTCTACATCTTGGAACCAAGCCAATTTTGGAGCAGCTTTGTGATAATGGAACCAACCAGCAAAAAGCATTAACGCTGCAAAGATCAATGCACCAATTGCAGTGCAGTAAAGTTGTAATTCACTAGTTATTCCGGATGCTCGCCAAATCTGGAAGAACCCAGAGGTGATTTGTATTCCTCGAAAACCTCCACCTACATCTCCATTCAAAATTTCTTGACCTACTATTGGCCAAACTACCTGAGCACTGGGTTTAATGTGAGTAGGATCGCCTAGCCATGCTTCATAATTAGAGAAACGAGCGCCGTGAAAGTACATCCCACTTAGCCAAATAAATATGATAGCTAATTGACCAAAATGAGCACTAAATACTTTGCGGGAGATCTCTTCCAAATCATTGGTATGGCTATCAAAATCGTGAGCATCAGCATGTAGGTTCCAGATCCAGGTGGTAGTATTAGGTCCCTTAGCTAGTGTCTTTGAGAAATGACCGGGTTTAGCCCATTTTTCAAAAGAGGTTTTAATAGGATCCCTCTCCACTACGATCTTTACTTCTGGTTCCGGTGAACGAATGATCATTGAGTTCTCCTCTTTCCAGACGAGACATGAGAAAAAACCCGCTGAAATTTTGAAAAAAAATAAAAAAAAATATATATATATATTCTCAACTCGTTCCTCTCTTTATTTCCCAGTTCAGAACTGGAGCGACTATGATACGGAAGTCGCTTTGAGGCAGGTGTTCAAATTTATTATGATATATCTGATAGGTGCTCAATGGACCGTTACGAGACGTAAAATGCCTTTTCCGCCCAGAGATATGGAAATCAATCTCAATATAATCATTATCTGTCATATCCAGATTGATTTATCCATATCTCTGGACCCATATGTTACAGATCACTTTTATGATTTAAAAGAACTTTGAATTGATAAATATTAATGAATCTTTAATTAAATTGTATCTCCGGACGGGATTTACCCATAATGAAAAGATCCTTTTCATTAACGATCCAAAGAAAATAGTCTTTGTTATATTTTCAATATATTTGTCTATAATGACAATGCAATAAGAGAAGCTAATTCACTCGAATAGTATGAAAAATTCATTTATTCTGAATTTCATAATCTTGACGATTTATTTCCCAGTATAGTAATCGAGAGATTTTCATTCTGCAAAACGTCCTGTAATCTTTAACCGATTTTGTGCTTCGATATAATTGCTTGGAGCAAGCGCTATAGCTTGTTTCCAATACTCAGCAGCTTGATCAAACCAAGCTTCCGCAATTTCAGGATCTCCCTGTTGAATGGCCTGTTCTCCTCGGTCGGGATAGATCAACTTGTCAAAGTTTTCTTCCCTTAGAACCGTACTTGAGAGTTTCCTACCTCATACGGCTCAATTAACTATTCTTTAGTCCTTTACCTAAACTTCCAAAATAGTAGATAGTTCGAAATACGTTCAGGTTAATCGAAAGAACAGAATGGGTCAATGACATGAGTTTCAAACTTCACTTTCGATAAATGATCAGTTTTTCTCTTTTCTCCCACCCTAAAAAAGATGAAGTATTAGAAATAAAGAGATCTACTTCAGATTATCCGGATAAAAATCTTTTTAAGAGGTAACTATCTATGTTCTATATAGAAATTTTGAATAATACTTTCCTGGTAGGAAAGTACTTCACATCTTTAGGATCTGATGCTACACCGCTGCTCAATAGCCTAGTAAATCAACTCTATTACATAAATTGATTCCTTATATTTGCCCATAAGCAGATTTGATCGTTTCAGCCCGAACTTTCAATAATTGATCTCTATGGTGCTTTCTCTATCAATTGAATTGATTTTTTTATCCATGGACTATCCAGGCATTTACCCAAAGAGCAGTGTGATAAAGCATAAGAATTATCCTGATTATTTATATTCAGTTAGTTTATGAGTGAAAAAAAAAAGAGCTTCGGATCAATGGAAACTAAGAAAATTGATTCTTGTAAGAAATATAAATAAGAGCTCCATTGCAGAGGGTAAACCTAAGTAGCCATTTGAAAGCTATGGAAACGATGGAACCTATGATTGCATAAGATCATATAAAAATCTTAATCATTCATTGAAAAGGATGGCGAAATAAACCAATAAAGAATTAATTTCATTGGAGTCCATAAGTCGACCCCAAATATTGAAAGAGTAAATATTCGCCTGTAAGATACTTATTGAGCAGTACCGATATACAATAAAAGAGGTATTTGTATCCTCATATTATATGTATATGATATGTATAATGAGTAAATACAGATTTATTCCTATATAACAAAGGATCTCAATATTTCTTATCAAATTTGGCCATAGATTCTTCACAAGGAGCCGAATGAGAAGAAACTTTCATATCCGGTTCTGAAAGAGAGATGGGATTCAAATAGTATTAGACAACCATCGACTAGAACCCAAAAAGAACAAAATTTCGTCACCAACATAGGGGAAGAATCAAGGGAGTATCTTCTCGGGGAAATTGCATTTGTTTTGGTAGATTTGCTCTTTAGGCATTGGAACCTGTTTGGATCACATCTGGGCAAATAGAAGCAGGACGCCGAGCAATTACTCGTTATGCCCGTCACGGCGCAAAAATATGGATACGTATATTTCTCTACAAACCTATTAGAACGAGACCTGCAGAAATACGTATGGGTTCGGGGAAAGCCAAGGGATCTCCAGAATATTGGGTATCCGTCGTCAAACCAGGTCGAATACTTTATGAAATAAGTGGAGTATCAGAGACTATAGCTAGAGCAGCTTTTCAAATCGTTGCATATAAAATGCCTATACATACTAAATTTATTACTAGTTCGCGTAAATAATGCCGAACCAAAGAGATATTTCTGGTAGAAAAAGATTATTTAATTGATAAGAAATACTTTTTTTCTACCGAGGTAACAATTCTTTTGGAGGAAAAATGATTCAGTCCCAAACTTACTTGAATGTAGCAGACAACAGTGGAGCCCGAAAATTAATGTGTATTTGAGTGCTAGGAGCAGGTAATCGTAACACCGCTAATATCGGCGATATTATCATCGCTATAATTAAAGAAGCAGCGCCTAATATGCCTCTGCAAGAATCAAAAGTAGTTAGAGCCGTAGTTATACGTACGTGTAAAGAACTTAAACGTAGTGATGGAATGATAATACGATCTGATGACAATGCAGCAGTTGTCATTGATCAGAAAGGAAATCCAAGAGGAACTCGAGTTTTTGGTTCAGTTACTGAGGAATTAAGAGAATTGAATTTCACCAAAATAATCTCATTGGCTCCTGAAGTATTATAATTATACACTATGTAAAAGTAATGTCAGGCATATTCCTAAAAAAAGAGAAACATGTCTTTATATTGAGCTTGTAAATTCCTAAGAATTAGTTCGTCATGGGTAATGATACTATTGCTAATCTAATGACTTATATAAGAAATGCTGACATGGTAAAAAAAAAAACAGTTCGAGTGGCAGCTACTACTATTACCGAGAACATCACAAGGATTCTTCTACGAGAAGGTTTTATAGAAGATGTTAGGGAACATCGAGAAGGTAAAAAATCTTTTTTTGTTTTAACTTCAAAATCTAGGGGAAGGACGCAAAAGAGATATATAATCGCTTCAAAGCGCATTAGCAAACCTGGTTTGAGAATCTATTCTAATGCTCGAGAGATTCCTAAAGTTTTAGGTGGAATCGGGATTGCAATCCTTTCTACTTCGCAAGGAATAATGACTGATCGAGAAGCTCGACAAAAAAAAATAGGAGGGGAATTATTATGTATTTTATGGTAACTCCAAAACAAAAAGTAAATAGCTGAAGAGCCTTGTATTTTTGCCTCCAATATTGGAATGCCGTTAAAATAATATTGACAAAAGAGGTTCGTCATGATATTCACTGAATACTGAATATTATTCAGTGTCATCAATTTGGCTGACAAAAAAAAGCTATTGAATTTATCAAAAAAAAGAAACAAATTCTTTCTTTTTTATTATTTTTGTTATGTTCAATTTCTTTTATTTCAACATAATCAAATTTTATTCCTCTTTTAGAAATGTAATAATTAATAACTATCCACTACAAAGAAAAGGAGTCTAGTTTTCAACATAATCAAATTTTATTCCTCTTTTAGAAATGTAATAATTAATAACTATCCACTACAAAAAAAAGGAGTCTAGTTCAAATTTCAAATGGGTACCAAAAAAATTTTGTCGTTCTTGAGGGCGTAGTTAGCATAGCATATCCTAATGGTATGTTTATAGTCTACCTAGATAATGATATGTTGGTTTTAACGGTTGTATCGGGTAAAATGAGATATCGAACAATACGAATAGTACCAGGAGATAGAGTGAGAGTTGAATTACCTCTTTACGATTTAAGCAAAGGATGTATAATATATAGATATCCCGTCAAACGAAATGATGACGATAACTTTCTACCTGCTCTCGATGAATTTTGAGGCCCATTAAATCTATAAAAAAGAACAAGATTTTAGCATTAAATAAAGGACCACAAATATGAAAATCCGTGCTTTTGTTCGCAAAATTTGCGAAAAGTGCTGCCTAATTCGTAGACGGAAATGCCTTCTTGTAATTTGTTACAATCTGAGGCATAAACAAAAACAGGGATAATTTCTATTACTATTGTATATCAAGATATGAATTCTAAAAGAAATTTCGGCAGCCAATTTTAATTATAATATATATAATATTTTTTTTTACTAATTTAAATATAAAAATTGATCAAAAATTATAAGAAGATTTGTGTTGTGTCAAAAAATACAAAAAAATTTGTGTCAAAAACTAGAAGAAAATATGTGCCACGTAGAGCTACAAGAAGATTTTTGCCACGTAAAACTAAACATCGAATACTGAAAGGAGTTATTTATGTTCGAGCAAGTTTTCACAATACCATTGTTACTGTTACAGATACACGGGGGCAAGCGGTTTCTTGGTCTTCTTCCGGTGCTTGTGGATTTAAAGGTACAAAAAGACGTTCACCATTTGCTGCTCAGACTGTAGCAGCAAATGTTGTTCATACCTTAGTAAATCAAGGTCTTCTAAAAGAAGTAGAAGTTATGATAAGTGGCCCTGGTCCGGGGAGAGAAACAACATTACGAGCCATTGTTAAAAGTGGTATACAATTAAGTTATGTACATGATGTAACTCCTATGCCACATAATGGATGTAGACCTCCCAAAAGGAGATGTGTGTAAGAATTGAATAAATTGAAAGAGAAAGAAATGATTAAATTATTTATTTCAATAATATTATGAATCAGAATAAAATAGCAGTCTCAATTAAGATACCAGAATTAAAGTGCGTGGAATTCAGAACAGAGAATAAGCGTTTTAATTATGGTCGTTTCACTCTATCTCCGCTTCGCAAAGGTCAAGCTAATACAATAGGCAGCGCAATAAGAAGAGTTTTACTCGGAGAAGTAGAAGGAACATGTATCACACGTGCTCAATTTCAAAATATATCAAACGAATATTCCGTGATAATAGGTATTGAAGAATCAATACATGAAATTTTGATGAATCTGAAAGAAATTGTACTTCGAAGTGATGTGTACGGAATTCGAGAAGGATGTATCCATGTTGTCGGACCAAAAAAAGTAACCGCTCAAGATATAATGTTACCACCTTCTGTGAGAATAATTGATACTACACAACATATAGCTAACATAAACAAATCAATTACCTTAGATATATCATTACAAATTGAAAAAGGTCGCGGATATATTATTCAAAATCCAAATAATTACAATTCTAAGGACGGAATTTTTCCTATAGATGCTGCCTTTGTCCCTGTTCAAAATGTCAATTACAGTATTCACTCCTATTGGAGCGAAAATGAGATACAAGAAATTCTATTTCTTGAAATATGGACGAATGGAGGATTAGCGCCTAAAGAAGCACTTTATGAAGCGTCTCGGAATTTGATTGATTTTTTCCTTCCCTTTCTGAATGCAAAGGAAGAGAACATCGATGGAACAAACAGTCTAAGCGACAATATTACTCCTTCCTTACCTATTTCGCATATATCGACTGATACGAAGAGAATAGATTTTGATAAAATGTATATTGACCAATTAAACTTCTCTACTAGGGTATATAACTGCCTCAAAAAGGCCAATATAAATACAGTATCGGACCTCTCGAATTACAGGCGAGAAGATTTAATGAAAATCAAACATCTTGGGGAACAATCTGTCAAAGAAATATTGGAATTTATGCGAAATATTGGAATTGATTCACCGGGGAATCCGGTTTAGATTTCTCAATAAATAGTTCTATTGAATCTATCCATTCATTCCTTTCTTTTAAGTTCTTCTGGAAAGTAATTGAAAGAAATCTTTGACCATTTTATAACAATATTAGAAAATATCTTATTCAAAAAAATATATCTAGGGCGTAGTTGCTTTAAGGTCTCTCCCTAGATATATAAACAAAAGATTTCCCTCCTCACCTATATTAAGATATTCTAAATTATATCAAATTGGAAAAGACCTAGAGTTAAAGATTCATCGATAGGTAACGTTGCCCCAATACCTAACCAAAGAGCTACTGCGGTACCGATTAAGAATACTGTTGTAGCTACTGGACGATGAAATGGATTTTGAAATTGATTCACATTCTCCAAGAAAGGGACTGTTAATAGTCTTGCAGGTACTGAAGCCATTAAAAGGACACCTAATAATTTATTAGGTACTGTACGAAGTATTTGAAATATGGGGAAAAAATACCATTTGGGTAATATTTCCAAAGGAGTTGCAAATGGATTTGCCGGTTCACCAATCATTGATGGTTCTAGAATTGCTAAACCTATGGTACATGCAATAGTACCAAAAATAACTATTGGAAAAATATATAAGAGATCATTGGGCCAAGCGGGCTCGTCATAATAATTATGTCCCATGCCTTTAGCTAATTTAGCCCTTAATACAAGATCATTCAAGTAAGGTTTCTTTGTTATTGGGATAAGTAGATTATTATGAATCTATCCCTCGAAAGAACCAGACATGTCAATTTGGATCATCCGGCTCGAGCAATAATTGAAATAAAAATAATGAACGGCGTATCGTTAGAATAAGTATAACTAAGAAGATCTATATAAAATTCATAATTTTTATTGTTTCGTATGCCCAGTACCCAAGTAAGCTCACAAATTAGATCATGATCAATATGCCTTTTGGATCATCTTATTCCTTGTAATCTGTGTTCATCTCGACTGCCACAATTTATTTTTGCATACAAGGTATTCACTTGTTACTAATCTGGCCTTTTTCCTTCTTTAGAGCCCTTCTTTTACTCCGATAGTTTACCCTATTGAAATGCAAGGGAAATGCATGCATTTTCATACTATGAAAAGGAAAAGAAAATTCAAGTAATAAATTGGACTTATGATATGTTATTAATATTACCTGGATCTCACAGAGCCTAATTCGGATTCGATCATAGAAATAACTCTCTTGGAACACAACAAAGTGCTCGCCTTTTACCCAGGTTCTAAACTTCCTATTTTTGGAAAGAAAATTGGGACAGAGACACATTTCGTGATGAATCTTTATATGGCAGATCCTAAAATTGATCTGCACGGCCTAACCAATAGTTCAAGTCACACACTCCCATAATCCATTTTCTCCATCTGAGATGAGTATCTACTTCAATTCTTTGTATTAAATAAAGAATACTTCAAAATTGAAAGGAGAAATCCAAGAAACATGCTTTCTTATTTCCCTATTTTCAATAAGAAATATTCGCGGCAATGATATATCGTAAAATAATAGGTTTTGAATACTGATTCAAAATGTATATTTCCTTTCTATAAAGGACCTGAAATACCTTGCTTGCGGATCATTAGAAAGTGCATTAACATAAATACAGCAGTAAGAAGGGGTAATATGAAAGTGTGTAAACTATAAAAACGAGTCAAGGTAGATTGACCCACACTAACACTTCCGCGTAATAACTCTACCAAAGGAGCTCCTATTAACGGAATGGCCTCAGGCACACCGGTCACAATTTTGACTGCCCAATAACCAATTTGGTCCCAGGGCAAAGAATAACCGGTTACACCGAAAGATACGGTTAATACAGCTAGAATTACACCCGTAACCCAAGTTAATTCGCGAGGTTTTTTGAATCCACCTGTTAAATAGACGCGAAATACATGTAAGATCATCATTAAAACCATCATACTTGCTGACCACCGATGGACCGATCGGATTAGCCAACCGAAGTTCACTTCAGTCATTATGTATTGAATAGAGGCGAAAGCTTCTAGAACGGTGGGACGATAGTAAAAAGTCATAGCAAAACCGGTAGCTACTTGTACCAAAAAAGAAGTCAGTGTGATTCCCCCTAGGCAATAAAATATATTCACATGAGGAGGAACATATTTACTAGTGATATCATCCGCAATCGCCTGAATCTCGAGACGCTCTTCGAACCAATCGTATACTTTATTGAGATAGGTAAACTCAAATTCCCCCTCTGAAAACCGTATATGAAAATTTCCTTTCATACGGCTTAAACAAGAACACCCAAATACTTTTTTGAACAAAGTACATGGTTTGTAAAATACAAAAATATTTGATATTTCATTTCTTTGTATGAAGGAAGAGGATTCACAATAATCCATGATTTCCTACAATAAGAAGGAAAATAAACTTGATAGTGATAATGCTCAAATTTCAAGTTGGCTCATTGTTATGCAAAATAAATCGCTATAGGCCTTTTGAACGATCTTTTATCCTATTCGTGATATAAATCACCTAGAAAACAATTAGTATTGATGATCAATAGGAATTATCTTGTCGAGATCTCAATAGATGAATAAATCTAAACCTAAGATTTTCATTTCACCCCGATGATTTTTTGAATACTCGAAAGGTTTTATGGGTTATAACCTTTCCATTTCATTCTTACTTACTTAATGAAATAGACTAACTAAAGAAAATGGAATACTATCTCATTCTTTAGTCAGCATCAGTATAAAAAGGAAGAGAGATCCCTTAATTTATTATCATAGTTTTTTCAATTATTAAGAAGCTTGGTCACGAGGTCTCAAAAATAGGCATAAACCATAGTTCAGATTTTCTTGAATATATTACCTCGTGCTCCAGATATTAACTATTAGAGCAACATCTAACGAGGTAGAAGGACCGTCTTTATTTTATGAAGACAATAGACCGGTTTTCTGTACTAGAATAGAGATCAATTTTAACAAGTCGCACACCCATAATTCCAAAAATCCTTAGATAAAAGTAATTACACAATCAAACTACCAGAACGTAATAACCTAAAAATGAAAGCCATTCAAATTTTTTTCTTAATTCTTTTTCTTTTGGATGAACTCGGGATCCGGGTGGATTTTCTAGTTTTTCTAGCCCCAACTAACTGGAATTCCGTCTAATAAAATGGAATAATTATAAATCTTCAGAATAATGCATAAGAATACTGCAAATAGAGCCATTGCAATACCCATAAAAGGAGTAGTTCCCCATCCGGGAGCAACTTTACCAGATTTTGTATTTAGTGGTTTTAAATAATTTCCTACAATAGTTCATATTGGTCCGGTTCTGGAAGTATCATCAATGGTCTGTGTAGCCATAAAAACAATAGTATTGGTTGAGATCTAATTAACTTTGTATACTATTATGCATATATACATACATAGGATTACCTACCAATGGAAACTGCAACCTTAGTCGCTATCTCCATATCTTGTTTACTTGTTAGTTTTACTGGTTATGCCCTATACACCGCCTTTGGGCAACCTTCTGAACAACTTCGAGATCCTTTTGAAGAGCACGAGGATTAGTTGAAAAAAACGACCTTCCCGATGGGGAAGGTCACTTTTTTATTATAAGTAAGAAGGAGGATTTGAAAAATAAATTATTTTCCCCCTCTATCCGGAAGTTTGGGGGGTTCTCGGAAGAAAATAGCGAAAAAAATGATCCCTAAGGTCGACACCAAAAGGAATGTATAAACCAATGCTTCCATAAATTCGATCGTAGTTTACAATTAATAGAGATAGCTTTCGTACTAATTACAACATTTTCCATAAAAAAGTGGAATCAAAAGATTTTGATTCCTGAGATTCAAAATCTCAATATTGCATTAACGAACGGAGCAATACCATATTATACCACTTGTCTTTTAGTAGTTGGATCTCCCAGTTTTTGGAATGCCCCAAATTCTACTTGAGCATCCAAGTCCGGATCAATACCGGCAAAAACATCTCGAAATAGAGTTCTAGCACCATGCCAAATATGTCCAAAAAAGAAAAGAAGAGCAAATGTAGCATGCCCAAAAGTAAACCAACCCCTTGGGCTACTCCGAAAAACACCATCCGATTTCAAAGTAGCACGATCTAACTCAAAAATTTCACCTAATTGGGCACGTCTAGCATATTTTTTGACTATAGCAGGATCACCAAAACTAACTCCATCAAGTTCACCACCATAGAACTCAACAGTTACACCTACTTGTTCCACACTATATTTGGATTCTGCTCTCCTAAAAGGAACATCGGCTTTCACAATTCCTTCTTCATCTACTAGAATGACTGGAAATGTTTCGAAAAAGGTAGGAATACGATGTACAAAAAGCTCATGTCCCTTTTTATTTTGAAAATAGGGTGTCCTAACCAACCAACAACAATTCCATCTCCATTGTCCATTGCACTCGCCCTGAATAATCCCCCTTTAGCTGGATTATTCCCAATGTAATCATAAAAAGCAAGTTTTTCATGAATTTTTGACCAAGCTTCTGATAGACTTAGATTTTCAGCCAGACCGGCATGAACCAAATTACGTTGCAAAACATTGAAGAATCCGGTTTATTCCAAGCTGCGTCTATTCCGATCACCTTACAGAGCATTGAGCTTGTAACTGCTTGCACAAAGCATTACAACCCGACTACAAGAGAGATCCTGTCAGTGGACGGGAAGGTGATTTGCAGCTTGAAGCCGGTGGACATAGAGACTTGTTTTGCAATTCCACCATGCCCTACCAAGAAGGTCATATCAGTGACAGAATGCGAAAAGGCGTTCGAGGCTTCGAAGGATGAGTGTTCGCTTATAATGGCTGAACATTGGTTGAAAACAAAGAGAACCAGCTTGCCCAGATTGGTTGGGAGAGGAGAATTCAAAGATGAGTACGGAGTGTTAATCACCTTACTCAGCAGAGTCACTAGGCAAGAGGAGGGGAAATCCTTCCAGTCGTGGATGTTCTACATTATTGGCAAAATAATCAGCAAGAAAGAACATTACGACTGGGCCTCTCTGATCAGTGACACACTCCACCAACAATTTACCGGATTTCTAGAAGAGCACCGTTTCCGCATGTGTTCCTACCTGGTCTACTTGATAGCCTTCCAAGGCGATTTCAGAACACTAAACACTGTGGGAACCCTGGGTGTGCAAAAGGTCCAAGAATACTTTCCTCGCTTGGAGTTCACTCTAGCGGAAAGACACTTCAAAAAGATAAATGACCTTTTCACTATGCACACCATGCACGAGCTAGACAATGAGATGCACGTTCGTATTTCACCAGCAGCTAAGGCAGCAATGGTGGACTGGGCGGATTGGTTCATCCAATTCCCCACTTTCACCTACATACGCGTGTATGGTTACAATGGCCACCCCGCCATGATGCCACGCTACCCCTTCGATAGGGTAGTGTTCATGGAATTCCTGAGGCAGTTGGCCGAGGTTCACTCTTACCTTCGCATAAAGAAAAAGTCTGCTGCAAACTTTCCTTTTCAGATGGGATTCTACAGATGCAAGACTGCAGCCGATGCCAGGTTGATAAGCCAGGAAATAGTGAGATTTAATCTCAAGTACCTCATTGACAGGAGGCTATCCTATGACCCCAGAGGCATCTTCGCAGCACACCTTGAGCAAAGATCATCACATGAACCTTTCATGGAGGTCAACTGTGAGGATGAGTTCGAGGTGAGAAGAAGGAACCACAGCAGATTCAAGCTCTTGCAGATTGTAGAATTCATGTCAGAGGACATCGAGGGCTTATTTGATGACGAAGAAGAAGTCATTCTTTCTTCCTTCTTCACGGGTCTAGTGGATGCACAACCACTCGACAAAGTAGACTGGTACGCGAAAGAGAGTACGTCTATTGAGGAAAGAACGGGTAGAGTAGTTTGACACAGTCAACTCTACCTTGACAGTAAAAAGACAAGGAAGGTAGTACTTCCCCGATCAGAGCCGCCAGTGGTTCAGTTTACACTACCTTCCTCGTCTAGGAGGAAACCCAGACAAAAGAAGATGAGCATTCTTCCAGAAGGAATGCGGATGTCAGGGAGCACATGGGGAAGAAGAGGAATTGCCAGCACAAGCTGGCAAGAGGTACAGGTGGAGATAGCCACCAATTTACCTGAAATAGTTGAGAACGCTACAACTACACCAGAGCCAGTGATTGAAATAATTGCTGCAGAGATGGAATCCATTGTAGAAGAAGTTGCAGCAGAAGCGGTGCCTGTGATAGAAGCAGAGCCACCGGTTTCACCACCATCACAGAGGTCGCAAAGTCCTATTGATTTGGACTCGCCACCACAGGGCATTACCACGGCATAGTCTTGTTCTTCCAGCATTCAGGGGGCCTATGTTCCTCCTCCTAGCGATGCTAGCCGAGATTCTATCTGGCTGGAAAGCTCGCTTGGGAGGAAAAGGGAGAGACCTTCTTATTAGCTTGACTTCTCTGAATTCCACCATGTCCCACAAGACATGCCGGCAAAGAAGTTGAAGAAGCAGACACATGTAGAGAGGAATGCAGAGAACGAGGTTGTCATAGAGACTGCTGCCCTGCCTGAACATACATAATGTGAGGGTTGAGGATTTCACGCTTTCAAAGGTGAACCTTGGAAAGACCACTCGACAGGTGGAAGCAGACCTTCTTGGAATCGCCTCAGCGAGTGTCAAAGAAAGGATGACAAAGGATGGACAAGACAAAGCAGCCTTGAAGGCTGAAATCCGTCAGCTAAAATTGTACATTTCTAGTTTGATACATGACACTCCCAACTCCTCGGCCTTGCCTCAAAGACTATCGAATCTCCCAGCTGAAAGAAACCATCATCAGTTGATTACATACGACAAACACTTGAGACGTCAAGTGGATGAGTTTTTCATCAAAGGATGTTGTGTGTTAGCAGAAGCATATCAGGTGAGAGACAGGGCACATGGACTTCGATCAAAAATCCAGCAGTCAGACTTGAAAGCAGCTCAAGAGAGGCCGAGAGAGGAGGTGACAGTTGCTGATTTGCGACAAGCATATGAATCAGTTACAACCACGGAGAACAAACACCATCTCTTTGAGTGGAAAGAACAGGTGGCATACAAGGTGAGAGCCTACGATGCCAATTCAGTGGAGCTGATTGACTATAGACGCTTTGTCGCCAATATTATCAACTTTGCAAGAACGTTGGTAATATCCTCCCCCGAGTTAGAATATCAGCGAGAAGGAGGAGAATATGTTGAGCTTGAAACGGTACAGACATGGTTCCAAGATGTCATCCGATCTTCATTCCTTGAAGATCCCAATGGTTGCAAATTAGCCAAAATTGCAGCCATATCTATCCAGTTAGATGAAGCAGCTGCCCAATGCATAAACTATCAGCAACAGCTTACGATGGGTGAATAAATGCTTAGACGCCACATAGTCACCTTGAAAAGCATTAATTGCCCAGGGGCCGAAGAGTTCAATGACTGGATAGAGACTTTGTTGACCAATGGTGAAGAGGTGTAAAGCACCAAGGAAGGACGTCCTACCCTCCAAATAGCATTAATGATGATTGAAGTCAACTTGATGCCCCTTTCCAAGCTGACTCTAGATCTCCATAGATCATGCATGTCAGATCCCACTGATCTAGGATGTCTATTTGACTCCCACGATTTGTGGATCTCAGATCTCTTCAAAAGGTGGATGTCTATTTGGAGACACATTTGTAATTGTAAGTTCACTTTTAGTTAGGTGTCAGTCAACTGAGGTAGACTTCCAGTTTGACTTTTGTTTAGTTTCAGTTAACTGAAGTAGATTTCTAGTTAACTGTTTGCTCACCTACTTTTAGACATAGAAATAAATCTTGCTGATTGGCAAGAACTGTTTGTTAACTCAAGGAGATTTTAGAGTTGCCTACTCCTTTGAGTTTCTATAAATAAGAGCCTTAGGTTCTTTATCTGTTTTTGACCTTTATTTGCTAAGCAAAATTGCTGCGCCATTGTTGCCAGAGTTAGCTTGTTTATATTTGTTCACTCTTGGATGAGAGTTTGTTGGTTGATTGCAATTGTCCATGATTTCGTGCCTTTGCTGTCCCGACCTTTGTAATTCTTTGGAGAAAGCTTGAAGAAATAAATCAGATGGCGCATGCTTGCTTGATCTAAATACTTGAGTCTATTCATGGTCTTGTTTTCAAATAGTGTATTGTTTTAATCTCCTCCTTGGACAGGTGTCGTCACCTCCTTGGATATTTTGTTATCAATCATTATCATATGATGTTGTTTAATGATTTGTCTTGCAGCCTAGACTTTGGACAGGTGTCGTCACCTCCTCGGGAATCCTGCTAGACAGGTCATCGTTCCTTGTTGTTTTCAGTGAACTGTTTCCAAGCCTACACCTCGGATAGGGGTTCCTCCTCCTTGGCAAGTCTCAGATCCAGTTTACCATAAGAGAGTGTTTGCTTGTATCGAGCCCTATCTTGGTATATATCCGAAGGTTCAGAGCCTCGGCCGTATTCCATTGAGACAGAGGATTCAAGTGATCCAACCAATCCATTTCGCTCCTACGCCCTCATGCTCTGTTTATCTTGGGGAGGTAGGATAGTTGAGAAGCTTAGTTAGTCGTAGTTAAGATCTGCGGAAACCAGAGAAAAGGCTTAGCTACGACGCATTGTGTTTATGCACCCTTGTGTCCTGCCGCTGAGTAAAAAAGATAGGTGCCGCTGAGTAAAAAAGATAGGAACCTTAGTACACCCCTTTTTTACAGTAGAAAATCAGCAAAGAGAGATCTTCCTCTCTATAATCCGAAGAGCATGTACTAACACACTTGCAATAGCTGTCCGTTTCCAATAAGCACTCCAGAGGTGCTAATTGAAATGCCAACAACTTTCAAGGCTTTTTCTACAGATTGGAGACTGAAGAATGGCCATCATTTTGTTTAGTTTTGGCATGTCACTTACACCTTTTAATGTGGTTATATAATGAATACAGTGAATACCTTATCATATGAATTTTTAAAATTTTCCTAGTTTTTAATTGCTGTCCCCCGCCGTCCCCTAAAAAATGGCCTCCTGGAAAAGCTGTTCTCAAAACATGTCCCCCTGCCCCCTGCTGTCCTTGTCTTGGAAACTTGGTGGAACATAGATTTGAAGTTAATCTAACAATGTTTGAAACCCACAAAAAGATGAAGTTTCACAATTAAATACTAATTTAACCCCAATCCAAATGCCTCCATTGGAACAATTTTTTCTTTGAAACATTTGGAAATCTTGGTATTGGTGCTATACATCATCAAGAAGACAATTTGAATAGCTATGGAAAGCATGTAAGATCTTCAAACATGAAATATTTGTCTTCTTATCAAGTTGCTCAACAACTTTCTGAAACAAGGTGAAGAAGTAACTGAGTATATCTCTTAGTTAAAGAATACTAAACTGGAGTATGCTAATTTTGGAAAACAGATGAAGATGTGTTGATATTCATAGCCTCAAATAGATATCGGTTGTCCTACAATAATTGTTTGGAGATATTATAAACTTACAACTACTAGACAATCTTAAGGGTGCAATTTTTTATTCCATTTGAGACTTGGTTATACAACTTGATGGATAATTTGTAGAAAGAAATCAAATAAAGAGAAAGCTTCAAAGGATGTTAATGTTTGGAGACAAGTAAAAGATGGGAGGAAAATAAATGACTATGTAAACCTATGCTAATACTATCTTAAAAACATCATCGCCACAAGGATGACGCTAGCAATTGTTCTTTGATGGTGATCATAGTAGTAGGAGCATAAAATTCTATAGGAAATTGAAGAAACATGAGAGGTGTTATTGGTGTGGAGGAACATGCTGTTATGCTTCAAATTGTTGTGTTTCTTCTACCAAGTTGAAAAATATTCAAAATATAAGATTAAATATTCCATTCACTAAGGATACATTTAATGTAGAGAAATTAGTTCATGTAGAAGTTGTAGGTCCAGATGATTGGCAGAAAGTGGGTGCTCAACATCCACTTGAATCTGTCTTCTGAAGAGGTAAACCAAACGAACCAATCTTGACTTTGCTTCTAGCTTAGGGATTGAAATATTGGCTTGGCAGCATTTTTGATGTAGAGGATGAGTTTGCACTAGTCAATTTTGACAATATTCAACAATTTTGTTTTTTTATTGTTTCTTAGTTTGTAGGCTAGAGCTTTAGAGTGATATGAGGCACTTTAAAGGTTTCTCTCTTGATTGAAGTCAGGTGTGACTAGGGTCCATATGTTTCTTGTCACTGAAATAGAAGATCAGGTATTTTGTTGCTATGCTCTTGATGAGGACTCTCTTTTCATCTTTAGTCGGGTTGTAGTGACCGTGTTAAGCAGGATGGAGAAGGATGATGGGGCTCTTATGCACATAGTTGATGGGGGACATAGGATTAATATCAACATTTCAACTTTCATCCAAGAAAGGGAAGATGTAGCCAATTTTTAAGCTGTGGTTTTGTAGTTATTTGCAGTTTCTTGGTCACATGCATTAGTTATTTTACCTCGATTATTCTTTTCATTGGGTTCTCTCAGGAGTTACTTATACAGGTTTTATGAGGTGTTCTATCTTCATGCTTGGAGTACTTCTAAATTTCTAATTGTACGGTATAAGGCAATTGACAATTTTTTGAGAGTTGAATCAGCCAGATGTTTCTGAATACAGGAATGTTGATCATTTACAGATTTGGATCATTTGAATGATTCATATGTATTTTTGAGATTGACAGTGAGCTTCAAATTGTAGACTTTGCAGACAGTTGTCACCATGGTACAGATTCACTGGATGATGATGAACAGGAGAGACATTAAATCATTTTCATAATCAGAGTGTCAGGTTGTAGTGGACTACAAGAGGAACAATGCTCAGGCTTCTAGAAATGGCATTTGGCAAAAAGTTTGAAGCTGCAGTGGATGAATATAGACAAGGTATGTCGGGGCGTAGGTGGCTATCATATTTTGCTTACAACACGGTTTTGGATTGGTTTCCAAGAGATTTAGATCATGGAAAACCAACTCTAGGTTTTGGACAGGCAGAATAGTTCATTTCTTGGAGATACAAGCTAGCAGATTAATAGCTTGAGCAGGGATACTTTCCTCAACATTAGTTTGGTATTTGATACTTGTAAATCAAGGGGGTATGTTTAGTGGTGCATGGCATGATTAATTGTTATTCTGATTTTCTATAATTTATAAATTCTATAGTTGATATTTGTATTAGGAAATACCATGTGGGATGATCAAGTATTTTAGGCTATTAGTAGGTATTAAGATGCCGTATAGGATTTATGCAAGTCTTTAGACTGAGAAGGATGTTGGCACTTGTCCCTCCGACATGTACAATTTGTTATTGAATTAATAAAGCTGTTATGGTAATGTGCCATTTGTTTTATTGCTTTAAACACTTTTGAACAGTATGAAACCCTCTAGATGCTTAATAGAAACACAAATATTATCATCCTAAAGGCATAAAAGGGCAGTGCCACAACATTCATGTAAAAGAAGGATTATTACCATTTCAAAATGCAGGAATATGTAATGACATATGGCAGCTAGTAGTGGAAAGGAACCCTCTACAAGAGATTATGGATGCATCAAGAGTGAAGAAAGATGAAATTCTAAAGGAAAGGATTGCTAAAAGCTCCTGCTGATTGCCCAAATAATTCGATGGGTTTATACCCACAAAGAAACACAAATAAAGCATACCATTAAGATCTTATAAAGCATACCATTAAGATCTTACTGTCTATTGGTTCTCCAAACTGCTACTAGTAACTTCTAAGAGGTTTTGAATCTCTATAATCAAAATATATTGAGAGGCGGTGTCATGTCCCTCGAAAATTGTAGCGTTGAAAGATAGAGCATTGAAAACAAGATAAATAAAATACATATTGAAAACATTAACTATTTAATATTATTATAATTATAATTATCAAAGATAATATTATAAATATAAATATTAAATATAATATTGTAAATACCAAAATATAAATACTAAATATTATAATTATGACTATCACATTATAAATATTAAAGTATAAATGCTAACAGTTTAAATATTATTATGATTAAGATCCATAATAAATAAATATAACTATAGAATCTGATATCATTATTATTATAATATAATAATAACTAAGCATACAATATATTAATCATACAAATATAAATAATTATAAATAATGGCAGCATACAGCGATTATGTTACACTCATAAAAGCACGGCAATGAAGTAAATAAAGAAACAAAGATTAATACAAACAAAGTAAACCTCAGCCTCAAACCGATTAAAATTAAGTTTGTGTTATCAAAGGCAACGATCACTTTATAAAAGGTAATCTCTTTTGAGATAGACGCATCCCTCCACATAATAGCATAAGTGTATAAAAATAAGATTGGTGTGGGGAAAAACAGGGAACACAACAGAAAATAAAATACGAATTTGGAATATATATATTTTGAGTACAATGCAGATCGAGAGAAATATACAGATTTTAGAAGATACAAATTGGGAAAGATATATAGGAGGAATCGAGTCACTAGGGAATAAGGAATGAATCTGATAGTTGCAGCAGTTGATCAGGTGGGGAATCTGGGGATGCATCCGAATATATGTATTTGTTAGAGTAAGGAATATGTAGATCGAATAGAATGGATTCAGCAGCAGACATAACCAGATAAGTATGATTATTGCCACAATATATGGGGGAGAGTAAGTATAATTATAGATATATGTAAATATCCATTATACATATTTATATATATAATCATATAAAATATAAATACATAGATTATTTTCGATTATGCAACAATGATGCTTGCAGCAATTATTGAGCCTTATAAATAGTTATGATGTTTAATATAATTACGGATAATAGATTCTTATCTGTTGAGTTACACTAACGATATCTTTTGAGTGCTGAGAAACAAGAACAATTGCATCTTAGGAAGATACATCATCGTATCAAAGGAAGAAGACGGATTGGGCTCCGGGAAATAAATCTGGAAGAAGTCCAATTAGTTCAATTGTCGGGGGTAAGTACCCTCAACCAACTGATATACCATTGAGGTTTATATGATCAAATTTTAGTGACAATGGGTTACAGTGTAATGCCTAACTCATATCTTATTAGAATCCATATAAGTGAATGTTCTAATCTGTGATGATTTGTGAATTCAATAGGATAGGTGACTGCATAGAGTGATTAAATGACACGCTGCAATCAATAGATATATGTGTTGATATATTGAGTTCATCTGCACAGCGTAAGTGAATTTCACATATAGAAATAAATGGATGTTATTTGTCTAGCCACAATAATATTGCTTACAGCAATTATTGTGTCTCATTGAGCTTTTATGACTTTACCTTGAAGAATAGACTTCGGGCAAAAATTCCCTTTCGCTAATGCTGACCAAGGAGAGGATGGTTGTGGAGGGAAAGACTGGTAATTCGATCCCATGATGGATGCGCCCAATATGGGTAGGAAACCTCGAGGGAATCCACTTGGAGATCGGTCAAGCACCCTCGGCACTGTAAGGTGTCCCTGCGCCAATGGGATTAGGGAAGAGGAAACAAGGCAAAAATCTATTCCGATCAAAGAGTATTAAGTCATATCAGATTATGTTAGTTATGCACTAGTTGATAATAATGCATTTCATTTATCTTATTCCATCAATCTTTCATTGCTCCTTATCAAACAATCTTTAAAATCAAAATTTTAATCTGTGCATTTTATGTCTCTAATATGAGGACATTACAGGCGGGTGTACCTCAAACCACATTGGATTTTATATGAACAATAGATTTATCATAGTAACAATAGATAATTTGTTCATGCATGTAAGGATTTGAAATATGATTCCGCACTATCAACTTTCTTATCACTCTTAATGATTGGACATGAACATAACATCTAAGCTACTAATATACAACAACAAAGTGTGATTCTTCATTTTTTATTATGTGAATGGATACGGATATTGGAAAGGATTAGTGCTTGTTCCTTGAGATAACAAAGTCCAAAACTTGATTCAATATGATATCATAACAACATTCAGTCTTTGAGGTCTAACAACAATATCAATGCCTTACAATGATTTTAACCCATGTAATTGACTTACAAAAAATGATTATACTTACTAAACCTCTACAACAATGCATACCCCATTCATTTTATAAAAAAATTATCACCCTCCTTGAAGATGAACTAATCAAACCAGCAAATCGTACGGGAAATGTGAAGCTGTTTTTTTTGTTTTCCTTAAAAACATACTTATTCCAAAGAACATGCAATATTGTGTAGGAGACAATCAAATTCAGAAATTTGTATTCATATCATTATTATAGAGTAAATTTGTTGCAATAAAAATATTGGAATAGAATTTTCAGACCCTTTAGAAAAAAGATCACAAGATTATTATAGAATTTATTCACAAGCTTTTCTCTCCAAAATTCCAACCCTTACAATGAAAATGATTTTACATTATATAATACCTCTTTCGAAAAATCACACCGACTGTTACATTTATTGGAAAATCAAAACATCACATCGTTGAGAATTTTTCAAATTTATTCAGCTTTAAATTTTAATTTACCACTTTTTATTGTTCTCTTATGGGCATTTTAAAATCTAAATCTAGAAATTTGTATAGTACAACTTCTAGAAATTATAACTTTTGATTAGGGTATTGTTGTGACCTTTTCACACATCGCCCCATTGCACATGGGGACCCTAGTAGTTTTCCCTCTAAGCTTTTGCCTTTTGTGTTTTGGTCTTTTGGTGGGGTACTTAGAATCTGAGTTTTTGAAGGTCATCCGAGTCAAGAAATGATTTTGAGCCAGAATCAATGCACGAACATCATCAAAGTGTTTAGAGGGCCTTGTGGATGAAGATCGACTGCCATTTCGGTCAATTCTAACACTTCCTAAATTTTAGGGTTTCCACCCCGAGCCCCTATTTTTTAGGAACTTTTTTTTTGGCATTTTTAGCCCATTCTGGACTTCCTATTTTTTAGGGGCTTTTTTTAGAAAGTTTCTATTTTTGGTAGGGTTTCTATTTTTGGAAAGTGTGCAGGTCATGGCTTCGTCGGGATCAACTCCAGAAACCTCTAAAATGGAAAATTTGAAAAATCTAAATTTTTTGCCTAAGGCATGGACATGCATATGCTAAATTTGCCCAAGCATGAAGTAAGGAAAATGGCATGGACATTGGTAAAGTCCGCCATTGGCAAGAAGAAAATGGCAAGGCATCAAGCAATTCCGCCCATGTAAAATGGCAGAGACAAGATTAAGTCGGCCCCAAGGAAGAATTAAATGGCAAAGGCTAAGAGAAGTCCGCCCAAGACAATGACAAGAGGATAGTGTAAGTCCGCCCCAAGCAATATGAAAAATGTCTTGGCACATGACAAAGTCTGCCCTTGGTTGAATGGCATGGAGACTAGTGAAGTCCGCTCCAAGATGTTGGGAGTGGCTCAACCCACAAGCAAGTCCGCCCCAAGTCAAAGATGGCACAAAGGCAAGCAAGACCGCCAAGAGAAGATGGCATGGAGGTAGACAAAGTCCGCCCAGCCTAAATGAAAATGACACAAGCCACAACCAAGCCCACCATATTTCAAATGGCTTGTGACATGATGAAGTTCGCTCTAAGAAGGTTGGAGACGGATTGGAAGCAAGCAAATCCGCCCAAGATGTTGGGAGATGGCTCAAGATTAGAAAGTCCGCTCCAAGATGTTTGGAAGTGGTAAATAGCAAGAGAAAATTCGCCATATGTTAATTTAAATGGCAAATAGCTAGTGGAAGTCCGCCCTAGGTTTGAGTAAAATGGAAAAATCATAAGGCAAGTTCGCGTAGGCCTTGAATGGCATGAAAAACTCTTGGAGAAATAAAATTGAAAATTTTTGCCTTGGAAAAAATAAAAGAATTTAAAATTTTGCCTAAGTCTAGACATTAAAAAATTAAAGAAAAATCAAATGGCATGTCTGGACAAAGATGAAATTCGCTAGAAGTAAAAACAAAAATCATGTCAAGATTGACAAAGATGAAAATTTGCCTTAGGTAGAGACATGAAGCATGTTGGAAAAACAAAATTTAAATTTGCCTTTGGATAAAAAAAAAAATTAAATACCATGATTTAATTATTTTAACGAATGGGTTGGAAACAACACATAAAATATTATTTTAATATTTTATTTTCCAAAACCCATTTAATGAGAAAATTCAAATTTTCTCTAGGCAAATTTTGAGAAAAAGAAAAAAGAAAAGACTTCATTTGACCGGCGTCAAAATTAGAAACTTTCTTTACCGACTGGTGTTGAAGATGGAAATTACTATTCGAAAGAGAAGTGTAAGACAAGTTCAGACTGGATTAATTGGAAACAATTAAAATTTGCTAAATGGGTCGATTCTTGTCAACTTTAAATTGGTTTTGCATTCCATTTCTCAATCATTATTTCGAAAGCAAAGTTGTGAAGAAAATTTGTCTAAGGCAAGAGAAGTTTTGTGAAGAAAGTAATTTTTTCTTTCGAAGTAAAGGCTGAAAAGGGCGAATTTATTCATCAGCAACACAATTTTTATTACCAAGCAGATTTTACTTTCTCTATTCCGACAAAGAATTCCCTTGTCAAAACAATTTAATTCTTTTATTTCCAGCAATAATTATTTTCAAGAATTAACTTATCAAGTTGGCTGGAATATATTTATGGCATAAATAATTTCTGAATTTTAAATATTTTCTTTTGCAGATTTATGCTGGACGAAGGAGAATTGTCAAAGAAAATGAAATTCACCAGCAAAGGTTTGCAGCCAGAGTCTAAAATCGTTTCCAAGTGGAAGAATGTTGCGGATACCGATCTTGGCCATATTGACTTGGACGAATTCTAGAAACGAATGTATGGAAGTGACGAGCTCTTGCCAACTCCAATTGCACGGAAAATGATGCGAAACGACATAGTTCAAGCTGCAGGATTTCCGTTGGCAATCGAATGTCCAGAATTAATTGTGGAATGCACCTTGCATTACAACGTCGAGGAAAGACAAATTGAAGCACCAGATGGCAGAGTGTTGGCATATTTAGGCGAATTGGCTATACAGGAGACATTTGGCATTCCAACTTATCACCGAACAAACTACCGATCAAAAGAAGATGCACAAAAAATATACGAAGATAAACAAATTCTTTGTATGGCAAACATGAACAAAAACTGGTTGGTAAAACCATGACAAAGTGGTTTTGCTGGAAGTGCTAAGGCAGTTGGAAACATTCCAAAGTATTCAAAGACCAAAGCAGAAAGCAGCTGTCATGTTTCCTTTTTTCATCGAAAACATGGCAGAGTTTTGTCCGTCAACACAGGCAGCAGAAAGTGCCTGAGTGGAGATACAGTTGTATCCATTCACTTTGTACAAATCCAGAAGTGACTTCGATCCACTCAATCATATTGGAACTATGAACAAAAAGAAGTACATGCACATGATTGACCTTGAAGGACTTCTGGGCGAATGCTGTTGACGAATATGAAGAAAGAAAAAGATTTTGGTTGAGATTACCTTTGGACATGATCAGGATGACGAAACTCTTCTGTGTGCCTGACCAGTTGGATGATGATGAAGTGTATATGCAGCCAGGCTATGATGAGGGACTGTCACTTCCTCCTGTTAAATGGTCAGAGCCAGAGATAAGTGATTTGACGACCCTCATGAGGCCCGTCTTCAAATACTCGCAATGGTGGGTAGACCAACAGGTACAGATTCTGAGGCAACGTAATATATCGTTCACCTACGACTTGATGGGCGAAGCTGAATCCTGTTCTTCCAATGCCGGCGCTTCTAAGGGAGATGAGTTGATTGAACCTGCCAACCAGAAGAAAAGAAAGGGTAAGGAAAAGGCGATAGGTGAAGAGCCAATCTTGAAGAAGTCTAAGCCCCTTTACTTAGCCACATCCAGGAATGTGGAGCAATTGTTGATTATGGACGAAGAATCATGGGGACATATCAAAATTCCTTTGCCAGTTCTTGGAAAGGACATGGAGCCCATACAGCTTGAAGATGACTTTCATCACTCTCCAATTGGCACAAAGATTTGTGAGTCGGATGAGGATTTGAATGTCATGGGAGGCGACTTCCAAGAGGGGATGATTTCAGCCCTCAAAGGAATTCACGAGGACCCGTCAGTACAAGAAGTCCAAGACATTCAAGACATTCTGGACTACGAGGATGATGAAGTCAAGCAACCGACAATCCTAGATTGGCTGAAGGAAAGGATCAAGGTCAAGGCACCAGTTGAGGCACCAGAAGTGGATGACATTGATGATTTCTTGGCAAGGTTGGAGCACGCAAATACAAAAAAGCCGGCCAAGAAATTCTCTACCATTCAGAGAGATGAGACTGGTAACCGTACGGTGCAGATTGCAGTTCCAACGGTTGAGAAGCCACAGGATGAGATTACTCCTGCCGAGTATGTCATTACTGTCATTGACATTGGTCCATCTACAAAAGGACAGGAAGTAGAAGATCTGGATAATTTTGTCTCCACCATTAAGTCCAGATTGGAAAAAGAGACTATGAAGAAAAAAGAATATAAGATGGAGGTTGAGCACCTGAAGGAATATATCCGGCATTTGACAAGGCCACTCAACCAAGGTGACCAATCAACCCCTCTGCTTCCAAATGCATCACAGGAAGCGGCAAAAAATCTTGAGAAGGAACTAACTATTGCCAGAGAAACCAAGGAATGGATGGCAGGGAAGGAGGGAGAAGTTGGCACATGCTCATGGGCAAACTTCTTCCTTACTCACAAGAGTTACAAAACTTGGCTGAAGCATGGGACGGATTGTAGGACCTGCAAGATAGAATCATTCCTTGCCTCTGAGACATAAGGAAAATCCCCATGCAAAGGCTAGTCGACAAGGAGATTATTGCAGTTGGAGCAGCATACGACTTCAACAATTGGTATTGTGCATTGGTCTCACGTAGAGAAGTGTTGGAAAAGGCTAAGGCAGAAAGTGCCAAAATTGATGAGCAAGTGAAGGGTGTTCAGAATAATATTTTTCATACGGCGGCAGATGTGTTGAACAAGGACATTGTCCAGGAAAATGACTTGCGACCAGGTAATATGCAAAGGGAAGTTCAAAAGGTTTTCTCCATCATGCCAATCTTGGGAGAAAATTTGACGAAGGCATTTGACCTCTTGACCGTCCGGAATACTTTCTTGCAGCATGAATCAGAGTGGGCGGTTGTATTTGCCGATTGTGCAGACAATTTAGACTTGCTGGAATACAAAGTAAGTGCCTTGCCGGACATTACCATTGAGGAGGTTGGCGCCATTGTGTCCAGATTTGTCGGACGGAGCATTGCTGAAGCAGATAGGGATGCAACTCTCAGTGGATGACTCATCTGCTTGTCAACTGGTTGATGTTTTGGCAACCCTAATTAGGGTTTTCTTGTTTAAATCTGGGCCCTTGATCTTGACTCAATCTCGGCCATTCATTGTATTTGAGAATTCTATAAGTACCCTTCCACTTTCATTTGAAACGATCAAAATTAGAGGAATTATTATCAGAGGATTAGAAATTACAATTTTGGAGTTAGAAGAATTAGTTTAGAGATTTAAATTTTTGAAATAAGAGAAGAGTTTTATGAAATTGTTGCGAAAACTATTTTGATAATGAAATTTATAATTGCATGAGATGCTTTGAAATCTTTATTGTCAAATGGGTGCATGGTTGCATATTTTCTCTTTCTCATAAAATTGTTCTAGATTAGAAATTTAGTTATTAGTGGAACGAAAGATTGATAGTGAAGATTGATGTAACTTAGCTCATACTTTCTTCAAATGGATGCTTTTCATTTGATGCGTAAAGTTAGACTGAGATTTTAATGTGGATGCTTTCAACATTTACTTCAAATGATGTTGTTCAATTGATGGTATTATTTGTAGTAGAAAATCTTAAGCACAAATCTTGGAAGATTGCACCTGCTTTAGTGTAGTTGTCGTTTTACGTGACGAGACAAAGCATGGTTTTGTTTAAGTTCCATTTGATCTTTACAGTCTCCTAGTTCCTTAGGATTAGTATAGGATTTCTCACCCCCTCTCCTTTTTTCATTTTTTAATTATCTAAAGTCCGAAAAGTCCCAAAGTTACGACACTGCATTCAATTTCTTGCTTTTAAGTGACTTATTGAAGTAAAATGCCCCTTGGGTTATTAGCAAACCACAAACTACCACAAAGCTTATCCACACCCCAATTTTGAAACATTGGAGTTACCTTGTGACCTGTCTCACAATCTTAGCACAAAAGGTGGTTTTTCAAGAGAGGATAGAGCGTCTATGGACACTTTATTCTAGAGTGTTGGCTGTGTCACAAAACACGCATCAACAGGTACCCAATTGACCTCCCTTTTTTTTTTTTTAAATTGAAGATTTTTGGAGAGCCCTGCAACACCGAAATCACCAATTTTTGGGGTCAAATTCCATCATTTAAACCTTCAAAATGACATTTTTAGATTTTTTTTCTAGGACTTTCGAAATTCTGAAAGTTTAATATCTTTCTATTTGGGTTTGATTTTTTTGTTGAAACTAATTCTCAAGTTTAACCATGCATTTCTGGAGCTTTGGGCAAATTTTCAGGTCCAGATGTGTTTAAATGCAAACCAACTAAAAATAGCAATTATGCTATTTTTAGCTATTTTTAAAATTTTGGACTGTTTTATGGGATTTTCTAAGCTTGTAGAATAATTTATAGGATTGGGACTTTTGATATTGACCAACTTAACATATAGACAACATTTTTGCTCTTAATTTGGTTTAGGCAAAATTATGACACAAAGGGGACACAAATTGGGATGACACTTTCACAAATTGGATCAAAGTTTTAACCATGGGCATAAAATAAAAAAATTGGATATGGTGGACTCACCCTTGCATGCTTTTGTAAGCTTCTTAGCCAAGAAAGGAAAAAATTGCTATTAGAGCATATATCACACTTCATAAAAGATTAATTTATATGAGCTTTAACATTATGTCCCTCTTTATAGAGGCTCCTATTCACAAAGCCATATAGGTCGTTAGGAGGATTATGGATAGGGACACCACTAAAATTGTAAAATTATGCTTAAAAGGAAACATTTCTTAGTGTTTGTGGACAAATAAATGAGCAAACGTGTGGTATGCAATGGGATCACCATTTTCCTCTATTGTAGAAAACCTCGATATATAGATAATTTTGTAAGAAAGGTTAGAGTTCTTCCCTCTTAAACCAAAGTAGTGGTATACATTTCTGGATGATATAATTGGTAGTTGGCTGCGTGGAAAATAAACATCTTGACAAGTTTGTTATACCCCAAACAATTAGTCCAAGAAATTTTCTAAGTAGGTGATTAGGAAAACCAATGGCTTCCTTTTTTTGATGTCCATAGTTCAAGAAATGAAGATGGGTCACTAGAACACTAGGATGACAAAACAACTAGCATTGGTCAATGTCTTCAAGTTGGATCTCACCATTATCCTTCCTAAAAAACAATTGTTTTCAATGATTACACATTCAAACAAGCTTTCTAAAGAGCCAAGCTTTTGGATGTGCTATATACATGTTTTAAACACTAAGATTGTGTGCCTTACTACAATAATGGGTTCTGGGGCATTGCCCCAAATGGGGGGAATGGGAGGGGAGGTGCATAAGGGGTTAGAAGATGGGAGCCTGCAAGAATTTTCTCTTGGGCCCTTAGAGGTGGTCTTTTTGGGCCCATGGTTTTATACCCATCATATTGTAATACCTCTTAATGGTTTCCTATATTGATGTCCTTATAAATACTTGCACATGGATTAGGCTTAAGCACAAGTGTGGAATACCTTATTGTGTTGTATGTCCTTATAAATACTTGCACATGGATTAGGCTTAAGCACAAGTGTGGAATACCTTATTGTGTTATGAACAGTTGAGTTAATATAGTAATTGATTAATATTTTTGTTGGGTTTTTTCCCAAAAGGGTTTCCTAGGGTGAATTCTCTTGTTAAATTGTGAGTGTGTCATTATTTTCGTTCTACTACATTTAAGATTTTGTTAGTAGTTCTTCTCTAGCATGGGTTTAACAATATTTTTCTCTTCAACAAATATCCTCAAATCAACCTTCTATGCATTCAAGGCAAGATAGTTAGGATTGCAAAAATTCTAAAAGAAGCCTCATAAGGACCATCTTTATTCCCCCAAACACACTTAGGAATATGGCCAATTTTGCCAAAGACAATTGTTCCTCGATGACGTATGGGTGCTTACTTGATCATATTCATGTGGAAGACCTTAGACAAGAGAAACTTGTTTCTCTAGACAAGTTGAAATCAAGGAACATTGTGCTCATTGCTAATATCCTTTGCAGTTGTATGGAGAAATGCATGTTGGAAAACCACTTACACAAGACTAAACATCATGTTCTTTTTTGATCACACAAAAGTTATTGCCAAAATTGAACACCATACAATGGTATTAAAGCCAAGTTATAGCCTCATGACTCAAGTGATATAATGGTGTCTGGATGTAACTCAATATTCAAAAAGGGTACACATAGCAAAATGACCTGATGAACAAATCAAAACAGAATTGGGGGGATAAAGAAGTGGGGTAAATGCTATTATCATGTGAGGAATAAAGTGCTGAAGGAGAGGATGACAAATACAAAAATGTAGAATCTAAAAACCTTCTGACAAGAATAATTTATTTAGCCAAATTGACTAGAAAAATGAAGAAATTTCAAAAGGATTGTGGATCCCACCTCAACAATAGGCAGCCAAAATTCAACTTCAATTGTACTCAAGGAAGCCAACTAACTCAATGACTCAAGTCGTACTGAGAAATATGAGGCAGGCAGAGTTTTGGGTTTTTGGAAATAAATTTTTATATAAACTCCATTAACATGGTTGAAGGCAAGGCTCTTTTAACACAATTTAAATTTTCCATTTAACTCAAAACTTAGAAGATTTTAGTTGAAGGGAATTCTACCCTGATAATAAGAGCCTGAAAGGAGAAAAATCTAAGCCTTGGTTGACTAAAGGGGCACATGGGGGAGGTGATTTTATTAAAAAATTACTTGGACAATAGCTTCATCTACTTAGGGACCTTAATAAACTAGCTGATATGCTTAACAATCATGGAATCAATTCAATAGGGAGGGAAATGAAAATATTATTCAAATTAATGGGACAAAACTTGAAATATTTAATCATTGGAGATCAGGCCCCATCTATTCATTCATTATGATATCTAAGTTGGAATCAAATTCGAGCATGGCTTTTCCATCTCAATTGAAAGAACAAAGACTTTTGGGAGCAGTGAGTGATGATTTGAAATAGATCATTTCTTTTGGAGTCGATGTTATAGTAGGTGGAAAGGGCATGAATAGGAGCGATTGATTGATTCTTTTAATCATGATTAGTTGGTTAGGAATTGATTTAGTTGTTAATTAGAGTCATCATCAAGAGACATTGATTCCATAGATCTAAATTCAAATCTATACTCAAAGAAATCTTGTGTTGTATTTGATGTTTGTAGGCATAAATTAAGCTACCCTACTTGTGGGTTTAGCAAGTGGAGGTGGAGTTGCAGTAAACCTACTAGCCAAATTATGGCATCATTCTACATTGTCATGATATTTGTTTCTCATTTGTAGTCAGTGTTTGGCTGAGTTTATCATTTCAAATTAATACTCATGATCATAAACTCGCGTGCGTGGTCAAAAGTCAATATGAAGTTTCAGAAATGCCACAAGTTCTTAAACTACAGATATTTGTTCTGGAGAACAATATGAAGTTATTTATAGTTTAGCTTGGCTTATTTTTCCAGTTTGCCACGAGAGCAATGGAAATCAGGCCAAGTGAGATCAACACATGCTTTAGCACAGAGGGTTTTGAACTAAGAGTGGAGGATACTAAGATAGGGGAGAGGGTGAAAAGCTAAGTTATAGAAGAGGAACTGGAGCTTGAATATGAACATGAGCTTTAGAAGAAGATTTATAACTACTGTAGTCATTGTTGGTGCAGTTTACTTTGGGAGGGCTTGGAAAATTATGCTTGATTCCCATTCCATGCTCTAGTTTGGAAGGTACATGTAGACATTATGCTAGATAATTTGAATCTTGGTTTTTAACAAAATGCCATCATGTTCTCAAACTGATATGATCCTCTCCAAGCTGATTTACCTCATTATGAATCATGATACAACTGTTTTTCTTATACAAAAAATAAATAAAATAATATAAAGCTACAAAAGTAAGCCGTAGAGAGAAGGATGGATAAAACAGGGAGTGAACATTTAGGTAATTTTTTGTTGATGATACACCTTTCTATTAAGAGAAAAAAAGTATAGCTGAAATAAGAATAAAAGTCTTGGTATTTTTGTATGAGGAAAATAGAAAAAATGGTAGTGTATGATTTCATTTTCAAAGTCAAAGATCATCATGTTTTTGATTATGATATAGATTAGGGAAGACACAGTTAAAAGGCATGACTAGGATAAAGTGAATACCATGCATGAATAACATAATTTTCTCTGCAAATGGTAGAGAAAATCCATAGAGCTACAATTTGAATACAAGAGCCACTTTTTGAATGGATTAGAAGGAAAGAGTTCATTTCAGTAATTCTAAAAACTAATGATTTATTTTTATAACTAAAGTTACTTTTGACTCAAACTAATACTGTTCAACAAGTTAACATTGTCAAAGTATATGATATTGCATATGATTGTATGTTGGATTTAGGGATTGAAATGATTGTAAATTAAGGAGGACCATTAATGTGCTAGTGTTTATATCTTTCTTAAAGATATGCTTTTCTGTGATTACATTTGCTTCATAGGGATAGATTTAATCTCATAAACTCTTAGGAAGCTTGGATTGTACAATAAGGTTGAACTAGCCCATAAAGCTTCAAGTGAAGGGAGCTATTAGACATGTATGGATTTGTTTTTGACAAGGTTGTTAGGACATCAGTATTGGTACTGGTACAAGAGACTGGTACTAGTACTAGTATTGATATGTATATTTAAAAAAAAAATAGGAGATAGGGGTACTTGGAGACACCCATTTTTTAGTATACTTTAATAATTTATAAATTTGGTAAATTAAAATTGAAAATATCATGACATTGAACTTTCAAAACAAGAACACTAGTAAAGTTTAAACACACAAATACCATTGTGTCAAAGAGCCAAAGAGTTTATAGTTCATACTACATATTTGATATTAGTTATTACATTTTGAAATTCAGAAATGTTGTAGTCTAATGCGCAAACAAAAAACGGAAATCAAAAATTAGAAATCTATCATCTACACTTCTATGCCATCCATATCTAGGCCCTCAACTATGATTCTCTCCAAAATGTCATCACTCTCAAGATTGGGTTCCTATGTTTGTAGAATCGGGGGTAAATAATTGAGGCCATCTGCTTTAACCACTTCATCCACCATGGCTGCAACATCTCCATCAGGTGAAATTTGGTCCCATTTTGTTGAAGGATCCTCCTTGTACCCAGGCTCTATACAAGAGAGAAGGTGAAGTGAGCTATGAATGTACACTAAGTTCTCTTCTTTCTTTGACCCTTATCGGTTCCTCTTTAGCGAATGAATAAAACCATAAGTACTTCGGTTTCTTTCACAATATGAAGAGTTGGCTATTTTTGAGAGCAATCTTATTGCAAATGATTACAATTCAAGGGTCTCACCTCCATGGTTGCAACACCACTCTATAGGGTCTTTCTTTGCATGCATATTATATAAAGCTTCCACAGAAGAAAAACTACCATGCCCACATGAATTATTATTCCATTGATTCCTCATAATTGAAGCATCCTCACCTCGGTCATAAATATTTTTTATTGCAGCCGAAAATCCCTTCATTACCTCTCTATCCTGATATGAAGCCCTTTTGTTGGTCACTTGTAGATCATACCATTTAGGATTTAAGGCATAGGCAACACAATGAAGGGGTGTGTTAAGTTTGTTCCATCTTCCATGTATCTTTTCTTCTATCAAAAGATATAGGGAAAGATCTCTTACGTATGTAATTTCCTTAACTCTTTCACACATGGAATCTATTTCTTCATAAATATCTCCCAAACATGGCTTGTTTGAATCTGCAAATTCAATCACCTTAGATATGGGCTTAATAAAGTCCACAACAAATTTAACATCAACCCAGAAATGGTCATCAAGGACCATACCTCTCACCTCAATTGCAGTATTTGATGTAGATTGTCTCCAAGTTGCCCATGCATCACTAACTATTGTGGAACACAGACTCCTTTGACTTCATAAAGACGCTCAAGAAGAATAAAATAAGAAGCAAACCTGTATCATTAGTTTTGAGAAGTTCCACCTTAGCAAATTTTTGATAAATGGCTTGTGTGTGGTAATGGTTACATATTGAGATATGAAATCCCCTAGAACTTGCCAATATCTTTGAGTGCATTATTCAACAAATGCAAAAAACATGATGTTCAAAATATATGCTTGTACTTTTTTTGCACCAACATGATTGTTACTTTACAAACAGGGGCAACATCTATAACAACTTGGATTACATGTGATGCCCCCACCTCCTCAATGCCATCACATAGCTGGTTATGAAAAAAATTTGCATTTTTTTCTTGCCATGAACATTCTATTGCCTTCAAAAAATAAGGCCCTTTGCTGCATGTTACCATGATATTAAGTAGTGGACAATTTATAGCATCTGTCCACCTATCCATCACAATACTGCATCCTTATGTAAACCACACCCTTTTCATTGTTATAATTTGTTGCTCTAATTGTTTTTTTCTTTATTGATTATAGTAGTGCAAATCTTTTCATACCCAGGTGGTTTATACCCAATTGTTCCATTATTTATAGTTTTGACCATCTCTTCATAGAAAGGTAAGCAAACAACATTAAACGATATTCCATTCGCATAAAAGAAGCATGCAATTATTGCATCAACTGCTTCTTGACGTTGCATATCAAATAATCTTCCAATGGGGTTTGAGCTGCCAATATGTGGTCTCTTGCAAGAATATTCTGCTACTACATCTTTTGTTGTCATATGAGCATCTCTAGAAGACACATCCACCTCTGACTCTTTATTTTGATTTTGAGTTGCAACAGTTGCCCCTGTCATTGAAGCATGAGACTCAAATTAGAAACTTTCCATCAACCCTTTCTTGATTCCTCATAGCATCAAAAAATGTTTAACCCATGTGATACATGCATCCTTAGACCCCCTAAATGCACCACAAATATTAATTTTTATATTTTAACATTATGCAAGGTGAACAACATACCTTTCCCAACACTCTCCCACTTGTATACATTGTGTAAGGGAAAGTAAACTCAAACATCAAGAGAATAATCCCTATAGCCAACATGTACCATAAAGGCATCCAAGTGCTCCATGTGTCCCACCAAGATAATTGAAACAATAGCCAAGGTGACAATCATCTCAAACAAGAACTCCCTCATCCTCCACCATGTCAATGCACAAAATATAAGATCTAATCCAAAGAGATGACACACCCGTTAGAGTAATCATGCATTAGCTAATAATTAATTAATCTTTAATTGATTACTAGTCTAATTTATTCTCATGCACTTAAGCTAAACTTGGAAGTGTTTTTTTTGTTAACTGAAGTGAGTTATTATTAGATCATTTTGTCTCATCACACATGATGACGACACTTGTCATGATCTAATCCCTTTATCATTTAGAGTTATTCCTATAAAACACTCAACCTTCATTGTATTCTCTTTTGAACTCATATGAAGATCTCCTTGAAGATTCTTGAGATTTATTCTTTAAGTTTTTCTTGTTGATGATATAACAAATTATTGTTTGCATCTCTCTTGTGTGGAAGGTGTTTTTGTTCGTTGTTTGATCTTACGTCTTGTGTTTATTCAAAATTCTAACATGGTATCAGAGTGTTGATTTAGCAAACCGCTTCTTAATTTTAAAGATTTTTTCTCAACTAGGGTTATAGGAGAATTTTTTTTTTTAAAAAGAAAAAGACAAAAAACAAAAAAAAAATGGCTACCCTAGGATCGTATGATCGATTGGTGCCTAGCCCTTGGGGGGCTAAACAATTTTTGTTTTATTTTTTGCAATTTTAGCAAGATTGGGAAAATCATGATAACTTTTCGTTCGGTTATCAAAATTGGGAAAACAAGATATCATTGGAAAGCTAGTTCCAAGACTATCTAATGGTGTTGGTTTTTTTCTCAGATTTTACTGCTGGTACATTTTATCTCCTATTAAAGTCAGATATGTTGTTTTCACTCTTGAGCTCATAAATTTTGACCCGTTTCTCCATTTTTCATGATTATAACAGTGTTGGAAAGGTATTTTAGAGCTCCACATCTATTCATGCAATTTTTCCATATTTTCTTCAGGTATATTTTATTCATTTTTTTGTGTTTTCACATTCTTGTGAATTACTTGGATGTTTTAGGTTTTGAAAACTTTTTATTTACATGGGATGACTTGTTTTAGGCTATTCTACATGTATTTCTAGCTTTCTATCCTATTTTGGCATTTGGAGAATCTTTTGCATGCAATTTCTCTTTTGTAGACATATTGAGATAAAGTGTCATTTTGGTGTATTTTTTGGGGTTTTCATACATCTTGTTGTGCCTTTTGTACTCACATTATTTTATAAAGTGCCATGGGTGGGGTTGTGAGTGTCTTTTTTTCCATTACACCTTTGTCAAGTGAGTGTTCCTTCCATGACAACATGAAATCCTAATGAGTCATGCCTCATGCATGTGTGCCCTAGTTTGCACACCCTTTTTATTTGTAGGTACTTTTAGTTGCATGTTCAGATGTTCTTTTTTCTCCTACATGCACTTCTTAGTGGCATAGAGTTTCAGTGAACCTATCTTGGCTCTCCGTTTTTGCATAATGGGGATGTTTCTACTTTTGGTGCTAATGCTTCCTTGGTTTCATTTTGGAGTGATCTACGTATCTAGTTCTTGTTCCTATGTATTAGGTGGATGCAACGAAAGGTTACCCATGCATTTCAATGAGACAAAACATTTACCATATGAACATTCCTTGATTCCTATTTTTGGAGGCAACCTTCCATTTTCATTTGATCAATGTTCTTCAAACTATTGATACCTATATTTTTGACTTGTATCTTGCATGTCGAGTAGTGTCGTTGGGTTCACTCATGCAAATTCACTTGCCATTTGTGTCTTTGATTTCTAGATGTTTACCTTGGTTTTCCATTTGATTTGAGTAGTGTTGTTGGGGGCACTCATACAAATTATTATCTTCCCGATCTTGATCATCATCTGTTTTAGATGAGGTTCTTCATTTCAGTACTATAACACTCATCATTCAACAATTGTCTACACTTTCTTCATGCTTTTTAATGCTCTTCATGTTCCTATTCTTTTGGGACATTGGTTTGGAGGCCTTTTCAATCCTTCCTTCACCTTTCTCTCTTTTGAAGAGGATTTTTACCCATTAAGGTTCTCTTTTTCTCCAATTGTAATTAGATTGTTTATACATGGGTACCTCATCATGCCTTGTTTGTCAGGACCCATCATTCATTCTTTTCTTTTATGCATTGGATTTTTAGGTTTTTTAGCCACTCCCTAAGTTCATCTTAAGGGGGGTGTTAGAGTAATCATGCATTAACTAATACTTAATCAATCTTTAATTTATTATTAGTCTAACTTATTCTCATACACTTAAGCTAAATTTAGAAGTTCTTTTTTTCTATTAATTGAAGTGAGCTTTTATTAGATCATTATGTCTCATCACACAAGATGAAAACACTTGTCATGATCTAATCCCTTTATCATTTAGGGTTGCTCCTATAAAGCACTCAACCCTCATTGTATTAACTCTCTTGAACTCAAATGAAGATCTCTTTGAAGAATCTTGAGGTTTATTTTGTAAGTTTTTCTAGTTGATGATATAGTAGATTATTGTTTGCATCTCTCTTGTGTGGAAGGTATTTTTATTTGTCGTTTGATCTCGTGTCTCATGTTTATTCACAATTCTAACAACACCAACTATCATGTCGAAGCATAAATATCACATTATTTGAAATAATATCCAAACAAAAACACTAAATCCAATGGTAATAAATATGCCTTAGTAGATGTCAATAAATAATCACCATAACTGAAATAAAAACCAAAAATAGTTGCTAACACATCCAACTAACCATACCTCAAAACTAAGGTATACACATATAATAGGTAAACCCCATACCATCAACATGTCCAACCCAATACACAACCATAAATCCATTATCTTGGAACTCCCACTACATGGTCATGCCAATTTTAAAAAGTAATCAAGGCATCCAAGATTCACCAATATCACTCACATAGAATTTTTAACCAATGTCATCAATATCATATAGTACCAAGGAACATCCATAATGGTATACAAAACCTACAAATAAAACCAATACAATACAAGTCTCACCACTAGTCTCCATAGCTCTCTCATGTTCTCTACACTCAACAATAGAAAGATATTAAAGAGCCTCCATATTGTCACCAAAAGAAAATGATGTACAATAACAACACATGACCACAAACATAGTGATCACACTAGCTCCACACAAACCTCAACTCCAATTTCATGTGAACAAAAACATCTAGGAAGAAGCACAAGACCAAAGAGCAAACCTAAAAATCAAAATGTGTAGCATGTCCTTCCATGAAAACCTCTAAATTCTCAAGTTGTGTCAAATAATATACCCTTCATAAAACCCCAAAGAGAAAAGAATTATAGAAATCCAACCAAGATGCAAAGCTCTAAAAACAAATAATGATCAAACTAAATAATCCATTCCCATTTAACTAAAGGAATAAGCCCAAAACCATCCTCCACTCCTTAAATAAGCTCAAAACTTATTCTCATGAAAAGATGAAGGAAAAAACTCTTACCAAACAATTCTCAAATAATCCCTCTAGAACTAACATCCATAGCTCAAGGCTCATTCTTATGAGAAATAAAAGCATGAAATAAAATGCATTTGAAAACAAGGTGGGAAAGACCTATCATATGATTTATCACTGAGAGTATTGGGAGAGCGAATGAGAATGATCCTCCAAGATACATAAACCACCATGAATCACTCCAAGAGTAATCCACTCAATAGGTCCATGTTGAACTCATGTCCAAGCTAGGCATAGGCTCCTTAGTATTTTTCTATAACCTCATCAAAGAGTAATCATCTCAACACATAATCTCTAAGAACAAGAGATCTCCTAGCCTCACCCAAATTTAAAATAGGTTCAAAACTAATAATCTCATTCCAATTAAAATCCAATGCAACACCCCAATAACTATAATATCACAAGAAAAATGATAATATCACTCATCAATTAGATAATACCAAATCACCACCAAAGCTCCAATTTCAATAATTGGGTTCTCTTCATGATTTCATGATCTACATTTCCTCAAAAGAATATCATATATCCAAAATTAACACATTTCATCCTAAGAGCACCAATATCATGCAAACACTCTAATGTACAATCAAGATTCCACCATGGCATAATAATGTCAATCCTCTAAACAAATACCATCTTTCTATATTAATAAATCATAACCAAAACCTCAACCAAAGACTCCAAGAGTCCTCTATGGTACCACGATTTCAACATCTCCAAATCACATGAAGATAACCATCTTCGTTTAATAAAACCCAAGATGTCAATGAATTCTCACTACATATAAGAAATAAGGTCCAAGAGTTCCTTTAAGATACAAACCACTATAGAAGATTATACATCACTAAATGATAAATCCATGTCACTATAAAAGGCTCCCATTGAACCATGATATTGAGATACCAATGACATCATGATAACCATCTCCTAAATAAAGATCATCCATGGCCTTGACACAATCAAAGAACTCAACATCAAGAGCTCCGAAAGGGTAACTTAAAACCATAATCTCCAAGCTTAGAAGATACAACACCACCAAATCATCACTTTTAAAAGATCCCATTGAATAGTGTAAAAAAATTATGATATCATGATAACCATACCCTAAATGAAGATCATACATGGACCCAACCAATCAAAGAACTCAAATACAACAAAAGAAGCTCCCAAAGGGAAAAATAAAACTATTATATCCAAACCAAGAAGATATACCACCATATACAATAAACAATAAATCTAACACTACCAAAAATGCATTTGCATATCATCCATGTCATGCTGAATTCCCAAATTTACATGGAACTTCCATGAAATAATGATAAAAACCAAATGTACTTGCATCAAAATCTCACCAATTCTAACATGACTTCACCATATAGTCAACAATTCTAGGTCCCACAACACAATTGTATCAGGTAATACCATCTCCTTGTTTCTCAATTAGAACAAAAAATGAAATAAGTGGTCAAATTGGGCACCCAAACACAATCTACATCCACACTGAAATATCTATTGGTACATACAACCCACATTTGAGTTATATATGCAAAATTTAAGTTTATACAATCTATAGCATTGCACAACTTGTAGATCTCACCATAGAACATAAAAATTCAAAAATACATTGGTAACCATATATAAAAATGGATAATCATAGATATACATGTAAGTTTTCAATGAATCAAACACTAAATCGCCTACTAGATTTTATTTTCCATAAAGTAACAAGTTACCGCAATCAAGTGAACCAATAAATAGATAAATAAAAATGCAAGTGAACAAATCAAATAACATCTCTAAACTTGATCCACTATGAAGTACTTGGAAATATCTTTCTATAAACTATAAGAAGTCCAAAATTTTACATCATATGCACAAGATATGACCTCTCCAAGCATGGAAAGAAAGCTTGGCATCCAACTAGAGTTTTCTATCAAAAACGGAAAATCTTGGAAGTGCCATTGATACCACAGTGTAGTGTTTAAAAATATTTTTTTGTCAACAAAAAGAAGTAAAAACTATGAAACCTAGGGAGAAAGTTATGGCCTCTAAACAAATTGCTTCATTATACAAAATTAAAAGACAATTGGTGGATCTTTGGCAGTGGGTTGGTGTTTTTATAGTGATAGCCTGGCAATAGTTGTGTATTGTTGGGTAGCATTGGGCTTAGATCATGTGGCCTAGCTAAAATGAGGTGTTGACCCCACTCATTACAAGGGCCTAAGGACCAAGTGGATAGTTCACCATGGGACTAAGGGATATCCCCCAGTCTCATTTTCCATTTGTTGACATATCAACAATGTGCTAACAACTTTTAAAGTTTCTCTAAAATAATGTTGCACATTTTTTAGTATAAAACATTAATTTTTTCCAAGAGAGTGTTGACTTGATTGTGCTCGTAGTCTACAACTCAATTGTAGGTTATTGTTGTATTGTATGTACAAATGTATCGATCTATATGGGCCATATGGATTTGGTAACCCCCAAATTTCTCCATGGCCTAATAAAATGGATAATTTTTTTAATCAAAATATATCATGTCATATATGAAAATTTATGTTTTTGGGTATTCTATACTTAATGGTGAAGTCTATTTTTTTCAAATAGATCACCACAAAAATCTCACCCCCAAATTCCTCACATAAAGATCCCAAATACAAACTTATCTCCATAAAACCTTAGATCTATAGGAACCCAAGTCAACAAACACACTCATAACATTGAAAATGTCTTCATTCTTTTCCTACAAAGCCATGGATTTAACTATGAAAAAAATCTACTCCTTCCAAGGGTTAACGATAACAAGGAGTTCTCTCATAACCTAACAACTAGGTTTTGATACCAAATGAAAGAAAATTTGTAGTCATAATAGAATGTTGTCCACATAACCCCTTGAGAGAAAGTCATGCAAAAAATATTTAGAATCCACAATCCAAAAGAATAGATAAACATCCCATTAAGAAGACACAAGACGTACCCTAGGAAAACATCAAGAGGAAAAAATATTGAACATAGGTTGTCATTGATGTCAAATGCTATCAGTAATGATATAGTTTGCAGTCAAAAGTTTTCCAAGGATGAAAGAGTTTGTAGGAGTACTTTAAATTATCATTGTATTCCCCTTGACTTAAAGTGATGTAAGAAGTTTAATCTGATAAGTGTTGGTAATTTAACTATCAGAATGCAAAATCAAGAAATATATATTATCAATTTGTTGACTTCGTCTGTGGCATTTGTCCTTGATGTCAAAATTGCCCTGGGTTGGTGCCTTGGAAGCATTTCTCAATCTGGTCTTATTATGGCATTTGATTGGAACAGTGGATATTTGGTATTCATTTGACATTGGCATACTTACTTCATTGTTGATATATAGTGGCTTGATCAGTATCTAGCTTCATAAAATTGTTAATGGTTGTTGATCATATTCAGAGTCATCTTGGTCCATCCTCTTTCAGGTAATGATCTCTGGTTCTTGATGCTTGGGTTTGTGAGATACAGTTTACTTTTTAGTTTTAAGAAAACCCTATCGGGTTTCCTTAACCAACTGATAATGGTTTGGGCATATGCCATAAAATATTGTGTCATGGGCATTTGGTTTATGGTAATTGGCATGGGAGAATGGCATTGTGAACTTAGCATGTTTTTAGCCTTCATTTCACTTCACAAGGCTTTGGAAAGGAATTTGACATTGGACATTAAATGGCATTGACTATTTATGAGGAGGAAAATTGACCTTGGGTAAAGGTATTTAAATTGATCTCCTATTTGCACTAGAATCAAGTCTAATGATTGATAATTAATCTGGCCTCAAGACCGACAACAGGTATATGGTCTGCTTATTTTTTAATTGCCACATTGGAAGTGACTTGGCTTTTACTTTCTTGGAAACATAAAATGTCAATGGCAATCGACATTTGGTAGCAATAATGCATGGCATAAGATTTGTCGGCATGATTGACTTTGGTAAGGCCACAGACTTCAAAGGGCATTATGAGTTCATACGTTATCAAAGTCTTACCGTGGTACCGTTGGCAGTTAAGCCAATGATCGCGGTAGTGCGATGAAAGTGGTTAGTGACATGCAAGACAGCTACCGCTATACAGCGGGTAGTCAGAAGAGTAACCGTGGTAGTGCGGTGAAAGCGGTTAGCGACATGCAAGACAACTACCGCTATACCGCGGGTAGTTAGAAGGGTAACCGCAGTAGTGCGGTGGAAGCGGTTAGCGGCTTGCAAGGCAACTACCGCTATACCGCGGGTAGTCAGATGGGAGCCCGCGGTTGAGCGGTAAGGAAGCGGATGCCAAATGGTTATATTTTTGCTTCTCTTACATGAAGGGTTTGGAACCCTATTCTAGCCGCCAACATGGAATCACACTCTCGGCTGTTTCATTGTGCATGTTGCTGGTTTACCGATCTTTGACAACGTATAGGAAAGATTGGAAGACCATGACAATGGTTGATTCACCTGTCAGTCTCCTACCATCGGGTAAGAGCTCGTATTGAGGAAGAAACATGGGCTGCTCAGCTACTTTGCAGATCCGGTAAATTGCTAATGGAAAATTCTTTTATGGTCTTCACAGGTATTCATCTATTTATCTTTGCAGAACCGTTACCTTTACTGGCAAGGTTAATAAGAGATAAGTGTTTTCTTTTGCATGGAAGTTGAAGATTTGGTTTAGTTTCTTCTCAGTCAGAACTATAATGATTTCACATGCTTAGTATTACATTTCAATAGTGTTACCATATCAGATTTAAGGAATGGTATTTTTGGGTTGTGGGTAATCATGAAGCCTGAAGAATCTTCTCAGTTTCAGACTTGGAGACGTTGGTAACTATTTTTGAATGCATCATTTTTTTATTTCGGTTTTAGATGTCGATTACTTTAATATAGCAGCAGTTTCAGTTGCTATGGTTTATGGTTTATTTAGATCTTATGCTGTTTTGGTTTTAGCACTGCTTGTGCAGGCTGCTTGAGAGGACGGGTTTCAGTTTACCTTCTCTATTTGCATAATGCTTGGGTATTCCTGTCAGAAGAACTTCTTCATATTGGTCTTTCACACATGGACACTGCAACACTTGACATTGTTGGTCGATTGAAGTTTGGTAACCTAATAATCATATTTGTTTTATTCTCTGAAATAGAAAAATGGGCAACTGTTGTAACCTTCCTTGAATGTAATGATGGAAGTTGTAATTTGAAGAAAACAAAGAGATTAGAGCTTTAATATCAAGGAAAAATGAAAAGAGAGAAATGGGGGTTAACTGATTTTCTGTGAAGATCTATGAAAAGAGTATAAAAATAGAAAGAGAGTTAATTGATAATGAGAGAAGAACAATGAGAAAAGTATGAAACAAAAAGGGAAAAACTAGTGTGAGTTCATCACAATGATTGTATTGAAAAATGTTGAGCTTTGAGATTGAAAATCTGAAATATGAGTTGATAATCAAGCTGACTTAAGGCTTTGACAATGGCTGAACTTCTAAAAGTTCATTTTGGAACTTTGAGGATTTTAGATATTGTCTGTCAAGAGGCACTTGATAGATAAGAGAGAAACAAAAAGATCCTCTGTATCATTGTGCGATTTACTGAAAACAGAAAAGGGGTTGGTGCTCCTTGAGATTGGTGTCTCTAAATGAGGGGTTGGTGCTCCTTGAGTTGGTGCTTAGAAATCAGCCTATAAGGCATTGTAAGCAGAGGTTTTGAAATTAAGCCAGTAAGGTAGTTTAGGAGTGTTTTCCACTCGACAATTTTTGTGTCTCTCATTTGTGTGATTTATGTTTATCTTACATACTCCTTCTTTCAGTCATTTATGTTATTGTGCTCATTTAGTTGGTTAATGCTCTGATACTTTAAGGCTATTTAATTGTTTAAAGTCAATTTGCTCAACTCTGTCATGCAAATTTAGATTGTGCAAATCTGATGCAAAATGTCTTTCATAAAGTGAATTAACTTCTGCATTTTGTGCTCATTATATGAATGCTCAAAAGTTTGTCAAAAGCAAGTCAAATTTGCATATTATGAAGTTTTATAGTTCTGTTGATAAAGCACAACAAGATTGTTCATAAAACTTTAATTGAAGAATATCATATGATGCTTTTAATATGGGTTGTAAATGTTAGTCAAGTCTCATGTCAATCTGATCTAAAGTATTAATGTTCACTTGCTTAAACAAATCTGTCACTTTGGGTTAAATGAGTAAAAGTTTCATTATGCTTTCAAAATTAAAAGTTAAAATTACTTCACTCTGATTCACCCCCCCCTCTCAGAGTGAATCCACTTCCAACAAGTGGTATCAGAGGGTGGGGTCCTGCATTAGGTTTCATACCTAGGATTGATTCTGGTTGTGGAAGTTTGGTTTTTGTGTGTCGTGGAGTGTTCATCATGGCTAAGTGCAAAAGGAACAAAGGTCAAAAGAAAACTACTTATGTCAAGCAAACAATTGATAAATCAACCTCTGCCAATTCCAATGAAGTTTTGTCTCAAGAATTACCCCTGCCAGTTAATACTAAATGTGATCCTGTAGTTGGTGAAGAAGATCACTTAGTAAGAATTTGGCGAAAAGGATTGTGAAGGTGATGAGTTTGAAGTTTATTTGGAGGCAGAATTGCTTGCTGCCTTAGATGAGCTTAAGAGGATTAGAAAAGAAAATCAGGATCTTAAGGTACACTTACAAGAAAGTGTTAGTGTCAATAAAGGTATAATACAATATCATAATGATGACAAAAAGACTATTGAATTTTTGAAAGTCCAAATGGTTGATAAGAGAAAAGACTGAAGAGGCATTAGAAGCCAAGTTAAAAGACAAGAATGAATTATGCAATAAACTGGAAAATGAGGTTGCCTCATTTAAGAGATGTTTAGATAATGATTCTGTGTTAAATGAACTAACTCTCAAAGATGATTTGATTATCAGTCAGAAAATCGAAATTGAAGAATGTAAAAGGATAGTAGATGTTGTAAGGTTTGATTTGGAAGTTAAAAGGACTGAATGTCTAAAACTTGAAGGAGAAGTAGTTGCATTAAGAAAAGAGCTTGAAACTGTTAAGGTTCAATTGGATAAAAATCATAAATTTGATTGGAGTACTAATTTATTGAATGAGATGATTGGCAGAAAAAAGCGATTTAAAGATCCTACAAGAGTGGGATATGAGGTTGGACAAGGCTCTACAAAAGAATCTAAACATGAAATAGTTTTTGCTACTGCAGATGGAAAGTCATTTACAGCCAAGAAAACACCAAGGTTGAAGGTTGATCTCGGTCACCATATTGTTGCTGCTCAGACAAAAGAAAAATGGGTTAAGACAAAAAGACCATCAAAATCTTCATTTATCAGGTACAACCACTCTCAATTTCATGGCTATTGTTATTGTTTTAATGCTTATGGACATAGAGCAAGAAATTGTTGGATGAATAAAACTCATAATCATGAGAGATATGTTAAGAGAGGTTCATACAATGTGCCTAAAAGAAATTCTTCTCTTTTTGGTCTAGACAACTCTATTATATGTTATAGGTGCAATGGGTTTGGACACAAAGCACAATGGTGTAAGAAAAGTTTGATAAAGCCATCTAGGGACTACATGTTCAAACAAAAGGAAAAGAATACTGTGAGTAAGGAAAAGACAAAGCCTATACAAGTATGGAGAAGAAAACAAGAAAAGAAAAATGAAGAACTAAATCCTATGCATGCTGCACAAGAATCATCACTAAGCATTTGAAAGATAGTATGAAGATAGGGGGAGATGATTAATGCATTTTGAATAAACCCCTTTGATATCAAATAATAGGTTGTAGAATCTTGTTGTTTCATAACCTATTTATCATCAAAATGCATGACAAAGATGTGTTTTACTGTCTATGTTGGGAATAATAGTGACAATGAGTTGATGATAACTGTCTTAATGCTATGGTTCATTTATTTCATCATTCTGTTAGAAGATGATTTCTCATATGACCATTGGTGGTGCAACAATTGATGCTTTTTGTTTCTTTGGAAGTGTCCATAGTAAAAGATACTTGTGACACAATTACATTGTCCATCATTTGTGGATAAATTATTATTAATCTTGGTTTGCTGTAATGTATTGCCAGTGCCAGAAGGATCAATATTTTCTTTGTTCTTATCAGAATAGGTGATGGTCTGTGTTACTCAAGAGATACTTGAGGTTAAGATGCTTGAACAGTGAAACAGTGCTCATTTTTTCTTTGTCATCAAATCTTGTTATATTGTCTCATCTTTGTTCGATGCTTTGAAACCATATCCAACAACAACTTGATAAAATTCAGTGCCTTGATTTATATGGATGATATTTCAGCAACAGAGCATGTTAAGACAGTGAATTGTTTGAGGTCTTAATTGAAAGAATGATAGAGGCAGCTAGTTGAAAAAACATTAATAGTAAATGCCGAGTTCTGCAGTGTTGTGCTTGGAAAACATGAACAACATACTAAGTAGTTGCTAAAATCAGTTTTCTGGAGTTGTGGTTGCTGGTGTGGCACTTATGACACTGATTATATTGGTGTAGAATATGTGCACTCGAGAATAGATAATCAAAATTGATAGAAGTTTGGGTATTCTTGGATGATAAAGATTTCAATATGCATCTAATGATCAATATTTTCATTTGACAGTTGAATTTTACATGATACTGATATTTTGGTGACTTGAGACTTATGTAGTGGACTGTATGCTACAAATTTGGATGCTTTGTGCTATTCTGGTAAAAGATGTTATTCTGAAGAACAAGGTTAGTTGCAATGAAAATGTGATGGCCTAATTATCTTGCTACTGGTCCCTTAAAAATGTGCAGTAAGTTATTGTATCAATGATAAAGAGTCATTGATTGAATAATTGTCACATTTTCAATAATCTTGAGAAAATAAACAGTCTTACGGATCAAAAAGATTTTTTTTTGTGAAGCTTCTTTGTAGGGGGAGCTTCGTTCTATGGTTGCTCACTTACAACTTGCTTATCATTGTTTGCTGCTCTAATTGTATTTGCAGTTGGTCTCATTGGTTGTTTGGCTTTCATATGTTTATCGTGGTTGCTTGTCTTTGGTAACTATACTAGCTTTGATGACACATTTACATAATCTGGGTGGCACATACTGTGAACAGTTGGTTCTTGGTTCACATGTTTCATGGCATGCACTTAATCTTTATATGTTGGTATTGATGTTTTCCATATGTTCATTACAACAAGATATGCATTTGTGCATGGTCATTCATACTGATAACAGTGTGTCTACAAGTGACAAATGGAGGATGATGTTTAATATGACCAAAAGGTGGAACTGTTAGCCTTGGTGTGCAGTTTTAGTTATGAATCTTTGACAAGTTGCTTGGATTGTGGCTGTACTGTGATGTTCAGATTTGCAGCCTTATGATGTTGTTGTTTTTTCAGTCATTTTGGTTTGCTCTTGATGTCAAACCCGAATTTGATACATTTGTTTAGATTCATGACATTAAGTTGATATCCATTGGCATTCATGGTGTGGCAACTTACAGATCTTATTTCCCAGGATATTCATGCTTCCTATTCATATTTCTCCTTCGCAGATGCTTATGTTTTTTGTTAGACTGATAGTGAGAATTATGCTACAGTTTGTTTAGGATCATGAATTTAGTTTATGTTACAGGTCGCAGTTTTGCATGGGCATTATTTGTTTCAGGTACGAATTGGTATAACAAGTGACCAGGGTATTAGTTCTTAAAAAGAGGATTCCTCTACATTTGCATCAAAACATAGGTGCTTGAAAGAATTGGTTCATTGTCTTGTATTCATTGTTGTTGTGATCATAATGGCTTTTGGTATTGGGTCTGCAATTTTTGCTGCATTCTTGTTATATCTGCAGTTGGGTATTGATTAGTTGTTGTATTTCATGGAGAAAATGGTTGTTGTATATCACAGATTTCTTCCTTTGTCCTTGTGACAAAAAGGGGCAGAAAATGGTGGTTCAGATGGCTCAAATTTGTCATCAAGGACAAAGGGGGAGTTTGTTGACTTTGTCTATGGCATTTGTCCTTGATGTCAAAACTGCCTTGGGTTGGTGCCTTGGAAGCATTTCTTAGTCTGGTTTTACTATGGCATTTGATTGGCACAGTTGATATTTGGTATTCATTTGACATTGGCATACTTCATTGTTGATATATAGTGGCTTGATTAGTTTCTAGCTTCATGAAATTGTTAATGGTTGTTGATCATATTTAGAGTCATCTTGGTCCATCCTCTTTCAGGTAATGATCTTTGGTTCTTGATGCGTGGGTTTGTGAGATACAGTTTACTTTTTAGTTTTAAGAAAACCCTATCGGGTTTCCTTAACCAATTGATAATGGTTTGGGCATGCGTCATAAAATTTTGTGTCATGGGCATTTGGTTTATGGTAATTGGCATGGGAGAATGGCATTGTGAACTTAGCATGTTTTTAGCCTTCATTTCACTTCACAAGGCTTTGGAAAGTATTTGACATTGGACATTAAATGGCATTGACTATTTATGAGGAGGAAAATCGACCTTGGGTAAAGGTATTTAAATTGATCTCCTATTTGCACTAGAATCGAGTCTAATGATTGATAATTAATCTGGCCTCAAGGCCGACAACAGGTATATGGTCTGATTATTTTTTAATTGCCACATTGGAAGTGACTTGGCCTTTACTTTCTTGGAAACATAAAATGTTAATGGCAATCGAAATTTGGTAGAAATAATGCATGGCATCATATTTGTCTGCATGATTGACTTTAGTAAGGCCGCGGACTTCAAAGAGAATTATGAGTTCATACGTTATCAAGGTCTTACTGCGGTACCACTGGCAGTTAAGCTAGTGACCACGGTAGCGCTGTGAAAGTGGTTAGCGACATGCAAGACAACTACCGCTATACCGTGGGTAGTCAGAAGAGTAACCGCGGTAGTGCGATGAAAGTAGTTAGCGGCATGCAAGACAACTACCACTATACCATGGGTAGTCATAAGGGTAACCATGGTAGTGTGGTGGAAGCGGTTAGCGGCTTGCAAGGCAGCTACCGCTATACTACAGGTAGTCAAATGGGAGCCCACAGTTGAGTGGTAAGGAAGCAGATGTCAAATGTTGAGTGGTAAGGAAGCAGATGTCAAATGGTCATATTTTCGCTTCTCTTACACAAAGGATTTGGAACCCTATTCTGACCGCCAACATGGAATCACGCTCTCGGCCGTTTCACTGTGCATGTTGCTAGTTTACTAATCTTTGATAGCATATAGGAAAGACTGGAAAACCATGACAATGATCGATTCACCTATCAGTCTCCTGCCATCGGGTAAGAGCTCGTATTGAGGAAGAAACGCAGGCTGCTCAGCTACTCTGCAGATCCGGTAAATTGCTCATGGCAAATTCTTTTCTAGTCTTCATAGGTATTCATCTATTTATCTTTGCAGAACCGTTACCTTTGCTGGCAAGGGTAATAAGGGATAAGTGTTTTCTTCTGCATGGAAGTTGAAGATTTGGTTTAGTTTCTTCTCAGTCAGAACTGTAATGATTTCACATGCTTAGTATTACATTTCAATAGTGTTACCATATCAGATTTAAGGAATGGTATTTTTGGGTTGTGGGAAATCATGAAGCCTGAAGAATCTTCTCAGTTTTAGACTTGGAGACGTTGGTAACTGTTTTTGAATGCATCATTTTTTGATTTTGGTTTCAGATGTCGGTTACTTTAATATAGACGCAGTTTTAGTTGCTATGGTTTATGGTTTATTTAGATCTTATGCTATTTTGGTTTTAGCATTGCTTGTGCAGGCTGCTTGAGAGGACAGGTTTCAGTCTACCTTTTCTATTTGCATAATGCTTGGGTATTCCTATCAGAAGAACTTCATATTGATCTTTCACACATGGACACTGCAACACCTGGCATTGTTGGTCGATTGGAGTTTGGTAACCTAATAATCATCTTTGTTTTATTCTCTGAAATAGAAAAATGAGAAACTATTGTAACCTTCCTTGAATGTAATGATGAAAGTTGTAATTAGAAGAAAACATAGAGATTAGGGCTTTAATATCAAGGAAAAACGAAAAGAGAGAAATGGGGGTTAACTGGTTTTCTGTGAAGATCTATGAAAAGAGTATAAAAACAGAAAGAGAGTTAATTGATAATGAGAGAAGAACAATGAGAAAAATATGAAACAAAAAGGGAAAAACTAGTGTGAGTACATCACAATGATTGTATTGAAAAATGTTGAGCTCTGAGATTGAAAATCTGAAATATGAGTTGATAATCAAGCTGACTTAAGGCTTGACAATGGCTGAAATTCTATAAGTTCATTTTGGAACTTTGAGGATTTTAGATATTGTCTATCAAAAGGCACTTGATAGATAAGAGAGAAACAAAGAGATCCTCTGCATCATTGTGTGATTTACTGAAAACAGAAAAGGGGTTGGTGCTCCTTGAGTTGGTGCTCAAAAATCAACCTATAAGGCATTGTAAGTAGTGGTTTTGAAATTAAGCTAGGAGTGTTTTTTCTACCCCAGGAGGGTTTTCCACTCGGCAATTTCTGTGTCTCTCATTTGTGTGATTTATGTTTATCTTGCATACTCCTCCTTTCAGTCATTTATGTTATTGTGCTTATTCAGTTGGTAAATGCTCTGATACTTTAAGGCTGTTTAATTGTTTAAAGTCAATTTTCTCAAGTTTATCATGCAAATTTAGATTGTGCAAATCTGATGCAAAATGTCTTTCATAAAGTGAATTAACTTCTGCATTCTGTGCTCTTTATATGAATGCTCAAAAGTTTGTCAAAAGCAAGTCAAAGTTGCATATTATGAAGTTTTATAGTTCTGTTGATAAAACACAACGAGATTGTTCATAAAGCTTTAATTGAACATTATCATATGATGCTTTTAATATGGGTTGTAAATGTTAGTCAAATCTCATGTAAATCTGATCTAAAGTGTTATTGTTCACTTGCTTAAACAAATCTGTCACTTTGGGTTAAATGAGTAAAAGTTTTATTATGCTTTCAAAGTTAAAAGTTAAAATTACTTCACTCTGATTCACCCCCACCCTCTCAGAGTGAATCCACTTCCAACACAATTGTTGTTGAATGCTTGCAATATCTTTCTTGCATCTATTCTCTATGTCTATGGTGGTCTAGAAGTCTGTATGAATATGTTTATGTTCAAGGATATCTTTTGGGTGGAGAGATTTCTCTAGAAATATAATTATGGTAAGCATTTCTTTCATAATTGCACTTTTTCTCTATGGTTTGGAAGGAGAGTATGTCTACACTATTACTACCAGTTTCTTGAGAAGTTTAAAGTGATAGGAGGCTCTCGATTCCTATTTGTTAACCTATTCATGTTCAAGGTGTGTATGGTAACGACTAGTAGTGTGCATAATTGAAATCTTGTGTGTGGTGTTAAGATAAGACCTAGTTAAGGTCTCTATGGTAGTGCACAACATCAAGTTATTTCGTCGACAAGAAAAAAATATTTTTGGACCATTGTGCTACACGTAATTTTAATTTAGGTCCATCCTATGTCATCCTAGCTATTTGCAGATCCCTGTCCAACATGGAAGAGTGTTAATTCAATGTCATGTATATATTTCAAAATTTCATATGCATCAACATGTATACGAGTATGACCACATGAGTTAGAATTACATCTATGTGAAGTAGAGTTGGTTGCTGGTGCAAATTGTAGAGAAGGTGGTGAAGATAAGAGGAGAATTGCATTCTAGTGCATGGTGCCTACTTCAGTGTGTAAAATTCACTTGTATATTTCTGCATTGTGAGGCTAGATTTGGGTAGTAGATCCAAGCAAATTTTCTCACTATGGTTTTCTCCATCTTGAGTTTCTACGTATATCTAGTGTTCTCTTGTGCAGATGTCTGTGCTTATGTTGTTATTTGATCATTAGCTTTCTTCTTTTATTTAAGTGTAATTTATATTATGTGCATTTGAGTTAAGAGTTTTAAATAGATTTTATGTACTGATTTAGATCCCTCTCAATAGATAGTGTGCCCTTCAATTGGTATCAGAGATGAGTTCCTTTCAAGAAGCCTAAAAACTTAAGGTAGGTCTGAGATGGCACAAGAATTTTTTTCTGGAAACAAAGCACTGATCTTTGATAGATCCATTTTTGCATTTTGTAAGGTTAGGATGGAATCCTATTTGATGGATTTAGGAATGGACATTTAGATGTTAGTTGTAGAAGGATATGAGCCTCCTGGAAACCCTCCTAGGGATCAAGTTGGAAAGAGGGATTTTGAAATCAATGCTATTTTATGTGGATTGACTATTTTTGAATTTGTGAAAGTGATGCAGTGTAGAACAACAAAAGACATATGGGATAAATTGGATAAAATTTATGAAGGTGATGACAAATTCAAAGAGGCAAAGCTACAAACTTATAGAGCCCAATTTGAAGGCCTGAAGATGAGAGAAGATGGGAACATTGCTACATTCATACTCCGAGTTGATGAAGTTGTCAACCATATATGAGGTCTTGGTGAGAATTTGGAAGAAAATATTATTGTGAAGAAGGTACTTAGATATCTCCCTAGAAGGTTTGATCCTAAAATATTTGTTATTGAGGAGCTAAGGATTTGAATACTTTAAAATTGATTGAACTGCATAGAAATTTAATTGCATTTGAGATGAGATTTGAAAGTGAAGATTCTATAAGGAAAGAGTCCACTCTCAAAGTGTCTATGAAGCAGGTTGATCAAGATTCTAATTTTGGATCAAATCCAGAAGAAGAAAAATTTATCAGGAAGCTACAAAGAGGTTCCAGTAAGTACAAAGACAAAATTACCTTTCAAGTGTTTCAATTATGGAGAAGTAGGATATTTTATGGCTGTGTCCCCATTAGAATACTAACAATGTTGAGGAAAAGAATGGAAAGAAGTCATTTAAGAGAAATTTTAGAGGCTAGAGGAATCATAAGAGTTTTTACACTAATGAGGAAGAAGAATACTCCACTGAAGAAGAAGATGAAGATGTATCTGGAGATGAAAAAGAAAAGGTTGTGTTCATGGCTTTTAAGACCAGGCTGAAGGAGATGCAAAAATGGGTTATGGAAATAATGAAGAAGAGGCACATCTTATTGAGGAATTGATGTGTGCTGGAAAAGAAATAAAAAGGCCGAAGAATAGAATTGTTAAAGAAGTGAGAGATAAAGAAAAGGTATCTAAGGAGTTGAATGCAAAAAAGATGATTGTTGAACTGAAGACCTAGATTGAAGAAGCAAAAAGAGTTGAAGAGGTTTTGAAAGAAAAGTTTCTATCAAGAGATAAAAACTGTGAGAAACTGGAAGCAAAAATTGTGATAGTAATAAAATACTTTAGATTGTGAACCAACAATTACAAATGAAGTTTGGTAAAATTACTAAAACCCTAGAACAAATTTGGGAAGTAAGAGAACTTCGCATGTCAAAATTGGAATAGGTTTTGATGATCAGAAGGTTACATAATAGACTATGAAGATTACCAAGGCAAGTCCAAAAGTGACAGGCTCCAAAAGTTCAAAGTCTAAAAGAACCATGGCAAGTAATGAAAGCATGACACACATTGATGAATTGTTTCAAGTGCAAAATAAAAGAAGAAGATTCAGAAGACATGGATACAATACTAGGTTAAATTTTCCTTTCTCTAGTTATTATTTCAATTGCAATAATTTTGGACATAAGGCTGTGGACTATAGGAAAGCTCTGGTAAGAAGAAATAACTTTATCAACAATAATGCATTTGCACCTCTATACAACTTTAGTATAATTTGTTTCAAATGCAACAACTTTGGACACGTTGCAAGGAACTGCAGAAGCAATTTTGTGATCCCTCCTTTGCTGAAAAGTGGAATAAAATGATAAAAAAATAGAATTCATGAATAAAAAAGGTCTGAAAGAAGGTTCCTAAAGAGAAAAAGTTAGAAAATTCAATGATTACTCAAACTACACTACATGCTCTGAAGGAGAAGAATATGTGGATCATAGATAGTGGTTTCTCAAGCCATATGACTAGAGATAAGAGTAAGTTCATTAATTTCAATTTTTTTGAAGGTGGTTCAATGATCCTTGGAAATAGTTCAATTGCCAATATATTTGGTAAGGGTACTTTAAGTTTGAATGGTGGTAAAACAAAGACATAGGATGTTTTGTATGTTGAAGGTTTAAAGCATAAATTATTGAATGTCACTCAGATGTGTGATAAAGGATACAAGCTATTTTTTAGTGTTGAAGGTTGTGAAATCAGGGAATCAAGTATCATTGAACTGATTGTGGAAGGAAGAAGGAAAAATAGTGACATTTATCATCTCAGTGAGTTGAATGGACATAGTTGTCTCATTGCGCAAAGAGATGAAAGTTGTCTTTGGCATAGAAGGTTAAGACATAGGAATTTTGATGACATTATAAAGATTAGTTCAAAAGGACTAGTCTGAGATATGCCAAAGATTAAGAAGCCTCAATCAATTAGTTGCAAGCCATGTGATGAAGGGAAGCAGACAAGAAGAGAATATATTGCTAAGGAGTATTCCAGATCAAAACTATTAGATCTGGTTCATACAGATCTGTGCGGACCCATGAGGACTAAAAGTCTACAAGGAGACATGTATTTCATGATGCTCATTGATGATTGCACTAGGATGAATTGGATAAAATTTTTGAAAGAAAATAGAAGCATCTGAGAATTTTAAGGCATTCAAGGCATTAGTAGAAAATGAAATTGGGAGGATAATCAAGGTTTTGAGATTTGACATAGGTGGAGAATTCACTTATGAGAAGTATGAATTTTTTTTGAAGAGAATGGGATCCAGAGGTAGTTTTCAACCCCTATAACTCCACAACAAAATGAAGTTGTGGAAATAAAGAACTAGACTATATAGGAGATGGCAAGAACTATGATATATCAAGAAAATTGATCAGATATGTACTAGAGAGAAGCTACATAGACTATTGTATATATTTTGAACATAGTCTAGATCAGGTGCAAGACTGAGAAGACACCATATGAGCTATCAAGAGGAAGAAAAACATCAGTAAGACACCTCAGAATATTTGGGAGAAAGTTCTACATCAAGAGAGATGAAGAAAATTTGGTTAAGTTTGATTCCAGATTAGATGAAAGCATTTTTCTTGGTTATTCTTTAAGAAGTAAAGCCTGCAAATTTTATCACAAAATATTGAAGAGAATAGTTGAAAGTGAAAAGTGAGAGTTGATGATACTATTCATTCTATTATTATTATGAAAGTAGAAGATGATGAAGAACCAATTCACAGTAGCATTGAGGATTAAGAAGAAATTGTTCCAAAAAAATCTAGCAAAGTATGTTAAGAAAAGTCACTGTACACATTAGATCATAGGTGACAAAGACAATGGGGTTCAGACCCAAAAGAGACTTGACAGAGCAAGTGATCAAGTAAACTTTGTATTACTATCAAATATAGAGCCTAAATCATACAAAGAAGCAAGAAAAGAGAAAGGATGGATAGAAGCTATGGAGGAAGAAATGAACCAACTCATCAAGAATGAAACTTGGGAACTTGTCCCAAGACCTAAAGGAAAGAATGTGATTGAAACCAAGTGGGTTTTTAGAAACAAACTAAATGAAAAAGGAGAGGTAATCTAGAACAAGGCAAGACTTGTGTGTTAAGGGTATGCTCAGGTTGAATGAATAGAATTTGAAGAGACATTTGCTCCGGTGGCAAGACTGGAGGAAATCAGAATGTTCTTAGCTCTTTTTTCATTCAAGAATTTCAATTTATACTAGATGGATGTGAATTCAACATTCTTGAATGCACAACTAGAAGAATAGGTTTATATTGAACAATCGGAAGGGTTTCAAAGTTCTAACAATATTGATTATGTTTGTAGATTGAAGAAGGATGTGTATGGAGTCAAGGTTAGAGTAATAAGTTATTATGCTTAATTAATTATATCATACTGGTTAATTAATTAAGTCACTTATTCCTTTATTTGCTTAAGCTAAACTTAGGCACATTAATAATTATTGATTAATTATTAAGTGTGCACACTAGGGTTTCATTTAGGGTTTCCCTTTTAGGGTTTCTTGATCTCCTTCATAAGGATTGATCTCTTTGTAATACGAGATTCTCATAATGCATTTTTACACTTTGAGGTTTACAGATCTTTTCTAGTTCTGAATGTCTTTTGCATGTGATAGGTGATTGCATGCAGGTGATCTTGGATTCTAACATGGTATCAGAGCTCCAGACCTGCTATTGCCTGTTCGTGATTTGAAGATATGGCCTCTTTGTGAGTTTCAAGTGCAAGGGTTTCCACAGGCATCTTTTCTGCAATATCTGGGGGTAGCCAATTTTTCGGCATAGTATGGGCTTAAACGGAAGTCGCTATCGCGTTCGCAGCACCCCAAAACCCTAGAAACGCCTGTCAAATCGTCTATTTTCGAGCATTTGGTTTCTGAGGCAAAATTTTTTTGCCAGGGAGGCCGTATGGCCTCCCTGGCACGCTTCACGAGGCACAAAAATTAAAAAAATATTTAAAAAATGGCATTTTTTGGATTTCGGGCGATGCTCCTAGTATAGACGAGATCCGCCGCTGGGCGGCCACAGGCCCGCTGCCTCCGCCGGTGGCTTCCCCTCTAGCTCCGCCACCTCCCCGCCAGCCCCCGCGGGCTCATTCTGGCCCAGCCGTAGGTCACATAGACGACCACCGCTCCGCTCTGCACCCGACCGCTTTCAACACCCAGCCCCTGGTCATATTGGCGACCAGGGGCTTCGACGGATTTTTCTGCAGGGGGGTGCTTTTTTGCGGCGACGGCCTCCAGGCCGTCAAATTTATGCCTGTGAACCACTGACGTTAACATGACGTCAGCGTCCGTACGACGGTGTTTGTCCCCTCTAACCCTAGTTTTCTCTAAAGAACAATTTTTTTCTTTTTTGCATAACTTGGGCATACAGTATTGAAATTGGGCAAACGAGATATTGCCGGAAAGCTGGTTCCGAGTACTTTCATTTGGTGCTGTTTATTTTACAATATTTTCCTATTTTAATGCATTTATTATTGTTTGAAGTCAGATGTACTTTTTATGCTTTCGAGCTCATAATTTTTTACCACGATCTCCGATTTTTGCTATCTTTGCGGCGTTGGAAAGGTATTGAGGAGCTTTATGTTGCTGTCGATGCACTTTTTTCTGTATCTGTCCCAGGTTTTTCGTTAATCCAGATTTGGCCCGATGGGTGTTTTGGAGATTACCTGGATATTTTGGCAGTTGGGAGAGTGTCTCTTGCATCTTTGCACTTCATTTTCAGTGATTCATCATTTAATAATCAACTGTTGCTTCATAGATTCCAGCGTTGTTCCCGTTTGAAGTTTTCGAGTGTTCCGTGACATCGAGTTTGCTGTTGCATCATTATGATTCTGATATGGTTTTCTTGTAGACAGAAGTATCTTTCCTTGCTTGCCAGATTGCGGTTCTAGTGTTACTCTACAGTGTTCTTCCAGTGCTTCTTCGTAGCATGTCATATCATTGTAGGGGGGTTTTGTCCCACTCGGTTTTTCTCCTCTACCTCTTTTCTTGCATTTGTAAATGGGTACCTGATCAGGCCTAGTTGCCGGGACCCATCTTTGCTTGCATGCATCTTCTTCTAGTGTTTTAGCTTCTTCGGAAGTTCATCTTAAGGGGGGGTGTTAGAGTAATAAGTTATTATGCTTAATTAATTATATCATACTGGTTAATTAATTAAGTCACTTATTCCTTTATTTGCTTAAGCTAAACTTAGGCACATTAATAATTATTGATTAATTATTAAGTGTGCACACTAGGGTTTCCCTTTTAGGGTTTCTTGATCTCCTTCATAAGGATTGATCTCTTTGTAATACGAGATTCTCATAATGCATTTTTACACTTTGAGGTTTACAAATCTTCTCTGGTTCTGAATGTCTTTTGCATGTGACAGGTGATTGCATGCAGGTGATCTTGGATTCTAACAAAGAAAGCTCCCGGAGCTTGGTATTCAAGGTTGGATGGATACTTAAAGAAACAAGGATTCTAGAGAGGAAGTGTAGATTGTAATCTGTACATAAAAACCACAATGGGAAAAATTGCTGATAGTTGTGGTCTATGTAGATGACATCATTTTTGGAGGTAGTAGTGAAGACATGTGCAAGGAATTTTAGAAGGAAATGCATAATGAATTTGAAACGTCAATGCTAGAAGAATTATCTTTCTTTCTTGGATTGTAGATTGTACAATTAGACAAAGGGATTTTCATTTCACAACACAAGTACATAAAGGAGATGTTGAGTAAGTTTAGGATGGAATATTGAAAACATGTTGGGACACCTATGATTATAGGATACAAATTGAGTAAAGATGATGAATCTACTCTGGTAGATCAAACTTTGTATAGATCCATGATTGACAATTGGCTATATGTAACATCAAGAGCATATATTTTGTAGATAGTTGGAAAGGTTTCCATATTTTAGGCAACACCTAAAGAGACTCATGTTAAAGTAGTAAAGAGAATATTCAGGTATTTGAAGGCTACAAGATTTTGGACTATGGTATCCAAAGAGTGAAAATTTCACTCTAACTACATACATAGATGTAAATTGGAGATGATGTGTGGATGACTGAAGAGTACAAGTGGTGGAGCATTCTTTCTTGGTGAAAATTTGGTTTCCTAATTGAGCAAGAAATGGGAATCGGTTTCTCTATCTACAACAAAAGCACAATACATTTCTGCAACATCATTTTGCACTTAGGTGCTTTGGATGGAGCAAAATTTGAAGGAAATAAAGATTGAGTTTGATAAACCTATCACTATTCTTTGTGATAACACCATCACCATAAAAATTTCAAAGGATCTGGTGATGCACTTTGTTGCAAGTATGGATGTGGTTGATGGTGTTTTCATTAATGTTGTCATTGATGTCAATACAGTTTAGGTTGATTGTAGATGGTATTTGTATAGTTGTGATACTGTAGAAGTGCTTAGAGTACATGGAGCTATATTTATGAAGTTGTAACTATGTCTTTGCCAAGTTCTTTTGAGAAAATTTGAGAAATAATGAAGGTAGTGTTGAAGTATGTTCTAATTGTGCTCTTTATTTCTCTTGTGTTGATCCTATTCCCACGCGGATCTGTAGATGTGTTCATGAGCTTCAATGGATAATATATCCCGAGTTTTAGCTTCTGGTTCGATGGAGAGTAAAAGATATGTTCACCGATGTGTGAACTGGTTTGGCAAAACTATCTGATTGTGGATTGGGAGAAATATTTTGGGTCCGTAGTCTTCTGATATGTGGTTTTAGATCTTGAGGATCTGGAGGATGATTCTTTCTGATGGTTTCTATGTTTTGACAAACTTACTTGTGATTTGGCGCTCTGGAAGACCTACTCCAGAGCTCCTGCGTTTTGCTGGTTGGCCCGGTTGGTTTGTTGAAGAGTTTTCTATGAATGAAGTTTGTTGTAATTGATGCAGATGTACCTAAGGTATTCTTAGAGATGGAAATATGTCTGGTGAAGCATGCTATGTGATCCACGTGTGATCATATTTTTGGAGATGCATGTACTTCAAAGATCATTGGTGTTTTCATTAGGTTTGGCCGACCCGGTGTCTACATGTTAGATTAAGTTTGTGCATCGAATTAAGGAAGTGTTTGTTTGATCCAAGATGTTGTTTGGGTCCTAAATTAAATATGTAATTGGTCCTCTCTCATTCTTATCCACTATGGGAATGTTGATTAGCCAACCTAGTTTGAATTTGTAAATGAAATTGTATAGCCGACCTTGGAGAATGTTTCTAGGGTTGAACATGGTATAAAAGAAAATCAAATTGTAGCGAATTGATCATCCATCCATCATTCGATTTGAGCAAGAGAAGTGTGTGAACAAGTGCAAAGAGCAGAGTCTGCAAGAGCGAATTAAGGAAATGATACTTTGTGTTAGATTCCTGAAAGTAGTGAACTGATGGTGTCTACAATCTTCTGATCAAGTTGCAAAGTGTGTGTGGAACCCTTGTGGTGGATCTTTATTTATCTCTTTTTATTTTCTGTAGGCAGTGAGCCTCCTTCTGGACAATGAGTCTTTCTTAAGGCAGCAAGCCTTTGTATCTGGGCAGTGAGCCCTTGTATTCAGTATTGCATTACTACTATATTGTGAGTTAATCCTCATTATGGTTTTTCCCTCATTGAGTTTTCCACATAAATCTGGTGGCTTTGGTGTTTGTTTTCTATTATTTGCATTTCATGTTCACACTTAATAACATATTGAAGATAAAGTGAAATTGATTAAGTTTGGAAGTAAAGAATTTGATACAATTGATTCAACCCCCTTTCAGTTGTTTTGTGCATTTCAACAATTGGTATTAGAGCTCTGGTTCCTCAGTAAAAAGCTTAACCGCTTGAGGTAGATTAGATGGCGCACAAGTTGCAGATTCCTATTTTTGGAGCTGAGTATAGTGACTGGAAATAATAGATGAGAAGTTATTTGGTTTCAAGACTTGGCAAGTTGTGGAGACAAAGTATGTTAAACCCACCATTGGTCCTTCCTCTACTGATGAGATTGCAACTTATGAGGAGAATGAAAGGGCAAGGTATGCTATCTTTAGTACTCTATCTAGAACTGAAAGAACAAAAGTTATTTGTCTAGCTACTGCTCATGAAGTATGGGAAAAATTGAAAGACATTTATGAAGGGAATGATAGAGTAAAGTTTTCAAGGAAACTTACTACTATGCAAAAATTTGAGAACTTGAGAATGGAAGACGAAGAAAATATTGCAAGCTATTATCAGAGAGTTGAACTTATAGCAACTGAAATCAAGAATCAAGGTGGTACCATGTCAGATTAAGATATAATTGAGAAGATCTTGATGACCCTACTAGACAATTACAGTGACAAAGTATCTGCTCTTGAAGAATCATATGATCCAAAGACATTTACTAAGGATAATCTATTCAGTGTCTTGACTGCATTCGAGATGAGAAAATTTTCAAGAGATACAGAGAAGACTGAAACTACTTTTAAAGCAATGAAGATAAAAGATGAATTAGATGAAGATGATACAGAAGAATTGGAAGAAAATTTCACAAGGAGATTGAAGAAAGGTACTGGTAAATACAAATGTAAGTTGCCTTTTAAGTGTTTCAATTGTGGAAATATTGGTCATTATGCATCAAGATGTCCTAATAGAACTACACACAAGAAGAACAAGGACAATAACAATAATTACAAAGATAAAAAACATAAGAAGTTCAAAAAGTTGTATTATGTCAAAGAGGATGCAGTAATTTATGATGATGAATCTGACTTTGAGGAGGATAAAGATGAATGTTTGTTTTTAGCTTTGAAAAATAAAGTTGTATTTACTAACCCTAGAAGATGTGCAAAAGAATCTGGTCTGGAGAGCAAGAAGGGTGACACAAAAGGTACTCTGGTGACTGCTTTTCATGCTAGACAAGATGAAGACTTTTGGATAATTGACAATGGATGTTCAAATCACATGACTAGAGATAAGAGTAAGTTCACTAAACTTGAGAAGTATGATGGAGGAATAGTCATGTTTGGAGATGACTTTGGTGCTAAGATTGTTGGTAAAGGAACAATTAGTTTTGATGGAAAACATAATACTGACGATGTCTATTATGTAAAGGGTTTAAGGAATAATCTCTTAAGTGTTAGATAAATGTGCAACAAAGGTTTTAAGCTTGTGTTTCAGGATAACACTCCTGAGATCATAAAAGGATCCAGAACTATGGTAGCAATTGGAAGAAGAACTCATGGAAACATCTATCAACTTATGGGTGGTGATGGTCAGTGTTTTGTTTCTTAGATTAATGAGAGTTGGCTCTGGTACCGGAGGATGGGACATGTGAATTTTGATAATTTGGTTAGGATCAGTTCTAGGGAAGTTGTTAGAGATCTTCCTAGAATCACAAAGCCTTCAAATTCAATTTGCAGAAGTTGCCAGTTTGGAAAACAAACAAGAAACAATTTTAAAGGAAAGGAACAATCATCTACCGGAATGCTGGAATTAATCCATATAGACCTTTGTGGTCCTACAAGAAAAGGAAGCCTGAATGGTGATATGTAATTTATGCTATTGATTGATGATTGCTCTAGGATGACATGGGTTACATTTCTTAGAGAAAAGGCTCAGACTCTTGATATATTCAAGGTGTTTAAGGCAAGAGTAAAAAATGAGGCAAACCTGAGAATTCAATGCTTAAGGTCTGATAGAGGTGGAGAATTTACATCTAATGAGTTCAATGCATTCTGTGAAGAACATGGCATAAAGAGACATTATTGTGCTCTTAGAACCCCTCAACAATTTGGAGTTGTGGAAAGAAAGAACCAAACTGTTCAAGAGGTTGCCAGAACTATGATGAAAGAAGAAAATGTTTCTAATGTGTATTGGAGAGAAGCAATCCACATTGTTGTCTACATTCTTAATAGAGTTTAGATCAGAGGTAACAACACTAAGATTCCTTATGAGTTATGGATTGGTAAGAATCCTACTGTTAAATACTTTAAGGTATTTGGAAGTGGATGCTACATTTGAAGAGATGAAGAAAATCTTGGAAAGTTTGATGCTAGATGTGATGAAGGAATTTTTCTTGGATATTCAAATAACAAGGCATACATATGATTTAATAAGAGACTGAGAAAAATAATTGAAAGTGCTAATGTAAAGGTTTATGAAGCTATGGATAGACCAATGGAAATAACTAAAGTTGAACCTAATGATCCTATCTGTGGGCAAGTACAATACAAAGAAAAGGAAGAGAAAGAATAAGGTGATGAAGAAGAAATTCCAGAACCTGTACCTAAGACTCCTAAATATGTAAAGATAAATCATTTGGAGGAACAAATATTTGGAGACATAAGTGAAGGAGTGAAGACAAGAATCAAAGTGGTTGAGGTAAACTCGTGTTTACTTTTTAAGATAGAACCTAAGACTGTGAGTGAAGCATGTAATGATGAAAGATGGGTTAGAGCAATGAAAGAGGAACTACAATAGATAGAGAAAAATAAGACATGAGAACTAGTCCCTAGACATGCAAATAAGAATGTAATTGGTTCAAAATGGGTATTCAGAAACAAGTTGAATGAAGATGGTGAAGTGGTAAGGAATAAAGCAAGACTTGTATGTGAAGGATATTCATAGGTTGAAGGAACAGACTCTGAGGAAACTTTTGCACCTGTAGCAAGAATGGAGGCCATTCAAATGTTCTTGGCATTCTTAGGTCATAAAGACTTCAAAGTATATCAAATGGATGCCAAGTTTGCATTTCTAAATGGAGAACTGGAAGAAGAAGTATATATGGAGCAACCAGAAGGTTTTCAATTGTCAGACAATCTGGACATGGTTTGTAAATTAAAGAAGGAATTATATGGACTGAAACAAGCTCCCAGAGCTTGGTATGCTAGATTGGATAAATACTTGACAAAGTAGAGATTCAACAAAGGGTCTGCAGACAACAATCTTTACTTCAAGGTTGAGAAAAACAAATTGTTGATAATTGTGGTATATGTTGATGACATCATCTTTGGTGGAAATGAAGGTATGTGCAAGAAATTTGCTGAAGAGATGCAAAAATAATTTGAAATGTCTATGATTGGTGAATTAAATTTCTTCCTTGGACTTCAAGTAAATCAAACTAACAAAGGGATATTCATTTCACAATCTAAGTATGTTAACGAATTGTTAAAGAAGTTTGGAATGGATGATTCGAAGCCGGTCTGTACCCCTATGGTAACCGAATGCAAGATGAGTAAGGATGATGAATATACTAAAGTTGATCAGAGCATGTACATATCCATGATTGGTGGACTATTGTATCCTACTACTACTAGATTAGACATCATGCATGCAGTATGTTTAGTTGCAAGATTTCAAGTAGAACCTAAGGAAGCACATGTTATAGCTGTAAAGAGGATATTCAGATATCTTAAAGGAACTCTAGATTATGGGCCATGCTATTTGAAAGACAATGATTTCACATTGAATACCTACACTGATGCAGATTGGGATGGCTATGTAGATGACTGGAAGAGTACAGGTGGTGGTGCATTCTTCCTTGGAGGAAGATTAGTTTCATGGTTGAGAAAGAAACAGATTCAATTTCTTTATCCACTGTAGAAGCAAAGTATATTGCAGTAGCATCTTGTTGTACACAGGTACTTTGGATGAAACAAACCTTGATGGACATAGGTGTGGTGAGTGATGAACCTATCTGTATATTTTGTGACAAAACAAGTATTATAAACATTTCAAAGAATCTAGTGATGCATTCTAGAACAAAGCACATATCTATCAAGTATCACTTCTTGAGGGAGAAGGTATTACAAAATGAAGTTAGACTTGAATATATACCTACCAAGGAACAAATTGCTGACATATTCACAAAGGCCCTTTCGAAGGATACCTTTGAGTATCTTAGAGGGAAGCTAGGGGTTGCTACCCATTCTTCTTTGAACTAAGTGCACATGGAGGTGCATCAGTTCAGTAGATTCATAGACTCTTTTGTTCTGGATTGATGATTGAGGTCTACTCATCAGGGGGAGTAGAGAAGTGCATTGTTGTAGTATGTGATGTGGGTCTACTCCTAAGGGGGAGTGAACAAAGATTTTTATGGAAATAATTTCCTTTACCATTGATGTCGAAGGGGGAGAGAGATCATATGAAATTTTTATTCTTGTGTAGGTTGTCACTTTTGAAAATCTTGTATGTTGTCTTTGATGTTTTTTCACATCATGTCTTGCCATCAATGACAAAGGGGGAGATTGTGTTTTATGGTGTTGTCAATAATGTTTTCATTGATGTCAACACAGTTCAGGTTGATTGTGAATGGTATTTGTATAGTTGTGATAATGTAGAAATTCTTGGAGTACATGGAGCTATATTTATGAAGTTATAGCTGTTTTTGCCAAGTTCTTTTGAGAAAATTTGAGAAATAATGAAGGTAATGTTAAAGTATGTTCTGATTGTGCTCCGATATTGTGCTATGCATTTCTCTTGTGTTGATCCTATACCTATGCGGATCTCTAGATGTGTTCATGAGCTTCAATGGATAATATATCCCAAGTTTTAGCTTCTAGTTCGATGGAGAGTAAAAGATATGTTCACCGGTGTGTGAATTGGTTTGGAGGAACTATCTGATTGGGGATTGGGAGAAATATTTTGGCTCCACAATCTTTTGATATGTGGTTTCAGATCTTGTAGATATGGGAGATGATTCTTTCTGATAGTTTCTGTGTTTTGACAAATTTTCTTGTGAATTGGTGCTCCGAAAGACCTGCTCCAAAGCTCCTGTGTTTTGTTGGTTGGCCCGGTTGGTCTATTGAAGAGTTTTATGTGAATGAAGTTTTTTGTAATTGTTGTGGATGTACCTGAGGTATTCTCAGAGATGGAAATATGTCTGGTGAAGCATGCTATGTGATCCACGTGTGATCATCTTGTTGGAGACGCGTGTACTTCAAAGATCATTGGTGTTTTCATTAGGTTTGGCCGACCTGGTGTCTACACGTTACATTAAATTTGTGCATCGAATTAAGGAAGTGTTTGTTGGATCCAAGATGTTGTTTGGGTCCTAAATTAAATATGTAATTGGTCCTCTCTCATTCTTATCCACCATGGGAATGTTGAGTAGCCGACCTAGTTTGAATTTGTAAATGAAATTGTATAGCTGAACTTGGAGAATGTTTCTAGGGTTGAACATGGTATAAAAGCAAATAAAATTGTAGCTAATTGATCATCCATCCATCATTCGATTTGAGCAAGAGAAGTGTGTGAGCAAGTGCAAAGAGCAGAGTGTGCAAGAGCGAATTAAGGCAACAATACTTTATTGTGTTAAATTCGTAAAAGCAGTGAGCTGATGGTGTCTACAATCTTCTGATCAAGTTGTGAAGTGTGTGTGGAATGCTTGTGGTGGATCTTTATTTATCTCTTTTTATATTTTGTAGGCAGTGAGCCCTTAATATGGGTAGTGAGCGTTTGTATCTGGGTAGTGAGCCCTCTAGCAGTGAGCCTTTGTATCCAATATTGCATTACTACTATATTGTGAGTTAATCCTCACCGTGGTTTTTCAATCATTGCATTTTCCACGTAAATTTGGTGCCTCTTATGTTTGTTTTCTGTTATTTTTATTTCATGTTCACACTTAATAACAGATTGAAGATAAAGTGGAATTGATTAAGTTTGGAAATAAAGAATTTGATACAACTGATTCACCCCCCCTCTTAGTTGTCTTGTGCATTTCAACACACTCAAGAAAAAAACACATTGCAATCAAGTATCACTTCCCGAGGGAAAGGCTGTAGAGGAGGTAAGATTGGAGTATGTTGATACAAAGGAGAAAGTAGTTGATATATTCATGAAGCCAATTCCTAAGGAGATATTTGAGTTTCTCTGATAGAATTTGGGAGTTATTTCTCCCTCCTCTTGAATCAAGAGGAAGCACAGGTTGAGGGGGAGCTTGGTCTCCCTACTGCAAGAAGGCTTGGTGGTCTTTTAGAATATTTTTAGAGGCAATGAAGCATGAACTCAGGGGGAGTCTATCTGGGAAACAGGTTTCCAGATTGTGTAATGTACTAAAAAATAAAAAAAGGAGAAGAAGGATGTGTTTGCAATTGTCAGCATCAGTGTGGAACAATGGTGCCTCCTCGCAATGGGAGAAAGATTGTTGATCCTTTTCCATTGATGTCAAAGGAGGAGAAAGTGAACACAAAATGCTAAATTTCTCAAAATGAATAATGATCTCAGAATGCTATTGTGTGCAGTTTTTTTAATCTACTAAAATGTAAGCAAATCAAGCAAAAGACTAAAAACAAGAACAGTCAAGATAGGGCGATGAGGAGTTCAAACTAGCATGCAAATCCTCCTATTGTGTAGATTTTCCCATGATATGTGATTAGTTGTGTGCTCACTCGAAATTTTGGCAGCATAACAGTGCTCCAGTGAAAAATGGGTAAGAGTGATGAAATTTCTAAGTGTTGGGATATATAGATTTGAAGATTTTTGGATGGAGGGCTAGGATTAGATCTTGGGATCAAGGGTTGTGATTAGTTCTAGGAAAAAGGGGATATTAAATTCCATAAAAATCCTTATGGGGATGAGAAAAGGAATTTAATATTCCTTGGGGGATGAGAGAGGAATTTAATATTCCTCTAAAATCTTAGGGAAGATAAAATGGAATTTAAAATTCTATTTGGGGATGTGGGTGGATTAAAAAGGAATTAAAAATTCCTTGGGAGATGATAAGAGTTGACAAAGGATTAGATTAGGATAATTAATGAAGGATTAGAGGAATGTTAGGTGGCTAATTTGGGATTAGGATCCCACTTGCAAAAGTTGGAGGATGTGACACCTCTTAATCATAGATTAGGAATGTCCACATCCCTAATGATGGGATTGGCAAGCAGATTAAGATAAGGTGTAGATTATGGAGGATGGGACATAAGGGTTTTAAATAAATAAATAATTTATTTAATTTTTTGAGGAAAGGGATAAGGGATAAAGTTTTAGAGGAATTTAGGGATATTAATCAAATAATAGCAATATTATTTAATTAATGTGGATAAGAGGATATTTAGATGAAAAGGGATAGATTTGACCAAACGTAAGTGGTCAAATTTAGGTGTACATTTTTCCCCTCTTTGAGATGTTGTTACAAAGTAGCATCATTTCAAAGAATATTAAAACATAACACTTAGAAGAAGATGGTTAAATTATGAAATATGCCTTAGTCATTCAAAGGAGTGACTAGGAGGAAAGATGATGGGAGTAAAGATGAAGATTAGGGATTGAGGATTTCCCCTCGAGAGGACATGCGGGTTCTAGAGAACACGGGTGTGCTCTCAAAATTGATGAGATGATGCATGGGTGGATGGGGAAGATGATAGGAGATGATGGAGAGAAGAGAGGATGATAAGATGAAGAGATAAAAGAAATCACAAATGGATTTAAGGGCCAAGGTGACGTTTCCCTGGTAAAGCTACAAGCCAGGATTGATTGATGGTGGATGGAGTGTTGTTGATGAGGGAACGATATATCCCAGAACAACACAAAGATAGGGAAGGATACATCCTGATGATGACGATGAGAGTGTTGTTGATGAGGGAAGGAAACATCCCAGAAAAAAACAATGATAGGGAAGGATATACATCCCAAACCAACACAAGGATAGGGAAGGATACATCCTGGTGATGATGATGGGAGTGTTGTTGATGAGGGATGGATACATCCTAGAACAACACAAGGATAGGAAAGGATACATCCCGATGATAATGAGGATGAGAGTGTTGTTGATGAGGGAATGATACATCCCAGAACAACACAAGGATAGGAAAGGATATACATCCCTGAACAATAGAAGGATAGGGAAGGATACATACCGATGATGATGATGGCAGTGTTGTTGATGAGGGATGGATACATCCTAAAAAAAAAAAAAGGATAGGGAATGATACATCTCGATGATGATGAGAGTGTTGTTGATGAGGGAATGATACATCCCAAAAAAAACACAAGGATAGGGAAGGCTACATCCCAATGATGATGACGTTGATGAGTGTTGTTGATGAGGGAATGATACATACCAAATCAACACAAGGATAGGGAAGGATACATCCAAAAACAACACAAGGATAGGGAAGGATACATCCCGATGATGATGATGAGTTGATGAAGGCTTGTAGCAAGGCTAGGAAGAAGACTAAATATGTGATTAGATGATTTGTGCTTGATTTAATTGATGAAGATTGGATTGAGATGTGAGATTTCTGAAATGAATAAAGATGATGGAGGAAAAGATGCTTAGAATAAAAAATCTATATTATCATAAAAAGATTGAAGAGATGATGGAATGATGAGGGTGATGAAAAGATGATTAGAATAGTAAATCAATATTAATCCTAAGAATATTGAAGAGATGATGATATGATGAGGATGAAGATAGTGGAGGGATGAAAAAAAATAGGATAGATAGATGAGGGAGAGTGATGAGGGATGAACAGATGAGAAAGGTGTAGGGTGAGTGGATTGGAAAATGGATTAAGAGAGCCATATCAAAACTACCATGTAGTGATGGATTAATTTGATATAGCATGAGATACTATGCATCAGGGTATGAGGAACCAAGGTGAATTTGTATCACATGCATGGGACTGACGCAACAAACAAAAGGTTAGTCCAACATCCCAAAGTCATAGGGGCTTTGGTAGGGCCAATGTTTGAAAACCACAAACACAAAGGATGCCCCAGTGTAACACAAGACCACAAGGATCTTGGTGGGTATTGTGCAAGACAACCAGGAAGACAAGATCACACTAAAAATCAACATATGCCACTATGCCCACCTGTCAAAGTGCACCATAATATGATGGATTGTGGTGACTTTAACAAGGTATAATAGGAAGCTCAAAAAATAAAGAAAATGCAAGAGCACCAAAAGATCACAATAAATTTCAAATGTCGTTTGCCATAGGATCAGTAGATGGATGGGATTGATGTGGACTGATTTAGGAAGGATACATCCTGTTAAGACAAAAGATGGAGGATAGATTAGGGGATCAACATGACTTAGGATACTCAAAACTGATTGGACCTCATGATACTAATGAATTTTGTTTTTAAGCACCAGATGAATAGGGACATACTTGACGACACGACATGACACCAAGACACACCCTAAGGACAGACCTAGGGTGTTGGGGGCTCCTCGATTGATGGCCTTGCCAATGTGAAAGAATGGATACCTTGTAGTTTGATAAAAATACTAATGAATGATGATGAATGAAGAAAACTAAGGACGATGGAGACCTAGATGGATGACGAAGACTGACACAAAAGGATGAAGAAAGTCTCGAGGGTTGATCAAATGATTATCCTTGCCTACATGAAAGCACAGAGGCAACACAGTTCGACAAAAGACCAATAAAAGACAATGGATAAAGGATGATGTGATGACCATGATAAGTAGATACAATGATGGAGTCGATATGCAAGATAGACCTGGTGGATAGGATGGTGGTGATCACGTATAGCTTAGGAATGGGATAGTTATCCAAATCATCAAAAGATGAACTGGGAGGATGGATGAGTGATGAAAAGTGATAGGCAATTGGAAAGATGTTAGAAACAGGTGGGAGTGGTGACAACGAGAGGGATGGTATCAGGTTTCATGGGGGAAGCCTATAGCTAGAGACCAATGACAAGGGATTATGAGATGGAATGAGGATAGGGAGATAAGGGTGGGGATGGAAGGGATGATATGATGGGTGAAGAGGAATACAAGGATGGGGAGATGAAAAGGATTTCCTCTTGGATGGATAGGGAGATAAGGATGGGGAGCCAAGGATTATGAAAGATGGAAGGGATTGTGTGGATGGATGGATGGGAAGACAAGAATGAGGAAGATGGAAGGGTGAGCATATGAAATGATGGAAAGACAAGGATGGGGATATAGAAGGATCATGGTATGAAGGGATGCAGGTTTTGGAAGGATTATTAGGAGGATGGGGATATAGTAATAGTGATGTGGAAGGGATGATATGATGGATGGATAGGAAGAGACGGATGGGGAGATGGAAGGGATTGGTGGATGAATGGATGGGAAGCCAAGGATTGTGGAAGATGGAAGGGATTGTGTGTATGGATGGATGGGAGGACAAGAATGAGGAAGATGGAAGGGTGATCATATGACATGATGGAAAGACAAGGATGGGGATATGGAAAGATCATGGTATGAAGGGATGAAGGTTTTGGAAGGATTATTGGAAGGAGGATGGGGAGATAGTAATAGTGATGTGGAAGGGATGATATGATGGATGGATAGGAAGATAAGGATGGGGAGATGGAAGGGATTGTTTGGATGGATAGAGAGATATGGATGGGGAGATGAAAGGGATTGTTTGGATGGGTAGGGATATAAGTATGGGGAGATGAAAGGGATTTTTGGATAAATAGGAAGATAAGAATGGGGAGATGGAAGGGATGATAGGATTGATGAATGTTATCTCTTGAGTGCCCAAAAATGACACTTTAATTAATCTTTTTATGTTCTCAAAGACTTAATTATATTATTAATTAACTATGATGGCAGTAGATTATATGTTTAAATATTTTCTTGTTTTATCTTATACTTAACTAATTGGAAGATATATTAGATATGTTTTTTTGCATTAAATGTGTTGCTTTTAATGATGATAATGATGGAATGACTATGCAATTGAAAATATCTACTATCATATTAACATCCTATTCTTGAGGATTTCTTGCAGGTGATTAAATGCTTACTGTATGAGTTGGATTTGTTAAACTTTCTATTTAATAGCATGGCGTTAATTGCACTCCTAAAAGCTCCAGATGGATACTGATTCACTATGATTTCGAATTGGCTCCCTTTTCCGATTTGGAAACTGCTTGCTTCAGCTATTATGAAGTGAAATTCTCTCAGATACTTCCAATTATGCTTTATTTTAGTTTTCTGCTCTATATCTTGGCGGTTAGCGCCGTGATTTTAAATTCAAAATAAGTGATATTTCTATAAATATCCGTCCTTAGGTTTAGTTTGAAGTTAGTTAATCTTTTGCTGAATATTGTAATTTTTGGTACTATGCACTTTTGTTCTATTCACCTATTTGGACCAATTGGAATGCAAATAAGGATTTGATTTGAATCTTGGTGTTAAAGGTCCCACCAGAGGAAGAGAAGGGCCCGCTCAACCGAACGAGGTGACCTTGTGTTATGTTCTTTGATTCAGTTAATTTCTGTTTAGTTTATGTTGGTTGGAAAGTTAAGCATTTTAATTTCTATCGATCAACGTTTAGTATCTGCATTCACTTAGATTAGTTTACTAAGATTCAAGATAGTTATGATGTTTTGATGTAGATCAACATTCATTCACTTACTGTAGATTTAATTGTTGTTCACATGAATTATATTTAGTACTTATTTTCAAATGCATGTAGTTGTAATGGAAGTAATAACGATGAATGATGCAAGGATCGAATCAAAGCTTAATTGGAATTTGTTCATGGAAATTAGTGTTGTTTCTTTCTAGATTAATGTTTATTTTCCTGCAAGCATAAATAGGTGTTTTTGTTTTCTAGATTAATATTCATTTCCTTGCAAGCATAAATAGACTTTCTTTCCAAGTAACTTTCAATTCTAAATTTTATACTTAAGAGTTAACTTAAGTTATATCCCAAATATTTCCATGAATCAATTATAGTCAAGTAAGGTGAAGTCTGAACTAAGTTATTAGGGTCGAAATAAGTTTAGATAAGCATTAGTCAATCAATAAGATAGAGTTAGTCTTTAGAAATTAGTTGCTGAGTTCCACTCTTGAGAGCTCTTGAAAGCTCCTGAAGGAGGTTGACCGAAATCAAAGTCACTATTTACAGTGTAAAACCCCCCAATTTTTGGAGACATCCTTATCACATAACACTCTAAGACACACCCCATTCAATAATTGAAAAATTAAATAATGCAAGAAGTGACACCAATGACCTTGCCCATCATTTTTGGCACCATCGCTGGGGACTATTAAAAGATCTGGCTATTAAGTTTGAAGCCTTAGTGTTGATAAGGAATACAATTTAATTTGTGGAAGAGATGAGCTAGAGACCATCGAGGAAGGTTTCTTGCATGAAATATTGATTTTGATCAAGAACAACGAGATTTGCAACATCAGATTGAAAATCAAGAAGATAATCGAGAACATTTTCAAGAAGAATAAATGGGTGACCAACCATGAAATGATCCCCCACCAAATAGGACCTTTCCCTATCCTATTAATCTAAACAAAGAACTTGATGAGCCTCGTATGAAGAATATTTCACCCTCAATTTTACCCACCTTTAGTGGAAAGACTTTTGAGGACCTTGACTAATTTCTCTTCAAGTTTAAGGTTTTGTGCCAAACCTATGATTATACAACTGATAACCAAAAGTTGAAACTATTTCCTTCTACCTTAAAGGAGTCATCCTTACGATTTCATGGGTTTAGGTGGATGGACAATCTCAACTTGGCACAAAATGGAAACTGAGTTTTTGGATAAATACCAAGATTACCTTCGAGTAAGAGATAGGAAAGAGAAATTGTTCCAAATGAAACTAATGGAAGATGAAAGTTTGGAAGATTATGCTAATAGATTCTAGTTTGTGCATAAAAGGTGTGTTAATTGGTTGGATAATGAGATTATTAAGACAATTTTTCTAAAGGGAATTGATGATGAGTCTAGAGAGTCTTTGAATCTTATGGGAAAAGGAGATATCAATAATCTTTCTTTAGAAGATATTATTGAAATATGTAGAAACTACTCTAGGACTAGAGTAGGGACTAAAGGCTCCTGAAGAAAAAAAGCTCTCACTACTAATGTGTCTCAAGTAATGGAGGAAATTGCTAATTTAAAAACTAATTTACTCCTTCATCTCAACATGCAAGGAGATAAGAAGAATACTGAGCATTTAGCCATTTATTGTTCCAAATGTAGAGGGAAGCATTTTTTGAGAGAGTGTCCATTGAATCAAGTTGAAATTTGTGAAATCTATGAGAAAGATCATGCAACAAGTTCTTGTAACCTCTTATCTGAGATTAATAGCCATATGAAGAAACAACCTGTGGTAGAGGAAGAGCTTAATTATGTTGGACAGAGATCTTAGAATACTAGATATAATGCTAATCAAGGGCAGTATGGTCCTAGAACTATTTGGAATCAGAAACCTTGGTCAAATGCAAACCAATGGATTCCTCCCTATCAAACACAACCACCACCTACATTCTGGGGTCAACTTGAATGGATGAATCCCTAGTGGAACCAATCTTAGTGGAAATCAAATTAGACACAATGGTAGCATAATCAACCACAGTGGCAACAAAATCAAACACAATTTCAACGATAGAAAAATCAGGGGTCGAGGCATCCTTGGGGGTAGTCACCTCAATTAACACATGGTTCTAATCCTACTAATGAACAAGTAAATTAGCCTCAAATTGCAGCTCAACCTGTTCCCAATCCGAAAAACAATCATACTAATGCAAATCCGCCTACTTTGAATGCTATCGATGCTAGTGATATTCAATGAAGGAACTGAAATGTGCCATCTATACCAATTGCTAAAGATGAGGAGGGTGAGAAGAAGGAAATGTTGGCAACACAAGGGAAAACAACTAAGAGGGGGGGTGAATTAGTTGTCACAAAATTTCAAACTTATGAAACTTATTAACCCTTATTCTCAGATCTGATTAACAACCATGAAAGCATAAATCAACAACACATCAGAAGCACACATAACACCAAGATTTTTGCGTGGAAACCCTGTTAGGGGAAAAACCATGGTGGAGGTTAATCCACAAGTTTATACTCTACTAGAAGTATAAGAAGAATAAATGAGGAATGCACATGCATTTAGGCACACTGCCTAGAGCTCACTACTCAAATACAAAGGAAGACTAACTGTATTACATAAAAATTCAGAATAAATCCATTTGAAGAATTTGAACTAAGAAAGTAGCATCTGTTAATGCCTGATTACAATTCTGGTTAAGCACATGAACACTTCTTCACACTCTGCTCTACCTTCAAATGATTTGAACTTTATTTGCACATAACACTCACACACTTCACATAATACATGTTTCGAATGAGATAAACAATCGCTTTTATATATCCGCAACAAGAAATTACATTGCTTTATGCCAGCTTCACCAAAATAATAAAATGAATACAAATTGTCAACCCAAAACAATAAAGAATGCGAATCAATCAAAAACCACAACATAGTAGAGACCCAACACAACATCCTCAAACATGAAACATATTCAAACATTATTCCTTGAAGATCCACAACACGCTTCAAACACCCTGACGGCCATGAACATGAAAAACATGAACACACAAGAGAAAATATTGGATCGCGAGCACATCAATCAATGTAGACATGCAACACAGATAGAGAACAATATAGAAACATAAACAAACATCATAGGAGCATACCCAACAACTTAGATTACCAGAATCACATTATCTTCTTCTAGGAACACCAACAACAGTAACAAAATAACTATCGGAACACAAAAAATCATAACTCGCTCAAATCTTCATGCGGACCTCTAAAAATTTTGATAGATAAACTAGATAGGCTCAACAAGAAACCCTTTAATCCACAACATCTAATCATCAACATACTGAAATTTCCATCATATGCACTTCACTGCTTCACCGACAACCTGCAACTTATTTTACTACAATTTTCTCAATATCCTCAACATATACAACCTTAAAGACATACATGCTAATAGTGTTGACATCAATGAAAACCACATATCAGCAACACAACCACAATATCCAATAGGAAAACTAGAACTCTGATGATGAACAAAAAGTTAATCAGGCACCCTACCCAGAACATTTGAAAACATAACAAATAACTCTTGACAACTCTCAACCAAATTATATGAATGTGGTAGATTCTCAACTTCTCCATGAATTGAAAAATATTAATATTGAGATACCATTTTTATAGGCTATTAAAGACATACCATAAATAAATCAACTGGTTAAGTCTCTCTGTATGAAAATTCCAAGTAGGAAGAAGAAATTACCTCCTACAATTCAAATAGGGACCGAAATCACTGATGTTTTGTTAGGAAGATTACTCCCTCAAAAGTATAATGATCCTAGTAGTCCTATGATAACTTTGAGTATTGGAGGAATTGAGATAACCAATGTGTTAATTGATTTAGGAGAAGCTATCAATGTTATCACCTCAGACACTGTTGAAATGTTGGGCATGACAAGCATTCAGCCCACAACAACTGTTTTACAGTTGGCAGATCAATCTACTACCAAACCTGAAGGTGTTCTTGAAGATATCATGGTTACCATTGACACATGGGCTTATCTAGTTGAATCTCTAGTCCTTAAAGCTAGAAAAAAGGATTCTGGATATCCAATTATCTTAGGTAGACCATGGTTAGGCACACCAACAATATTGATAGATTGTAGATTAGGGAGTAGTATCATTTCTAATGGACATAAATAGAAAGAGTTGTCACTTTATCCTCCAGCTCAACCATCAATTCAACCTAATACTCAACCTTGGGTTGATGAGGATATGGAGTCTGAAGGATATAGTATTGTGGAATTGGCCATGGTCACTTTAGTAGAACATGTAGAGGAATGTGAAGAACAAGGTCTTAATCCTGAAAAGATTGATCAAGTAAAAGAAAAGAGGGACTGTCATGGAATTTTACATCAGAAAAATTCACATCCATTTCCTCTAAATACACTTGTAGGGGACCCACTTGATTCTAAGAATGAGACCAAAGAAATTACGGTAGCAGGGGATAAACCTCTCTTCATTAATTCATCCTTATCCTCCTCACACGAAAAGGAATTAAAGAAAATATTGGAAGATCACACTGAAGCATTTTCTTGGGAATACGAGGACATGAGAAGAATTCACCCTTCTATTTTTACTCACGATATTTATACCGAAGATGTTAAGCCAGTAAGGCAAGGTCAAAGAAGGGTCAATCTTGTTCTTAGAGACCTTGTTAAGTAAGAAATAGAAAAACTGCTGAAAGTGAGGTTTATTTATCCAATATCTGATAGTCAATGGGTTTCCCCACTGGTTAGTGTTACAAAGAAAAATGGAAAGTGGTGTGTATGTGTTGATTACAAAGAATTAAGCAAAGCCACTAAAAAGGATCATATTTCCTTTGCCATTCATTGATCAGGTACTTGATAACTTAGCTGGCAGTAGTTATTTCCCTTTCTTGGATGGTTTTAGTGGGTACAATCAGATCCAAGTGGCTCCTGAAGACCAATATAAGAATACTTTCACATGTCCTTGGGGTACGTATGCTTATACAGTTCTACCATTTGGGTTGTGCAATGCACCAACCACTTTTCAGAGAGCTGTTCTGGCTATTTTTGCAGATCTAACTACCTCATGTGTGGAAGTACATATGGATGACTTCATAGTCCATGCATAAAAAATTGAAGAAGGACTTGAAAGTTTAAATAAGGTTTTGCAAATATGTAAGGATCATAGGTGATCTTTAAATCATGAAAAGTGTTCCCTTATGATGACATAATGAATTGTTCTAGGACACCACATTTCACAACAAGGAATCAAAGTTGATCCCAAGAAAGTATAAATCATTCAACAGATTGAGATCCCTAAAAATCAAACTGGTGTTCATAGTTTTCCTGGTATTGCTAGGTATTACAAAATATTTATTGAGGGGTTTAGTAAAATTTTCGAGCCTTTGTTTACATTGCTCAAGAAAGATGTGGAATTTTTATGGACAAATGATTGTCAAATATATTTTGAAACAATTAAACATGCCTTAACCACTTCTCCAATTATTAAAGGACCTATTTGGGGGAGTTCCATTTCATATACATACTGATGCTTCCAAATTTTCTATTGGTGTAGTTTTGGGACAAAAAGATGAAAATGAAGCAATGCATTGCATCTACCATGTTAGCAAAAATTTGAATCTTGCAGAAAGAAATTACACAACAACTAAAAAAGAGTTTTTGGCTGTAATATATGTAATAAATAAGTTCAGGCACTATAATATAGGTTACAAAATATTCATTCACATAGACCATGCTGCTATTAGATATCTGATGAACAAGGCTATAGTGGGTGGAAAAATTATAAGATGAATAATATTATTGCAAGAATTTTATGTGACCATAATAGATAAGCTTGGTAAAGATAATGTTGTTGCCGATTTCCTTTCAAGAATTATTTTGCAAGGTGATCAGGAGCCAGTAGATGACATATTTCTAGATGAGCACTTGTTTGCAATATCAATTCATCCTCTGTGGTTTGCTGATCTTGCAAATTATCTTTTAATAGGGAAGTGTTCAAATCATTTCAATCCTAAGCAGAAAAATAAATTAATTCGTGAAAGTTCTAGATTTCAATGGATAAATGGAATTTTATTTAAGATGTGTCTTGATCATGTTCTTCGCAGGTGTGTTGCTAAAATAGATTTTTATGACGTTGTACATGCTTACCATCATGAGCTAGAAGGAGGACATTATTTAGTGATCAGAACTATTCATAAGCTCTTAGAAGCTGGTTATTTTTGGCCATCTATGACAAATTATGTTTCATTCTTTGTTAAGCATTGTGATGAGTTCCAACACATGGGAAGACCTACACCAACAATGGAGATGCCATTACAACCTCAGAAAGCTCTAGAACCATTCGAGAAATGGGGAATTGATTTTGTGGGACCTGTTGATCCACCTTCCAGAGGACAACATTATATTCTAGTTTGCACAGACTATGTCACAAAGTGGGCCGAAGTGAAAGCCTTACCAGCAACAAGGGAAGATAAAGTAGCCGATTTTCTACACAAGCATATTCTTCAAAGATTCAATGCACCAAGGGAGATAGTGTTAGAACAAGGACCACATTTTGTGTCTGCTATGATGGAAGATTTATGCAAAGATATGAGATGACACACAAAAAATCTACACCATATCATCCTTAGGTGAATGGGTAAGTAGAAGTTACTAACTGAGAATTGGAAAACATTTTGACAAAGTGTGTTTCATTGAGGAAAATAGACTGGGCAGAAAGGTTAGATGAAGCAATTTGAGCTTATAATACAACTTGGAAAACTACTATGAGGTTATCTCCATATGAGCTAGTATATGGGAAAATGCCAATCGTGCCGATTGAGTTCGAGTTGCAGACATTGAAAATAACATTAGAAGTCAACATTGACTTGTCAGAAGTAGAGAAGAGTAGGATTCTACAGTTGAACCGATTGGATGAGATGATAATGAAAGCTCTTCAGCACACAAAAATGATTTAGAAGCAGAGGAAAGAATGGCATGATAAGCACATTGTGTCCAAAAAATTCAAGAAGGGAGATTGGGCACTACTATTTGATTCCAGATTCCATGAGTTTAAAGGTAAATTCCATACAAGATGGTCGGGACCCTATGAAATTGATCAAGTTTTTGAAAATGGAGTTGTTCAACTGGTACCAATAGATAGAGAAAGAAGGATTATTCTAGTTAATGGTCATAGACTGAAGATATACCATAAACCTACATCAAGAGAGGAATTTTTATCAAATTTGCAACATAGAATTGAACATTTTTTGATGGAAGATATTTCTTCCATGGGAGAATGTGCTCCTAAATAACCTTTTGAAGAAAGGTATGAATAAGAAGGTAGATTGAAAACTAGAAATGCCGGTTTACCTTTTAAATAAAGGGGATAGATTGAAAACCACAAATGGCAGTTTATCTCCCAAAAAAAAGAAGGAAAGGCTGAAAACTAGAAATGGCGATCTTTCTGGATCAACTTCAATTTGCTCCAAATGACTCCTGATGTTTTCTAAAATTTTCAATAATAAACCTTCTTGTTAATTTCGAGCTCCTTTTGATTGACTTGTTGGAATTTTTTCCAATTGAGTTAATTAATACGCTCAAATTAACTTCAACATTAACTAAAAAGGTACACATTTATCATAGGTATCATTTTTAAAATATCATTTTCTGACTTATTATTATGATGTGAAATGAAGTAAATTTTTTAAACATAGAAATCTCTGCCAAAGTAGTTATTAATGTTGTAATAAATAAGTGTAATCATTTCAAAATCTGGTGGAGAAATAGAGATGTGATGTTTAAATGGCTTCCACAGTAATTTCAAGTAATAATGAGATTTTCATATCAACATCAATAAGTTTGTTTATGTTAGCATCGCCACCAACTTTGCAAATCATAAATGTAAAGTACAGGGTGGTGGCATGTGAATCATCTGGAGGGAATAAAGAGGAATTAATAATGATTGATTTGACATGACATGTATTTTTTCAAAATTGTCGCATCTGGGAAAAGGAGCGCTCATTCTGTGTCTTGCTTGAACAATTGTGGTTGCCATTTTCTCTATTGAAGTTGCAGGAGTGAAACAAGATGAGGCATAAGAGAAATTGAGAGCCTGAAAGCTTCAATATAAATCCTGAAATAGAGAGATTTCTCAGAGAAGCTAGATGGCTCGACTTTATACAAATGTAAGTAGAATTTGAACTTGGATTAGTTGAGGAATTCATCAAAAAATTTCATGTAAATGTTACCAAAGTAAGAGGATACGTAATAGAGGTTAGTCCTACTGTTATAAGTGAAATCTTTGGTATTCCAGCTGACGGGGAAGTAGTAAATAAAGGGCATATAAGTTTGAAGAATTGGTTTCATCATTTCATGAAGAACCTAAAAAATGGCCTGAGATTCAGTGGCATAAGGGAAGCTAAAGAGGTATTGCTTGCAACATCCTGGAGGAGCCATGGAAGATAGTTGTAATGTGGTTGATGAAATTATTCACTTGTGAGGGGCAATACAACACAATATTAGGGACAAGAATGAGAATGTTAATGCATTTGAGGTATGGAAACACCAGACCCTCTGCAAAAATGAACCTACCTGCCTTACTATTTTCTCAAATATCTTCAATGGTATCTAAGGTAAAATATAGAGGTGAATCATCCATTAGGTATCATAGTTTGATACACTTAATTATCAAGCACCATTTCATGAAGAAAGAGTCTGGAAGGGAAGGGTGGTTAGAATTTCTATCAACTCCTATTGTTAAATGTGAAAAGAAATCTAAGAAGGGACCCATAGTGAAAAGGTTGAAAGTTGAAAAAGGGGAATCTTTAGAGAAAAGACAAAAAAAGAAAAAAAAGAAAGCTATAGGAAACAATTAGGGTAACTCGTAATATTGTTAAAGGGAAAATTAAAAAAATAGAAGTAAACCCTAGTGCTACTGATGCGCATATTTCAACTCCTAATGATTTACCTGAAAAAACCCCTGAAAATCCTTAGGAAACTTTGGGAAGCCATGAAGAAGTCCAAACCCCTCTGCGTTCTCCTGAACAACTCGAAAGTCCTCCTGAAGCCCCAATTTCATCTCCTAAGAAAACACCTGTTATAGTATCCCATGGCTCACAATCTCCTCATATGTCAAATGAAGATAGCCCTATTGAAGGGTTTGATAAGAAAATAGAAGGAAAAGAAGATTCTGGTGAAGTTAGAGATGAGGAGGATGAATCTTCTTCTCCACATATGTTGGTTTTTAAAAGGAGGAAGGGTAAAGAGCCAATGGCCAAACAAGAGAAATATCCTCAAATGCAGGAAGGAGAGGAAATGGAGGAAGAAGATGAGATAGCTAAGGCCATGGAAATGTCAAGAATACAAGCATAATTGGAGGAAGAGAGAAGAATAATACAATTTCTTAAAGAGAAGTTAAAAAGAAAAGAAGAGGAATTGCAACAATCTGTAAATAAGACAAAGCAATTGGAAAAAGAAATGGTAGAAAAAGAGAGTGTTTTGCAAAGAAAATTGAACAAAACAGAAAAGGCCTTACAACAGGTTAATGCACAAGCATCAGCCCGAGCAGAAGAGATAGTAAGGTTCAGCGTAGTAGAAATAAGAAGATTGAAGGCATAATTACAATAAAAAGAAGAGCAATTGAAATAAAAATCAAGTAGATTACATTCTCATGAGGCTTCCACCTCATCTACTCCAAGTAGATACCTCTCTCTAACGACACTAAAGATTAAACATGAGAATAATAAGTTGAGAAATCAAAATCAACAGTTAGAGAAGGAAAGAGATGAAGTGAATAAGAGATTTCAGCAAGTTGTAGAACTGTCATCTGCAATATTGTCAGTGAGAAAGCCTTTAGAGTTGTATGCATTATTCTCGAGAGAAAGATTTCAACAATAGAAAATTAACCAACTGGTTCTAAAAAGAAAAACTGATTATAATGACGACAGTGGATTTCTTATGGACTTTTTCAACAGTCATCCTACTATTCAAAACCAGATGTGTGAATACTTCCAACATGGTTTTATCCTTAGTGATTTTTCACAATCTTTTCTAAATGTTTTCATAGGAGAATTAAAGATATGATCTTGTGTATCATTGTTGCAGAACCAAGTAGAATGGGAAAACAGGGCAGCTCAGTACAATGATGCACAAATGAAATTAGGAATGCCTATGAGAGATGAGACCCCTTGGCCAAGAAATTCTAGAGCCAGGTTTAGGTACTTTGCAATGTCACAAAATGTAGCACCTTCTTACAAGAGAAATTTGTATGAAAGTATTCAAGTTTTCAAAAATATTCAGGATCACCTCCCACATAGAGCTTTAACTGCAGCAAGAGATAGGTTCCAAAGTATTCCAACACCATTAAGGAGAGAACCCATTTCACCAAGAAAAATCACATGGAGTCTTACAAGAGTGAGAACTTTGATTGATGTCATTGAGGAGCAACATAACAATTGGATTGGGATGAGGTTAAAAATACCTTTGATCATCATGCCTGCACCTACATTTGATGCATCACCACAGTTCATAGGGGAGAGTCTGAGAAAATGGATTTCAGAAATTGAGAAACTGAATGGTTATGCTCATCCCAGGAAATACTTGGAATATATGCTGCAGGATGGAGATTTCACTAACTTAGTTGCTTAGATGGTGAAGAGAAATAGGGAATTTCCAGATCCTCAACCATGAAGACATGGTTGACATCAAGAGGGGAAGAAATGATGAGTGCCTACAAATGCAACTTTAATTAATCTTTTTATGTTCTCAAAGACTTAATTATATTATTAATTAACTATGATGTCAGTAAATTATATGTTTGAATATTTTTTTGTTTTATCTTATACTTAACTAATTGGAAGATATATTATAAATGATATTTTGCATTAAATGTGTTTATTTTAATGATGATAAAGATGGAATGACTATGCAATTGAAAATCTCTGCTATCATATTAGCATCCTATTCTTGAGGATTTTGTGTAGGTGATTAAATGCTTACTGTATGAGCTAGATTTGTTAAACTTTTTGTTTAACAGCATGGCGTTAATTGCGATCCTGAAAGCTCCATATGGGTACTAACTCACTATGATTTCGAATTGGCTCCTTTTGCCGATTTGGAAACTGCTTGCTCCAACTATTATGAAGCAAAATTCTCTTGGATAATTCCAGTTATGCTTTATTTTAGTTTGCTGCTTTGTATCTTGGCAGTTAGCACTATGATTTTAAATTCAAAATAAGTGATATTTCTATAAATATTCATCCTTAGGTTTAGTTTGAAGTTAGTTAATCTTTTGTTGAATATTGTAATTTCTGGTACTATGCACTTTTGTTCTACTCGCCTATTTGGGATAATTAGAATGCAAATAAGGAGTTGATTTGAATCTTGGTGTTAAAGTCCCACCAGAGGAAGAGTAGGGCCTGCTCAACTGAAGGAGGTGACCTTGTGTTATGTTCTTTGATTCAGTTAATTTCTATTTGGCTTATATTGGTTGGAAAGTTAAGCATTTTAATTTCTATTGATCAACGTTTAGTAACTGCATTCACTTAGATTAGTTTACTGTAATTCAAGATAGTTATGATGTTTTGTTGTAGATCAACATTCATTCACTTGCTATAGATTCAATTGTTGTTCATAGGAATTAGATTTAGTACTCATTTTCAAATGTATGTAGTTGTAATGGAAGTAATAAAGATGATTGATGTAAGGATCAAACCAAAGCTTAATTGGAATTTATTCATGGAAATTGGTGTTGTTGCTTTCTAGATTAATGTTGTTATTCCTGCAAGTGTAAATAGGTGTTTTTGTTTTCTAGATTAACATTCATTTCCTTGCAAGCGTAAATAGACTTTCTTTCCAAGTAACTTTCAATTTAGAATTTTAGACTTAGAGTTAATTTAAGTTATATCCTAAATCTTTCCATGAATCAATTATAGTCAAGTAAGGTGAATTTTGAACTAAGTTATTAGGGTCAAAATAATTCTAGATATGCATTAGTCAATCAATAAGATAGAGTTAGTCTTTAAAAATTAGTTGTTGAGTTTCACTCCTGAGAGCTCCTGAAAGCTCCTGAAGGAGACGAACCAAAATCAAATTCACTATTTACAGTGCAAAACCCCCTAATTTTTGGAGATATCCTTACCGCATACAGCTCTAAGACACACTCGGTTCAATAATTGAAAAATTAAATGATGCAAGAAGTGACACCAACGACCTTTCCCATCAGTCTCTAAGGATTATGCCACAAAGAAGAAGATGCCCCACTCTAGATATGTCATGTGTGATGAGGCAAGAGGGATGGTAGATAGGAGGATGGGTGAATAAGGGAGTGAGATGGATATGGATAGGATATAGGGATAAGAAGGGAGATGGATGTGGATAGAATGCATGGATAAGGAAGGAATATGGGTGGTAGCGTGATGGGTGGACGAGGAATATGATAGTGTATGGATGAAGGGAATGTATGCCAAGAGGTTTCCAAAGCATGTATTATATGTTTTCCCCTATCTATAACAAGATCACAAGGAGGATGGAGGGTTTGGGATAAATGGGAAATGATAGGTAGGATGTGTAAGATAGGTGGGATGGAGGAGATGGGTGAAGGGGATGCATAGCATGAAGTTTCCTCCAAGTGTGGAAATAAAATACATGGGGGTTTTACACATGACGCATATTGCTAGGTTTTCATCATGGTACTTATCCAAGGCACTTGTTTTCCATGTTTTCACCATTGGATGAATTATTTCTCCTTTTTTTTTGGATTTTTTGAGGATGGAGATGGATAAGGAGAGGGATGTGGATAAATGGACTTGGATGATATGTGATAAGGGGATGTATGAAGGACTCTAGCATCAAGTTCCATATGAGGTGATATGGGCCCATGTTTAAATTGATTATTCAATGTTGGTATAACCTTATTAGGATGGAAGGATTATGCAAGGGAATGGATTAAATGGATTGGATGAGGGAGATACGTGGGATAATGGATGGGTTGTTGGAAAGTGCATGGAGGGAATGATGGGGGAATGTTTTCAAGACCAAAATTGGCATATATGGTGGGGGATGTGAAATGATAGGAAGATTAATGGATGAAGAATGTGGGGATAATGGAGGAGTTGGGATAGTGAATTTTGGGACATATGGACCTAAAATAGATTTAGGAGATGGAGGATATGGATGATTAGTTTTTGGATTAGAAACTTTGGATGTTATTATGGATGTTTCATTTGAAGGCATCACATCTTTTTTCTTTGGGATCCACATGGTTTTGATTTTTGAATTAATAGGTTTGTGTAGTCTTTGTGATTGATTACACTATTGGATGGGATTTTTCTTTATTATATCATGTATCTTTGAGGGGACATGGGGATCTTTGGATTCATGTGGATTTTTGGATTTATGCATTTTTTTTTTGGCATTCAAAGTGATTCCAATAGTAAAGGTATGGGTACGAGGATATGGATGAGATGGAGGAAACATGAATGGAAGGGTAGAGGCAAGATTTTGGAGATGATGTGTTGATGGAGGATTTGTAGGTTTATGCCTTTGTTGATCCTGAGTGAGGTTTATAAGAGTGGTATTTTTATGATGGGTGATAGGGATAGGTTATTGATGGATGGAGAGATAAGTAAGATGAGATGGAGGAGATGGTTTCGAGATATAAGGTCCTAAAATGGACTTAGTGCATGGAGGATGTGGGATGGTGGATGGAGGGACATAAGGACCCAAAATGGATTCAGAGGATGAAAGAGGAATGTGGATTGTTGTTTTGAGATGATATGATTGTTGGAAAAAGTGCCTCAATGCTTACTAACATTGAACTCCTAAAAGAGCAATATCGGTGAGACTTTTGGAATGTCTTGCCGATGAGCAACTGATCAAATCACTGTGAACTTGGATCTGTCTTGGCAATGAGAACCATTGGGGTGACATGATCTATCAGAGTGAGTTTCAAAACTCACTCTGACAGTAGAAGTCTTGGCGATGTTGGTGTGACCTGGTGGTTGTCCTGGCGATATCAACGTGACCAGAATAGTCGAGGTGACATATCCAGCTCGCTCTAATGGTAGATGTCTGGGCGAAGAAGATCATCGGGGAGAGTCTTGGCGATGAACGCGTTGGGGAGACTTGTGCTATCAGCGTGACCTCCTGATCTCCCGCCAATAGTGTTTCTCTCACTGATGGATCTACTCGTAGTGAATGATTAGCATGAATCTTGCCGATATGCATGATCTTAGTGTTCATTGGGTCATCGGGAAGACATGAATGTTCAGTGTGACTTCCCAATGTGTTGACGATAGAGATTGTCTTGCTGATGGTCTTGAGATCGGGGAGACTTCACTAAAGTCTAAGTGATAGGAGCCGGTGCTGTGTGTGATAGCTTGTGGACAGTCTAACATCGGTTCGACACATTCTGTTGTCTCACCGATGAGCGATAGAGTTGAAATTAGTTGACCAAGCGTTTGTCCTACGTGTTCTGTCTTGGACCAATGAGTGATACAAAATGTGAACTGATTGGGCAGTTGAACTGTTGTGACCATTTTCTTGTGGGAAACAAACAAACAACTTGAGCATGTGATGAAAAGTTTTGTCATGGATCTGGTCTATGTGGGTTAGTCGAATGATCAGTGAGTGAATTCCATTGTATGCTGAATGAATGCATTGTAACAGTGTAATTCGATACAAGGTTGATAAGGGAAATCTTGCTAATATAAAATTGTCATTTGAAAAGAAGAGACTGTAACTTGTATGTAGTTTGATTACTGTAATACACGTGATCATTCTTTGGTGTGGTGGGTTTTTCTCCTGTAAGGGTTTTCCCATGTAAATCTGGTGTCAATTGTGTTATGTGTTTATTTCTCAGTTTTGTTATTTCTTTCATGTGTGTCTTAATGAACTGTAATTGTAAACATTAAAAGACATATCTCTCTTCTCCTCTGAGACTTTGCATTAGGAAAATTTGTTCCGCAGTTGAATTTTTCCTAACAATGATGGAGGGGGGATGGGGACAAATGGTTTGGTGGAGTGATAGGAAGAGCTTATTATTCTTTTGAAGGAGGCTCGTTGAGGATATATGGAGGTCGTACAAATATTTTTGGATTGTGAGTCTGGAGAGATATATCCAAGACCTTGTGCATGTGGGTATTCTTTGACATGGATGGGCTCTAAAATACCTTTCTCATGAAGGCCTAAGCCTTTTCCTTGGTAGTTCATGATCTTGAGCATTCGATCTATGGTAGGGTGCCTATTATTTTGGAAGCATGATGCAAGTCCATTGTTAGGTGGAGGAGGATGGGTGGTGTCTATGCTTTGTTCTTCTTCTACAAGGAAACCACCATGGATGAATGTAAGGGTACCCAAGGGATATGGAATTGGTTTTGGGATAGTTTGGTTAGGTGGTGATGAAGGATCATTAGATAAAGATGATGGGATGGTAGCATCTTGATTTGGAGGAGCGAGTGATAAGGGATTAGGTGATATGAGAGGATCTTGATTTGTGGTAATAGGTGATAAGGGATCATACGATGGAGTGATTGGATCTTGAGTGACAAGGGGATAATGGGATGAAGTCTATGAGGGGCTATGATCTTGATATGAAGTGTATGAGATGGTAGGATCTTGATGTGGATGAGGAGAGGGATCATGAGATGGAGTGGATCTGGATGTGGAGGATGAGACATGTTCATATGCTTTGGATAAAGCTCTTGGCATGACCCATTTTCTGTGGGTGGCATGGTGATAGAGGAGTGTTGGATGTGCTCCTCAGATGGGGAAGACAGAAGGACAAAGGATTCATGAAGTTCAAGGGAGTGGATTTTGGTGATACTAGGACTAGAGGGAGTGGATTGGATTTGGGTGTATTTGATGGGTTCGACGACTCTAGGAGTAGAAGATGGGGATTCAATGGATTCAATGGTTTCAATGGTTTGGACATTGTTAGGAGTGGGAATGGGAGTGATAGGTGTGGGATGGAAAAGGGTCTCATCACTAGCAACCGTACATAGTGGAGTGGGGTGGCATGTATCCACAACATCAAGATGTGGATTTGGGGATGTCTTCTTTGTCATGGGCCCTTAGATGACATATGGAATGAGATACATGCGTATTGTAGGATTAGATTGGGTGATGGGAATAGATGAAGGATTATGAATGGGTGGAGGGCTAGGATTATGGATGGCTGGATTAGGAGAAATGTGTGGAATGTTTTTAATCTACTAAAATGTAAGAAAATCAAGCAAAAGACTAAAAAAAAGAACAACTCTCAAGATAGGGCGATGAGGAGTTCAAACCAGCATACAAATCCTCCTGTTGTGTAGATTTTCCCTTGATGTGCGATTAATTATGTGCTCACTCAAAATTTTGGCAGCATAATGCCGCTCCAGTGAAAAAGGAGGGCTAGGATTAGATCTTTGGATCAAGGGTTGAGATTAATTATAGGGAAAAGGAGATATTAAATTCCATAAAAATCCTCATGGGGATGAGAAAAGGAATTTAATATTGTTAGAATCTGAAAAGATGAATAACTCAAAAAACTAGTGCAAATAAATAGATATGAAACTATGAAAGAAAATGACACAAGATGAAAACAACAACACAAAGTTAGTCTCCACGAGAGTAATACAAATGCTGAAGAAGAAAAATAGCATTATGAGGATGCAATAGCAAAGATATATTCAGCTTGAGAATTGAGATTACAAAGGAAATGCCATGGTTATATAGGCCAAGGGGAGAGATAGATGCAACTAGATTATGAAAAGTGTTGGCATCCTATGAGGCATGAAAAATCATGTCATTAAAGGCTCAACCATCTTATCCCTATGTAAAGTTAAGCTAGTGCGAAGAGGACTTTAGTGGAGAACTAGTTAAGAATGAACTAGTTAGATAAAGTACCCCTTTCACACTAACAAGGTGAGTATAAATAGACTATGAGAGAGGGGAGAGGTGGAAAATATGACCAATGGGAAGAGCCCACTACAATATCCTAAGATAGGCAAGTGTAACTCCCATGGAATATGTTGACACCTTTCACCCACTCACACTAATACTCACATAATATAACCTAAGCAAGTTTAATTAAAGTGTAGGAAAAACCTAGGAATATAGGAAAATAAAAACCTACACTAACACCCCCCCTTAAGCACATCTTAGGAGGATGTAAAAGAAGATGGGTCTTGGAAAATGAGGCCAAGTTAGGTACCCATGTACAAATGCAATGCAAAAATATGTCTCACAAATGAAGAAAAGGAGAAAACCCAGTGTGACAAAACTCCTCGCCAAAAGAGAGATGAAAAAAGAAAAGGACTAAGTAGCCCCCCCATAGATGACACCAACCACACCCGAAAAAAAGCATGTAAATGAAGGAACTTTCTCTCAGTGAATGGTTTGGTGAAGATGTTTGCAGTCTGATGTGATGTCAGATAGTACTTGAGATCAATGATCTCACTATAAATTAGCTCCCAAATGTAGTGCATGTGGATCTCGATGTGCTTGGTTCACTGATGATGGACTGGATTGTGAGAGATCTGAATTGCAATTTGGTTATCACAATGGATGATATGGTATTTCAGAAGGAAATGCCAAACTCAGTGAGAATGTTTTGAAGCTAGATGGCCTCAGTAGCAACATTAATTGCTCCTTGATACTCAACCTCTGTAGATGAAAGAGTAATAGTAGAATGCTTCTTGTTCGACCAATAAACTGGACCAGAACCAAGGGAGAAGCAATACCCTGAAGTAGACTTGCAATCTTGAGAGTCACCTACCCAATTTGAATCTGTGTGTCCCACCAAGTCAAAATCCACACCCGCTGCATAATGAATCCCATAATTGTGAGTACCGTTGATGTAGTGAATAATCCACTTAGCTACTTTCCAGTGAAGCTCATGTGGCTCTTGCATGAATTGAGAGACCATGCCTAATACCTATGAAATGTCGGGCCTCGTATGGGTCAGATAGGTGCGACTACCAACAAGTTTTCGATACAAAGTGCCATCAACCAAGGGTGAAGAACACTTAGCCTCAAGTTTGATCCTTGACAAAAATGGAGTTGGTGCAGGCTTACAATCCACCATGTGAAACCTCTAGAGCATGTCAAGTGCATACTTAGACTATGAAAGAGTGATTCCTAAGGAACACTGAGTAATATCAGTCCCTAAGAAGTAGTACAACAAGCCCAAGTCTGACATAAAAAAACTGATCATGAAGGGCATTTCTCACTGCCCAAATGGTGGATGAGTGAGTCTCTATGATCAACAAGTCATCAACATAGAGAACCAAGAAGGTGTGAGTATCATCCTACTGCAATATCTAGACATTAGGATTAGAATGGCATCGAGTGAACCCCATCGTCATAAGGAAGGAGTCCATCTTGGTGTACCAAGATTGAAGGGCCTGTTTGAGGCCATAGAGAGACTTTCGAAGATGACACACAAGTGAAGAATCTTGAATGAACCCTTATGGCTGCTCCATGTATATCTCCTCCTGAAGATCACCGTGAAGAAAAGCACTTTTCACATCCATATGATGAACATCCCATATATGTGTTGCAACTATGGCAAGAAAAATTCATATGGAATTCATTTTGGCGATTGGTGCAAAAGTCTTAGAGTAGTTAATCCCTGGAACTTGGGAGAATCCTTTGGCAACCAAAGAGCCTTATACTTGTCAACCGACCCATCTGCTGCATATTTTGTTTGATAGACCGAATTACATTGAACAATTTTCCTTCCTTTAGGAAGTGGGACAAGATCCCAAGTGTGGTTCCTCTCCAAGGAACTTAACTCTTCTTGCATGGCTGCATCCCACTCGGGGACACCAAAAGCTTCCCAAAAAGTCTGTGGATCAAAAGCTGAAGCAAGAAAGGCATGTGGAGAATCCTAAAACTGTGACCTTGTTCTCTTGTGATCTGATGGATCCCCTAGCCAATCACATGCTAAATGCAAAGTCTGACAAGCCCAAAGAGGCCCTATGGCTGGAAAAGGAGGAGAATCATCATCCTCTGAAGATGAGCTGTGTGCATCCTTATGATCACTATCATCATCTAAAGTGGAGGAAGAATACTCCTCATCATGATATGAAGTGTTATGAACCTCTGAAGAACTATCATCATGATACAAGGACCCCAAGTTGATGGTGGTAAGAGAAGTGTCGAGAGAAGGACTGGAAGTAATCTCCTCCAATTGAACACTCCTCTCAATGAAAAACTCTTGTGTGGTAGGATGAAGAAGTCTATAACCTTTGACATCATCTAGGTAACCAAAAAATATGCAAGACTTGCTTTGCAGATCCATAGCCTTACATTTCTCTGCTAGAATGTGAGCCCATGCATTAGAGGAAAACACTCGAAAGCGCTTAACTGACAGTTTTCGACCAGTCCAAGCTTGAAAAGGAGTCACACCCTTCACAACTTTGTGGGGAACATGGCTTTGGATATAACTCACATAGTTAATGGCTTTTTCCTAGAAATGTGGTATTAAAGACTTGGAGTGAATCATACAATTAGCCATCTCTTTCAAGGACCGATTCTTTCATTCTATAACTCCATTCTGCTAAGGACTATAGGGGACTGTATGCTACAAATCAATGCCCTCTGAAGCACAATACTACACAATTCTATGGTTGACACATTCCCCCCATTATCTATATGTAGAACTTTGATAGATTTTCCAGTTTGTTTCTCAGCAAAAGCCTTATACTCCAAGAATGAATCAAATACTTTAGACTTTTTCTTGAGAAAGTACACAATGGTGTACCTGGCGAAATCATCAATGAATGTCAAAATATATCGAGCTTTACTAAAAGATGGTTGTGGAAATGGCCCTACCAAATCAGTATGTACCAAGTCAAAAATATGTGAGGCTCTCCAAGATTTTCCTTTTTCAAAATTCTCTTTAGGATGTTTTCCAAGAATGCAACCATGATAAACAGCTTTATAAAAGTGAACTGTAGGAAATCCTATAACCATATCTTGTTTGTTGAGCTGCTAGAAATAATGATAGTTCAAGTTTCCAAACCACTAATGCCATAAATTACTCACATCATCTGAATGAGTGAGTAGAACTGTCAAGGGGGGATCGGGAACAAAGTGAGAGAACAAATAAATTTGAGACTGATGATCTACTCTCCCAACTTCAACAATAGAATCATTCCTCATCTCATGAATCACCACTGAATCAGGAGTAAACTCAACTCTTTGACCTGTATATGTCTGAGTTATTTGATAGATAGATAGGAGATTAGTTGATAATGAGGGCACACAAAGAACATCTTGAAATGTGCCATCCCCCATATCAATAGACCCTCTCCCACATACCTCAAGTGGAGTGTCATCACCCATTAAAATGGAAGGCATAAAACATGGCTCCATAGATTCAATTTCATCTTTAGTTGAATTCATGCGGTGTGAAGCACCTGAATCAAGAACCCATGTGGATGATGGAGAAGCAACAACTACAAGGGTCTTTCCCTTTCCTTTCCCCTTACTATTGTCTTTGGCCTTGTGAGAAACCTCCTTTGAACTTTGTTTGATGGAATTAGGAACACTGAGATTATTCTTTTCAAGAATATGTGTCAAATGATCCACTTGTTTCTTCAAACACTTGTGCTCATCATGACTGAGTTTCTTATAGGCACATTTGACCTTCTCTTTCTTAAGATTTTTGCCCTTAGAAGATTGGGTCTCATTGGCTGATTTTGAAGAAACTAGAATATGATCCTTTTTCTCCTTGCTATTGTTTTGTTTCTTATCCTTATTGTTACTACTTTTTCCTTTTTGTTCTTTTGTACCTTGGTTGACAACCAGGGCATGTGACTTAGAGGATGTAAGAGTGCCCATTTGGATTAGCTTATCTTGTTCCTGTGTGAGAGAGATAGAAAAATCATCCAAAGATGGCATAGTGAACTCTGTCCCAAGTGCACCCTTAGTAGCATAGAAGGTAGAAACAAAGACATAATATTTTGAACTTAGTTTAGAGAGAATACTAAGAATCAGTTGTTCATCTTTCTTATCAATACCACATTGTTTTAACTGCAGCCTTAGTGATTTAAATTTTGTAAAAAAATCTTAAATTGTGTTGAAATTGCCTGGACTTAACTAATTAGTTCATTTTCCAACATATGACCCCTCATTGAATCTTGTGTGCCAAATAGTGTTTATAACTTTGTCCAGATCTCAATTGGTGAATTCAAAGACTCAATGTGGAATAGTAAATCAGGAGAAACATACAAACATAATGTTCCATAGGCCTCATCACATTGTTAAACCACTTAGGCTTATCTTCATCTTTAGCAGGTTCAGTTTCAAGTCCCATTTTTATCCTATGTAATCCAACTTTCCTTAAGTAGATTATCATGCATGATTTCCACTCAAAGTAGTTGTAAGGAGTTAATATGGGTACTATTGTTTGATCCATGATGAAGAAATGCAGAAAATAGATGCTGAAAAGAAGAGAACATACACAAGATAACCCCCCTTTTAACTCAAAGAAAGAAGCCCCTCAAGAAAATATGATTTGGTACTTTATAATTAGTACATTTACAAATTACACTAGCAATAATACTTAGGGGTCTTGATATCAATGCTTTAAAAAATTCTCACACATTGGGTGTATGCTAAAAGTATAAAAATGGAGCTAATTCGAGTGATACTAACAATACCAGTGCGATCTACTCAAAAAATCACGCACTTTCAAAAAACCAATCACCTTAATATGAGATCGTATAAGAAAGTTATGAGTCTTCAAAGTTCCCAAAATGAGAATTATGTAGTGTCACGGGTGAGAATCTAAAATTTCTGAAAAATCACTTTATCAAAACCAAAAAACGCCTACTTTGGTGCAAAGAGAATGAGAAAATATCCCAAATATAAAAAACAATTCTTGAGAAATAGAACCAGTACGAGTGAGAACGAAGTGTTTGAAAATTGCCTTCAAATCTACAACTACCAACAGAGAGGGGGTCTGATGAAACATTTTGATTTAGTTTCTGCAAAATATATAACCTACATGCAACAACTAGCAATGACCTAGATGGTTTTTTTTTCTACTGCGAACAAAACCCACATGACAGATTTTCTTTAAATTATACAAAAAATATGGATCTAGTGTAAAATAATGCTCTCACCAATTAAAAACGACCCTAGAAATGAAAAAATGGCCTGTAAAGGCTCAATCAACTACCTAAGTCAAGCAAAGGCATGCTAAAATCTGCAATTTTAATAGGATCTTCATAAATCCTTTCAGATTCGTCAAATCGTTCAAAAACGTAAAAGAAGAGCATATGAGATTTTGAAGAAAATTGTATCAAAGCTTATTAGCCCCCCAAAAAACTCTCAAATAAGGAAACTACAATCTATATTGCACTAGAATTAGTCTGATACCATGTTAGAATTTGAAAAGATGAATAACCCAAAAAACTAGTGCAAATAAATAGATATGAAACAGTGAAAGCAAATGACACAAGATCAAAATAGAAACACAGAGTTAGTCTCCATGAGAGTAATGTGAATGCTCCAGAAGCAAAATAGCATTATGAGGATGCGAAAAAAAAAAAAATTCAGTTTGAGAATTGAGATTACAAAGGAAATGCCTTGGTTATATAGGCCAAGGGGAGAGATAGATGCAACCAGATTATGACAAGTGTTGGCATCCTATGAGATGTGATAAGTCATGTCATTAAAGGCTCAACCACCTTATCCCTATGTAAAGTTAAGCTAGTGTGAAGATGACTTTAGTGGAGAACTAGTTAAGAATGAGAGGGGAGAGGTGGCAAATATGACCAATGGGAAGAGCCCACTACAATGGCCTAAGATAGGCAAGTGTAACTCCCATGGAAGATGCAAACACCTTGCACCCACTCACACTAATACTCACATAATATAACCTAAGCAAGCTTAATTAAAGTATAGAAAAAACCTAGGAATATAGGAAAATAAAAACCTACACTAACAAATATTCCTTGGGAGATGAGAGAGGAATTTAATATTTCTCCAAAATCTTAGGGAAGATAAAATGGAATTTAAAATTCCATTTCGGGATGTGGGTGGATTAAAAAGTAATTAAAAAATTCTTTGGGAGATGAAAAGAGTTGACTAAGGATTAGATTATGATAGTTAATGAAGGATTAGAGGAATGCTAGGTGGCTAATTGGGATTATGGGCCCAATTGCAAAAGTTGGAGGATGTGACACCTCCTAATACTAGATTAGGAATGTGCACACCCCTAATTATGGGATTAACAAGTAGATTAGGATAAGGTGTGGAATATGGAGGATGGGACATAAGGGTATTAAATAAATAGATTATTTATTTAATTTTTGGAGGAAAGGGATAAGGGATAAAGTATTCAATTATTTAATTAAATACCTTAGGGATTTAGAGGAATTTAGGGATATTAATCAAATAATAGAAATGTTATTTAATTAATGTGGATAAGTGGATATTTAGATGAAAACGGATAAATTTGACCAAACGTAAGTGGTCAAATTTAGGTGTCTACTTTTTTCCCCTCTTTGAGATGGTGTTACGAAGTAGCATCATTTCAAAGAATATGAAAACATAACACCTAGAAGAAGATGGTTAGATTGTGAAAGATGCCCCAGTCATTCAAAGGAGTGACTAGGAGGAAAGAGTTAGATTGTGAAAGATGCCCCAGTCATTCAAAGGAGTGACTAGGAGGAAAGATGAAGATTAGGGATTAAGGATGCCCCCTCGAGAGGACATGTGGCTTCAAGAGAATGCGGGTGTGCTCTCAAAATTGATGAGATGATGCAAGGGTGGATGGGGAAGATGATAGGAGATGATGGAGAGAAGAGAGGATGATAAGATGAAGAGATAAAAGAAAACACAAATGGATTTAAGGACCAAGGTGATGTTGCCCTGGTAAAGCTACAAGCCAGGATTGATTGATGGTGGATGGAGTGTTGTTGATGAGGGAATGATATATCCCATGACAACACAAGGATAGGGAAGGATACATACTGATGATGATGAGGGAAGGATACATCCCAGAAAAACACAAGGATAGGGAATGATACATCCCAGAAAAACACAAGGATAGGGAATGATACATCCTGATGATGATGGGAGTGTAGTTGATGAGGGAAGGATACATCCCAGAACAACACAAGGATAGGGAAGGATACATCCCAATGAAGATGAGGATGAGAGTTTTGTTGATGAGAGAAGAATACATCCCAAAACAACACAAGGATAGGGAAGGATATATATCCTAGAAAAACAGAAGGATAGGGAAGGATACATCCCGATGATGATGATGGGAGTGTTGTTGATGATTGAAGGATGCATCCCAAAACAACACAAAAGGATAGGGAAGGATACATCCCAATGATGATGATGCGAGTGTTGTTGATGAGGGAAGGATACGTCCCAAAACAACACAAAAGGATAGGGAAGGATACATCCCGATGATGATGATGAGTTGATTAAGGCTTGTAGCAAGGCTAGGAACAAGACTAAAGATGTGATTAGATGATTTGTGCTAGATTGAATGGATGAAGATTGGATTGAGATGTGAGATTGCTGACATGAATGAAGATGATGGAGGAAAATATGCTTAGAATAACAAATCTATATTATCCTAAGAAGATTGAAGAGATGATGGAATGATGAGGGTGATGAAAAGATGCTTAGAATAAAAAATCAATATTAATCCTAAGAAGATTGAAGAGATGATGACATGATGAGGATGAGGATAGTGGATGGATGAAAATAGATAGGATAGATAGATGAGGGAGAGTGATGAGGGATGAATAGCTGAGAAAGGTGTAGGGTGAGTGGATTAGAAGATGGATTAAGGGCACCGTATCAAAACTGCCATGTAGTGAGCACTTAATTTGATATAGCATGAGATACTATCCACTAGGGTATGAGGAACCAAGGTGACTTTGTATCACATGCATGGAACTAACAAACAAAAGGTTAGTCCAACATCCCAAAGTCATAGGGGCTTTGGTAGGGCCAATGTTGGAAAACCACAAACATAAAGGATGCCCCAACGTATCACAAGACCACAAGGATCTTGGTGGGTACTATGCAGGACAACTAGGAAGACAAGATCACTCTAAAAATCAAGATATGCCCCTATGTCAACCCGTCAAAGTGCAGCATGATATGATGGATTGTGGCGACCTTGACAAGGTATAATAGGAAGCTCAAATGATAAAAAAAATGCAAGAGCACCCAAAGATCACAATAAATTTCAAATGTCCTTTACCATAGGATTAGTAGATGGATGGGATTGATGCGGTCTGATTTAGGAAGGATACATCCTGTTAAGACCAAATATGGAGGATAGATTAGGGGATCGACATGAATCAGGATACTCGAAACTGATTGGACCTCATGATACTAATGAATTTTGTTTTTAAGCACCGACTGAATAGGGACATACTTGATGACATGACACGACACCAAGACACACCCTAAGGAAAAACCTAGTGTCTCGGGGGCTCCTTGATTGATGGTCTTGCCTACGTGAAAGCACAAAGACCTTGTAGTTTGATGAAAAGACTAACCACCAACAATGGATGAAGAAAAATGAGGATGATGGAGACCTAGATAGATGACGAAGACTAACACAAAATGAAGAAAAAATCCTTGGGGGTTGATCAAATGATTAGTCTTTCTACATGAAAGTGCAGAGGCAACGTAGTTTGACAAAATACCAAAGAAAGACAATGGATAAAGGATGATGAGATGACCATGATAAGTAGATACAATGATGTAGTCGATATGATGAGACAAGATAGACCGGGTGGATAGGATGGTGGTGATCACGTATAGCTTAGGAATGGGATAGTCATCCAAATCATCAAAAGATGAATTGGGAGGATGATATTATGGATAGATGAGTGATGAAAAGTGATAGGATATTGGAAAGATGTGTGAAAGAGGTGGGAGTGATGACAGTGAGAGGGATGGTATCGGGTTGCATGGGGGAAGCCTATAGCTAGAGACCAATGACAAGGGATTATGAGATGGAAAGAGGATAGGGATGAATGGATAGGGAGATAAGGGTGGGGATGGAAGGGATGATATGATTGGTGGAGAAGAAGATAAGGATGGGGAGATGAAAAGGATTTCCTCTTGGATGGATAAGGAGATAAGGATGGGGGGCCAAGGATTATGGAAGATGGAAGGGATTGTGTGGATGGATGGATGGGAAAACAAGAATGGGGAAGATGGAAGAGTGAGCATATGACATGATGGAAAGACAAGGATGGGGATATGGAAGGATCATGGTATGAATGGATGAAGGTTTTGGAATGATTATTAGAAGGAGGATGGGGATATAGTAATAGTGATGTAGAAGGGATGATATGATGGATGGATAGGAATAGAAGGATGGGGAGATGAAATGATTGGTGAATGGATGGATGGGAAGCCAAGGATTTTGGAAGATGGAAGGGATTGTGTGTATGGATGGATGGGAAGACAAGAATGAGGAAGATGTAAGGGTGAGCATATGACATGATGGAAAGACAAGGATGGGGATATGGAAAGATGATGATATGAAGGGATTAAGGTTTTGGAAGGATTATTGGAGGGAGGATGGGGAGATAGTAATAGTGATGTGGAAGGGATGTTATGATGGATGGATAGGAAGATAAGGATGGGGAGATGGAAGGGATTGTTTGTATGGATATGGAGATAAGGATGGGAGATGAAAGGGATTGTTTGGATGGGTAGGGAGATAAGGATGGGGAGATGGAAGGGATTTGTGGATAAATAGGAAGATAAGAATTGTGAGATGGAAGGGATAACGGGATTGATGAATGTTGTCTCCAAGGACTATGTCACAAAGAAGGAGATACCCCACTCTAGATATGTCATGTGTTATGAGGCAAGAGGGATGGTAGATAGGAGGATGGGTGAATAAGGGAGTGAGATGGATATGGATAGGATGTAGGGATAAGGAAGGGAGATGGATGTGGATAGGATGCATGGATAAGGAAGGCTTATGGGTGGTAGCGTGATGGGTGGAAAATGAATATGATAGTGTATGGATGAAGGGAATTTATGCCAAGAGGTTTCCAAAGCATGTATTATATGTTTTTCCCTATTTATAGCAAGATCACAAGGAGGATGGAGGGATTGGGATAAATGGGAAATGTCAAGTAGGATGTGTAAGATAGGTGGGATGGAGGAGGTGGGTGAAGGGGATGCGTAGCATGAAGTGTGGAAAGAAAATGGATAGGGGATTTACACATGATTCCTATTGCTAGGTTTTCATCATGGTACTTATCCAAGGTGCTTGTTTGCTAAGTTTTCACCATTGGACGAATTATTTCTCTTTTTTATTTTATTTGGTTTTTTTGGATAGTATACGGATGGAGATGGAAGGAGAGGGATGTGGATAAATGGACTTGGAAGATATATGATAAGGGGATGGATGAAGGACTCCAACATCAAGTTCCATATGAGGTGATATGGGTCCATGTTTAAATTGACTATTTGATGCTGGTACAACCTTATTAAGATGGATGGATTATGAAAGGGAATGTATTAAAGGGATTGGATTAGGGAGATATGTGGGATAACGTATGGGTTGTTGGAAAGTGCATGGAGGGAATGATGTGGTGGATGTGTGATGGGGGAATTTTTTCAAGACCAACATTGGCACGTATAGTGGGGGATGTGAAATGATAGGAAGATTAATGGATGAAGAATGTGGGGATAATGGAGGAGTTGGGATAGTGAATTTTGGGATATAAGGACCTAAAATAGATTTAGGAGATGGAGGATGTGGATTATGAGTTTTTGGATTAGAAACTTTGGATGTGTGAACCCCTAATCCTGCAAATGCACAAAGAAGTCAAACATTGTTAGTGTTAGATCAAATATGCATGTAAAGATTGAAGGATTCCCCATGAAATCCACCTATTAAGCTAAGATTAGGAAAAATGAAGAACATGAAGTAAGAAACTTAAACTAAATCCTAATTAAGCAAATAAGTTAAAGATCTTATGGGGGAATTGGTGCCAATGATATGTTGCAATTGGCCCTTTCCCAATTCCTAATTGCAAATGCTTGATTGAGTGAGAGAGATGGTCAAATATCCAAAAAGATTTGAGCATAAACTTGTTACAAAACCTCAAATATAGTGGATGATTGGATGAAATTGGCAAAATTAGCTCTCAATGTCGAGAGAGTAACTTTGCATATGAGTTGTGGATGAAGATTGAGGAGAAGAGTCTCCAATTTATAGATTCAAATCTTGGAAGAATGAGCAAGATTGAGCAATGTGGGATAAAAGATCATCAAATGGCATTGTGCCACTTGTCCACATGTGATTGGATGAGGAATGTGCAGGTTTTGGCCAATGTGCCAATAAATGCATTAGGTGGCATTTCAAACTTGAGAAATGACATGTTGAAGAGGGAAAAGGAATGAAGTTAATGTCACTTGGCTCAAGGTCAAGGACATGTAAGAGGCTTTTAATGCCTTGTTGGAAAGACCAAGTCCACTTGGACTTTTTGAATTCAAAAGAGGAATATTCCCTTTTTGATGCTTTGTGAGGGAAAATAGGAGAATTAATAAATCAAAGTAATTGATTTATTGTGCAAGTTGCATTCTCTAGAGAATTTTAGTGAGAGGGATTAAGTTAATCATGGATTTGATTAAATTAATGAAGAATTAGGTGATGTGACCATTTTAGACTTAAATTTGTGAATTGATTTAAGTCAAAAATTGAGAGGAAATGATTTATCAAATAAATGATTTGATTCATTCAATAAAGAAGGAATGTGTTAGATTAAATCAAACAAGGTTTAATTTAATAGGAGGACTTTAGAGATTTTAATTAAATAAAATGATTTATTTAATTAATCAACAATGTAGGGTTAATTAAATTAAACTGATTAATTTAATCAAAGGAGGTGATACACTTAATAATGATTTATCGAATTAAGGGATAGAAAGTGGTGAAATGCTGAGAATTTGATCTAAGAGGAAACGTTGTTAGTAAATCGGGATCAGGTGTGCCAAAACGATTTGTTCATTTTCCATGTCTACAGGATGTTATTATGGATGTTTTAATTGAAGACATTGCATCTTTTTTCTTTTGGATCCACATGGTTTTTATTTTTGATTTAATAGGATTGTGTAGTCTTTGTGATTGATTACATTTTTGGATGGGATTTTTCTTTTTTATATCATGTCTCTTTGAAGGGACATGGGGATCTTTGGATTCATGTGGATTTTTTGATTTATGCATTTTTACTTTGGCATCCAAAGTGCTTCCAATAGAAATGGTATGGGTATGAGTTGATGGATGAGATGGAGGAAACATGAATGGAAGGGTATAGGCATGACTTTGGAGATGATGTGTGGATGGAGGATGTGTAGGTATTTTCCTTTGTTGATCTTGAGTGGGGTTTATGAGAGTGGGATTTTTATGATGGGTTATAGGGATAGGTGGTGGATGGTGATGGGTTAGAGGCATGACATTGGAGATGATGTGTAGGTATGTTACTTTGTTGATCCTGAGTGGGGTTTATGAGAATTGGATTTTTATGATGGGTTATAGGGATAGGTGATGGATTGATGAAGGGATAAGTAGGATGAGATGGTTTCAGGATATAACATCCTAAAATGGACTTATTGCATGGAGAATGTGGGATGGTGGATGGAGGAACATAAGGACCCAAAATGGATTCAGAGGATGAAGGAGGAATGTGGATGGTTGTTTTGAGATGATATGATGGAGGGGGGATGGGGACACATGGTTTGGTGGAGTGATGGGAAGAGCCTATTATTCTTTTGAAGGAGGCTCGTTGAGGATATATCGAGGTCGTACCAACATTTTTGGATTGTGAGTTTGGAGAGATATATCCAAGACCTTGTGCATGTGGGTGTTCTTTGACATGGATGGGCTCCAAAATACCTTGCTCATGAAGGCCTAAGACTTTTCCTTGGTAGTTCATGATCTTGAGCATTCTATCTATGGTAGGGTGCTTATTATTTTGGAAGCATGATGCAAGTCTATTGTTAGGTGGAGGATGGGTGGTGTATATTCTTTGTTCTTCTTCTATAAGGAAACCATCATGGATGAATGTAAGGGTACCCAAGGGATATGGAATTGGTGTTGGGATAGTTCGGTTAGGTGGCGATGAAGGATCATGAGATAGAGATGATGAGATGGTATCATATGGATTTGGAGGAGTGAGTGATAAGGGATTAGGTGATATGAGAGGATCTTGATTTGTGGTAATGGGTGATAATGGATCATGCAATGGAGTGATTGGATCTCGAGTGACAAGGGGATCATGGGATGGAGTGGATGAGGGGCTATGATATTGATATGAAGTGGATGAGATGGTAGGATCTTGATGTGGATGAGGAGAGGGATCATGAGATGGAGTGGATAAGATACAAGGATCTTGATGTGGAGGAGGGGATATGTTGGTATGCTTTGTATCAAGCTCTTGGAATGACTCATCATGTGTGGGTGACATGGTGATAGAGGAGTGTTGGATGTGCTCCTCAGATGGGGAAGATAGAAGGAAAAAGAATTCATGAATTTCAAGGGAGTGGTTTTTGGTGATACTAGGACTAGGGGGAGTGGATTGGATTTGGGTGCCTTCAATGGGTTCGACAACTCTACGAGTAGAAGATGGAGATTCAATGTATTTGATGGTTTCAATGGTTTGGACATTGTTAGGAGTGGGAATGGGAGTGATAGGTGTGGGATGGAAAAGGGTCTCATCACTAGAAACCGTACATAGTGGAGTGGGGTGGCATGGCTCCACAACATTGAGATGTGGATTTGGGGATGTATTCTTTGTCACGAGTCCTTGGATGACATCTGGAATGAGATACATGCTATTGTAGGATTAGATTGGGTGATGGAAATAGATGAAGGATTATGAATGGGTGGAGGGCTAGGATTATGGATGGTTGGATCAAGATTAGATGGTTGGATGGGATTGGATGGAGAACTAAGAGTAGGTGGGGGATTAGGATTAGTGAGGGGATGAATATTTTATAGAGGATTGAGGGAGGATGGATTGGAGAGAGAATTAGGATATGGTGGAATGGAAGATAGAGTGACATAGGAGGGTATGGATGGTGGATTAGTATAGGAGGACATGGATGGGGGGTTAGTACTATGGATCGGGTTTGGAGAAAAATGAGATGATGTATTGTGATTATATGGAGGACAAAGGTATGATCGATTTGATGGAGGATTAGGATATGATGGAGTGGAAGATGGGGTTACATAGGAGGAAATGGATGGTGGATTAATATAGCGATATGTGGATGGTGGATAATGTTAGAGAAAGTGGATGGGGAATTAAGGTAGGAATATTGGGATGGTGGATTAGGATAGGAGGATTGGGATGGGGGATTAAGGTGAGAAGATTGGGATGGTGGATTGGGATAGGAGGATGTGGGTGTTGGATTGATGTTGGAGAAATGGATGGGGAATTAAGGTAGGAGTATTGGGATGGTGGATTAGGATAGGAGGATGTGGGTGTCAGATAAGAGAGAGATGTAGATGAAGGATATGATGGATATGTGGATGGGGAAGATACTGGATATCCCTTATCAATGGTAGCATGAGGATTGCTAGTGGATGTGGATGAAGGTGTGATAGGATAGCTCAAATGAGTGATTGGATCTTGGAGGACGGTTGGGAAAAGCTTGCTAGTAATGATAGAATCAAGGGGATCTATATCATACTCATCTTGATCAACAAGACTTTCATTATAATAATCAACATAATTGGGATTCCCCTTGACTACTATTTTTGGTTGCACTGATGGAGGATAAGGATTCATGGTGTTGGATTGAAAATATGGGAATATGTGATTAGAAGAAAAGGAGAGATAATTAAAAGATAAATAGAATGGATTAGAAAAACGTGGAAGAAGGGATTATAAGATTTGTTTTGATATTAGAAGATCTTGGATGTGGATGGACTAAAGCTCAAATTGGGATGTATATTAAGCTCAGATTAGGGTTTGATGTAAGCTTAGATTAGGATTGGATTGAAGCTCATATTAGGATTGGATTGAAGCTCAGATTAGGATGATTGAAGGACATGATGGGATAGACTCCTAAGTTCAAGGATATAACTAAAATGATGAGGACGATTGTCAGATGAATGAAGGATAAGTTTAGCTGACTCCTTGCTTAAAGGGGATGATGTTTGGATAGATTGATGAGGGTTGATGAGATGAAAGTGACCTTTTGGAGATGGATATGTAGAGGAAAAATGATTGGAATACAATTTTAGACTGAGGAAGACATAGGTTAATTTCGACATGAAGGATTGACTCTCAAGATTTTGTATGGGAAGCAGATCTGCCTCTATGTATAGCACATTCACCTCTCTAGATCATGGATTCGCCTATCTAGGTATATCACAAAATTTTCCCTATAAGTATTAGGATATCCTATTGGTAAAGACATGATCACCTATGTAGAATGATTGTACAGATTAGACTTATAGGATCACCAAAATGGTAAGTGAGATCACCTAAGAAGGAAATTTTATGGATGGGTGAGATAACACAATCACCTATATAGTGGATAGAATATCCTATCTGGGGATATTTATGGACAGGGATGGTACAGACTCAAAGCAGGATCACCCTTGCTAACAGTAGGATCTCCTATCGAGGGAACATGCAGACGAGGATGATATAGATTGGATGTGGACTCGCTTATGGGGATGACAAGATCGCCTATTCGGGGAACATGCACATGGGGATGGTACAGACCAGATGTAGACTCGCCTATGGGGATGACATGATCGCCTATTCAGGGAATAGGCAGATGCAAGGTCACCTATTTAAGAGACCCACAAGAAAATTCGCTCCTAAAAAGAGTGAGTTCACCTAAAGGATGACTAAACTGGACTGACACATAATCACCCTTTCCAGGGAAAGATCGCTTGTCCACAATGCAATTTTTCCCCTGTGAGAGGAAAACTCACCACTTAGGGAAAGGATAGACTATGGAAAAGGATTGAAAACATAGAAAACAAAAAGCAGTGCGCTGGGACTGACTCTAGCTGAAAACAAGCATTGGTATATAGCAAGAAGACACTCCAAACAACACAAGCCTAAAATTAGTAGTAAAGGTTTGTTAACTTGATGTAGGCCCACCACCTTGAGGGGACACACCAAGGTTAATACTCTATGAAACTAGGTGGAAGCACCCTCTCTCGTGAAGGTGAATAGCTAGAGATCTAATGGCATAGGGTCGTCAAAAATGCCATAGGCTCACATTCTCTCTCTCCTCGAGAACTATTGTAGTCCACCACGAGGATTTATATCTCAACCCAAGGGAGTACGTGGTGAGTTACTTCAGGGTATGGTGCACATCCCCTGCACTACACCAAGCCGCGACTAAAACATGGGTCTCTATCTAGGCTGAACAGGCTATCTTGTGCATCTTTGATACACCAGGAGGGTGCATGAGGCACAACTGTGAACAACGGCTTGTCACAAGCATGGATCAAGAGCCCCAACAAGGTATTGGAAACTCAGACCAACATTTCATAGCTTATCTAGGTATCACCCTAGCCTCGACGCTTTGCTAAACATGATGTGACTGGATTGGGGTACAACTTTTGTTCTCCCCCCTTTATATACTCCGCCGATAACACATAGTTGGAATCATCCCCTGGGTGATGAAATCCCAGGCAGGTCCCGCTAAAGGGAAGGAAATACTAGAAATTTTGACTAGTCCCCAGGCTCACACGTAGCATAAGGGGAGAGCGTACATGCACTAGCACTTCCTAGGTAGACTATATTGGACTAGAATGAGTTGTGATTTCTTGTCACCCAAGATCACCGAAAGGTTCAAGGGGAGTGGATACATCAACAACTTGCTCCCAAACACAACAAATAGATTAATTGACCCTTTAATTAATTCGTGCGCCTAAATTAGTGCAAAAAAAAGACACATAGATAGAGCTAATCGAGGGGTCTTCAACCGATTGTCCTGCAACAAATGTGTTAGTAATTTTCAACATCGGTCTTCGTTAGACGTGAGGGATAAGCTACACAAATATTTAGTTAAATCACACGATCAAAAACAAACAAGTTAGCTGATTAGCATCCCAAAACTGAAATCAAATAAAAATAAAAATTGAAGATTTTAACATTTTGGAATACCTCAAGTTCGCCCCTGTGTAGAGAAAATTCGCTTTTGTTTGTTATGTAGGTTCACCTGTCTTCTGAAGAGGTGAGATCATGTTCTCTCATTGGATGGAGAGGTGTATGCGCTTATGCCTCTGTGACTCGAGCAAGTTCACTTTTTCTTTAGTAGGTTTGCCCATTCAGGTTTTCCTATGTGTATTCGCCTCTGCAATTGGTAGTTTGGAATGTGGGATGCAAGTTCACCCTTTCTACGAAAGGGCAGGAGTGTGCCCACCTTTGTATACTACATATCAAACTCTATTTCAAGCGGATTTTCCCCTGCATGTGAAACATGAACCTGTAAAATTTGAATCAACAAGAAAATGTAAACTAGACCTATGACGTGGGTCCCACCAGTTGTGCCATAAATGTGTGCAGTGTTTTTAATCTACTAAAATGCAAGCAAATCAATAAAAAGACTAAAAATAAGAACAACACTCAAGATAGGGAAATGAGAAGTTTAAACTAGTATACAAAGCCTCCTGTTGTGTAAATTTTCCCATGATGTGCGATTAGTTGTGTGCTCACTCAAAATTTTGGTAGCATAACGGTGCTTGTGAAAAATAGGTGAGAGAGAGAAGAAATGGCTAAGTGTTGGGCTATATAGATTTGAAGATTTTTGGATGGAGGGCTAGGATTAGATCTCGGGATCAAGGGTTGATATTAATTCTAAGAGAAAGGGGATATTAAATTCCATTAAAATCCTCATGGGGATGAGAAAAGGAATTTAATATTGCTTGGGGGATGAGAGAGGAATTTAATATTCCTCCAAAATATTAGGGAAGATAAAATGGAATTAAAAATTCCATTTGGGGATGTGGGTGAATTAAAAAGGAATTAAAAATTCCTTGGGAGATGAGAAGAGTTGACTAAGGATTAGATTAGGATAATTAATGAAGGATTAGAGGAATGTTAGGTGGCTAATTGGGATTAGGAGCCCACTTGCAAAATTTGGAGGATGTGACACCTCCTAATCATAGATTTGGAATGTGCACATCCCTAAAGATGGGATTAGCAAGTAGACTAGGATAAGGTGTGGATTATGGAGGATGAGACATAAGGGTATTAAATAAATAGATCATTTATTTAATTTTTGGAGGAAAGGGATAAGGGATAAAGTATTTAATTATTTAATTAAATACCTTAGGGATTTAGAGGAATTTAGGGATATTAATCAAATAATAACAATATTATTTAATTAATGTGGATAAGAGGATATTTAGACAAAAAGGGATAAATTTGACCAAACATAAGTGGTCAAATTTAGGTGTCTATAGCTACATCTTCCATAGGGGTCCACAGAGTGAAGAAAATTATACAACAAAGAAACCATTCTATAGGTGTGTTTGGTGGTCTAGCATTTTGTTGTTTGCCATCAATGACAAATGGGGGGATTGTTGAACATAGGTTGTCATTGATGTCAAAGGCTATCAATAATGATAGAGTCTACAGTCAAAAGTTTTTCAAGAATGAAAGAGTTTGTAGTACTTTTAATTATCATTATATTTCCCTTGACTTAAAGTGTTGTATGTCAAAAGTTTAATCTGACTAGTTTTGGTAATTTTATTGTTAGAATGCAAAATCAAAAAATATATATTATCAATTGTTGTTGTATGCTTGTAATATATTGCTTGCATCTATTATCTATGTTTGTGGTGGTCCATAATTCTATATCAATATGTTTCTGTTTAAGGATATCTTTTGGGCAGAGAGATTTCTCTAGCAATACAACTATGGTAAGCATTTCTTTCATAAATGCACTTTTGCTATGTGGTTTGGAAGGAGAGTATGTCTACACTAGTACTATCAGTTTCCTAAGTTTTCAAAGGTGATTTTCGGTGTGCCAGAAGTTTGAAGTGACAGAAGGCTCTCAGTTCCTGTCTATTAACCTGTTCATGTTCAAGGTGTGTGTCGTAATGGCTAGTAGCGTGTGGAAATCAAATATTGCATGTGGTGTTAAGATGGGACCTAGTTAAGGTCTCTGTGGTAGTGCATGACATCAAGTTATTTTGGTGACAAGTAAATTTGTTTTTAGACCATTTTTTTACACGTAATTTGGATTTAGGTCCACCATCTATCGTCTTGGCTATTTGTGGATCTTTTCTTGACATGGAAGAGTGTTAATATAATGTCATGTATATATTTCAAATGTTCAGATACATCAACATGTATCTGAATATGACTACATGAGTTAGAATTACATATGTGTTAAGTAGAGTTGGTCATTGGTGTAAATTATAAAGAAGGTTGTGAAGATAAAAGGAGAATTGCATTCTAGTGCATGCACTTGTATTAGAAGATCTTATGTAGTGAGGAAGAGTGTTAGCAGTAAGTCTGGCACATGTTGAGTTACATTGAAGAATGAAAAGCTTTATCATTTTATTCCTGTCACACCTCATTTTATGTTTACCTATTTACAATTACTATGTTAGGGTAAATTATTACATATGTGAATGTATTTGGAATTTTGATTGGAAATATATGTGGTTGCACTTTGTTTATCAAAGAATTATGAATGAATTCTTATTTCATTTAATGTTATGTGATGGAATGCATATAAGGAATGAATGGTTATTGAATTTGATATTCTAACAATGAAAAGTATTATGTAAATGCTTGTTTTGATGAATAGTTGACTACCATGAAATATGTGTAGGATGAAAGTTCATAATCAATCCTCGAGAAGTGAGGGGAAGTATCACTCAGGAGAAGAACTTGGTCGGGTAACCTGTAATGAAACCTAACTGAGCTTACACACACATTCACAATAGAATGGTTGAGTCAAGTCATAGTGTTGGGAATTGGTAAGTCATCCTTGAGTATGATGTGTTTGCATTAGGGAGGATCTTGATTACTGATAAGAGTATTCTTGGATGGTGTTGATGTGTTTGGTGTTTATGAGTTCTTGATATTACTATATTTGATTGATGGGATATATATACATAAAATGTATATATGTATACATATGCATGTCGACGATAGCCATACACGTAAGAGAACACCTACATGAGAGTGCATAGGTAGATGTACCTATGCACGCTTATGGACAGGTTGCTTATGGGCATGGTGATATCATAAGGACAATGGGACCTGTATGTATATATATACATCACATGTATATAAATCTATCGATAAGATAACAATTGTGTATGTGTTTAATTATGTAATCAAATGTATATATATAATATATACAGATATATACATATGTACATATATATCGATATATATGTATGTGTTGAAAAATGGGAATGTCTATATGAGTATGTCAATATGTGTATATGTATGCATACATGTATATATATATATACACACATATATATACATACATACATACATATATATATATGCAAGCGATATTATATATGAAATGTTAACTTGATCTTCTTCATTCGAATATCAAGTGGAATATTTAGACAAACTTATTTGTCAATAAATGTATATATATTGAGATATATATACATATATATACAAATAGAATTGGAAGCTATTTAATTATTGATATATATGTATATATATATGTAATATGATATGGTCGATCTATGATAAAGGCCAATTTTAAGTATAACTATTATGGCCAATTTAATATGAATGTAGCACTATTTTTAAGCAACACAATACCAAACAATGAAACACATTTATCCACATGGATAATAGTCGGTGAAAAAATAAATATTAAATGTATTGTACAAAGTGTTTAAAGTGCATGAAATAAAATATGCGAACTATGTTAATAGATGTGTTGGGTCAAGCAATAAGCAACACTACTTGTAAGGGGTTTGATTCACTCAATATGTGTTGATTGCCAAGTCTATGACCAAGTCGACTGTAAAATGTGTTGTGAAATAAATATTGACTGATTCCTCTGTTAAACCACAGGCTTGAGAATAGGGAATGTGTTGTAAACTTGGCACCATATTATGAATTCTATAATTCCTTTAGAATTATTTCATGCCTAGAAACCAATTCACTATATTAAACATGTGCATTGTGAAATAGTCAATCTGCTATGGCAAGCATATAGTTGATCTGTTGTATGGTTTGGGTGAGTAATAAGATAGAAGTTTTCCACCTTTCCTTTGTTAAGCTGAGTAGTTGGTTTATTGTTGAGATGTGTCATTGCTTGAACCTTGAATATAGGCTGAAGAAGCTGGTATTTGGGTATATATATGAGGCAATCTCACCTCACTTGCTTAAAATTCTTCTTTGCATCACTATGCTGCTCCATTCTGTTGTATATTTCACTGAGAGAGTTTTCTTATTTTATGTGAGTTATTGTGAGGAATTTAGTGGGAGAGATTGAGAGAGTTTGTTTCTAAGCTGGTTCTAAGAGGAGGCTAAGATCGGAATCCAGTGGTCTATTGGAATAAGCATATACCAGGCATGATATTCTATTCTCTTCATATTTTCTCTTTATTATAAAAGATTGATTGCATTTTATGTTTTAAGTAGAATTTGCAATAGGTTGTATAAAATAGAGAAACAATCTATTTTTCTTGTAGGAAAGTAAAATACTTATTGCTATGTTTTTCTTACAAGTGTTTGTACTTACTCCATATTAAGGAGGATTTGAATGTTGTCTTTAGTATTATATACTAGGCTTGACGAATTGGGTATAGCTTGTTAAGTTATTTATGCAAAGTTAATTTGTATACTTAGAAAGCTCATATGTTATACCTGGAATTAGATGATCCATTGAAGGGGGTAACTTATGTTTATGCTTTATGGGAAAAAATACCATTATTTTTTGGGGAAATAGAATAGGTTGTTTCTGAGGTTAATGACTACCTATTGAAGGAAATTATCTATGCATAGTTTATGATGGCCTAAAGTCAAATTGAGCTTGAGTAGCATATGTGAGTAGGATGACTATCACTCAAAGTACTAAGTGAGAATAATTTGGCCAAAGTAGTGTGATCGCCTTTGGCTCCACTGCCAATTCACCGTTTTCTATTTATGCATACTAGTTCAATATTGCAATGTCTACAAGTTGTAGCTATGTAGGACACAACACTTAGATAAGAATAATTGTCATTACGAGGCTACTCCATCAATCTCTTCATCGAAGGGTAGGGCCATCTATTGGATGATTGATGTGCAGGGGACCACATTTGAGTCCATTGTTGGTAGAAAAGTGCTTGAGTGATGCTTCTCCTCCTCAGTTGGTGATCAAGATTTGAAAGGAAATTTCTGTACCATCTATATCTATTTCTTTGAAGCTCGGTTGGGCTATGTATGTATTTTGAATACAATCTTTGGAAGTATTGTAATATGTGGAATATTATTTTGGAAATGCAATCAAAATTGGAATTTTGTTATGTCATCTATGTTCATTTGTTCTCCTTTAAGAATTTTTTTTTTTTATGGCAACGGTTATGAAACACATTTTATTTACTTGAAAGTGAAAACTTAGGAAAGTTATTGGCGTGAACAATTCGCATGCTAAAATTTTGGTAGGATTGGTGTTCTACCTGTTGTATTGTTTCATTTGGGGATTGGTGTCTCTAGTAGGTTGGTTCCTACAAACACAATAGGGCATTGTTGTCTTTGGTAGGTTGGTGCTTACTTTAGTGTGTAAAATTCACTTGTATATTTTTGCATTGTGAGGTTGGATTTGGGCAATAGATCCAAGAATCTTTTCTCATCATGGTTTTCCCATCTTGGGTTTCCACATATATCTAGTGTTCTCTTGTGTAGATGTGTGTTCTTATGTTGATAATCAATCATTATATTTCTTCTTTGATTTAAGTATTGTTTATGTTATGTGCATTTGAGTTAAGATTTTTAAATAGATTTGATCTACTGATTCACCCTCCCTCTTAGTAAATTGTGTGCCCTTCAAAAACCTATCCTCCAGAGCATCCACACTTAGTGTATTATATCATGAATAAATATTAGAATACCTTTATATATTATCCATGAATAACTCTAAAACATCAATCTCTCTACATGTGCTCCATGTGAACAAGAAAATGAGAATCATGTAATGACACATCCCAATCCATGCTTCCTCTCCTCACATATGCAATCTACAATAGAAACCCAACCTAGTAAACCTCAAAAACTATTCATGTGCTTGATTTTATAAAAAAATTGCACAAAACTACCAAGTGATATTTCATAAACCATGTGACTAATACCATAAGATTACAAAACTATTTTTCCCTCATTTATTTTTGGGTACTAATTTTTCTCAATATTAAATATCTTCCCAATGTGCAATTCCAAACCAATGTTAAATATTTATCCTAATGTTATATACACCATATAAGTGATCGCAAGAATGCATAACCCATGTGATATATGCATCAATAGTACCCCTAGGTGTACCATAAATAACATTAATGTTTATATTATAATATTATGCAAGGTGAACAACACACCTTTTCCCAACTTTCTCCCACTTTTTTGTATACATTGCATAAGGGGATAAAAAATAAACTCAAACATCAAGGGAATAATCCCCATAACCAACATGTACCATTAAGACATCAAAGTGCTCCATTTTTTCCATCAAGATACTTTCAACACTAACCAAGGTGACGACCATATCAAACAAGAATTCCCTCATACCTCATCATGCTAATACACAAAAGCTAAGATCCAATGCAAAGAGATGTCACACTAATTGTCACATAGAAGGATAAATATTATATCAAAATAATATCCAAATAGAAACTTAAATATGATGGTAGAAAATATGCCTTAGTAGCAATAAAAAAATAGTCATGGTAGCTAAAATAACGACCACAACTAGTTGCTAAAACATTCAACTAACCATGCACCTCAAAAAAAAGGGTATACAAATGTACCTCATGCCATCAACATATCTAGCCCAATCCATAATCACAAGCTCACTATCTTGGAGCTCCCATTGCATGGGTTATGTCAAACATGAAAAATGATCAAGGAATCCCAATACCATCAATGAAACTTAGATAGATGGTTTAAAAAATATCATGTAGTACCAACATCATAATGGCATGCAAAACTTGTAAATGAAATCATTGCAACACAACTCTCACCATTAGTCTCCATATCTCTCCCATGTTCTCTAAATTAATAAAACAAAAATATAAAAGGAGTCTCCATATTGTCACAAAAAATAATGAAGTACAATAACAACACATGACCACAAACATAGTAATCACAATATCTCTACAAAACCTCCACTTCAATGTCATGTGAATATAAGAACCCAAGAAGAACCACATGGCCAAAGAGAGAAATTTCAAATAAAAACATGTAGCATGTCCTTCTAAAATCACCTCCATATTCTCAAGCTATATAAAGTATGATATCCTTCATTAAAAGCCAAAGAGAAATTTATTATCAACATCCAACCAACCAAGATGTAAACCCATAAAATGAAAAGAATATCAAACCAAATAATCTATTCCCAAAATCAAGGGAATAATCCAAAAACCATCATCTATACTCAAATAATCTAAAAAATTATTTTGATGATGAGAAAAAGGAAAAAATTATACCAAATAATCCTTAAATAATCCCTCTAGAACCAACATTCATAGCTAGAAACTCTTTCTTATGAGAAAATAAAGCACAAAAAAATATTTTGAAAACAAGGTGGGAAATACCTATCGGATGATTTACCTTCTAGAGGACCAAGGGTGGGGAATTATAATTCTCCTCCAAGATACACAAGACACCAAGACTTAATCCTAGAAAAATATCCTCAATACATCCATTTTGAACTCACATCTAGTATATGTGTAGGATCCTTGGTATTTTTGTTGAAACATCATCAAAGAGTAATAATCTCAACACACAATATCCAAAAATAAGAGAACTCCTAGCCTTACCTAAATTTGAAATAGGTGAAAAACTAATCATCTCATGCCAATTGGACTCCAATGAAACAACACAATAACAAGAACCTCACGAGAACAATAAAAATCACTCATTAATTAGATAATCCCTAATCACTACCAAATCTTTAATCTTGAGCATTAGGAGCTCTCCGTAATGTCATGATCTACATCTCATCAAAATAAAGATCATATGTACCAAATGGACATATTTTCTCCTAATTGACCTATATCATTCCAAATATCTAATGCACAATCAAGATTCCACCATGACACAATGACATCTATCCTATAAGAAGGGATCATCTTGACAAATTGACAAATCATAACTCTTAAGAGTAATCAGTAATTAGTTAATAATTAACTAATTTTTAATTAATTATTATGCTAATTTCACTTTATGAACTTAAGCTAAACTTAGGAGTAAATTTTTATTAATTAGATTGGGCTATTATTAGATCATTATGTCTCATTACATAGGATGAACAAACTTTTCATGATCGAATCTCTTTTCTGATTTAAGGTTTTCTCTTATAAGCATTCTCCTTCATTGTATTATTTCATTTTGTAAGTTTTTCTTTTTGAGGAAGTAACAAATCATTTCTTGTAGCTCTTGTGTGTGGAATGTGTTCTTTCTTTCTATTTTATCTTGCTTCTATGTGTGTTTTACAAGTTCAACATGATATCATAGCGTGAACTCAAAAAAATCCTCCAATTTTGAGGGTTTTCTTCTACTATGGTAATAAAAGCACCAAATCTAGAATCTTCATATTTTTTGTAGTTTTGGACTTGAATTTTTTTTGGTGTGTGCTGGAGAAAAAAGGAGCTCACCATTACATTTAAGAGGTTGAATAGATTAATTTTGACTATAAATTTTCCCATATTTATTGTCAAGAGATTTTGAGGCAATTTTTTTATACAACAATCATATGACCCCTATACACGCCATACCATACAACTATTGCAAAATAAAAATAAATAAATTTTAGTGTTGCATAACACTTTTGTGATATTTATAGGGCCATACTATACATAGCACCAAGTATTATACATAGTGCTACTCGCTAATGGCAACCCACCACAATGTTGCCACTAGGAGTGATGCTTAGTTGACGACCCAATATTTAGCCCTTGCAATATTTTTTAGTGACAACATCGATCACATAGGAAACCAAGGACTCTGACCAACCCCTGCACCCAACAACTAGTCGCCCATGCGAGCGCGTGCCACACCTTTTTAGGGAAAATTGGGCAACTTTTGGCTATGTTGTTTATTTTTTTGCAAAAAAAAGAGCATTGTAAAGCTAGTTTTAAGCCCATTCTAGTAGTGTAGATATTTTTCCCATATTTTTCTCCAAGAATTTTCTATAGGCTATTGAATTTAGATCTACTAGTTTGTGCTTATAGGGTCATAACTTGACCATATGAACTTCATTTTTTTTCAAATGAATAAAGAAAGGTATTTCAGTGCTCTACGTAGATCTGCAGTCTAATTTTCAAGAAACTTCACCAAGTACACAAATAATAATTTGAAGCGAGTTTCCTTTTTTCTAGATTTTTTCTCCCAAAGTTGCACTAGGGTTTGGATTTTCTTGTTATGGGGGAGGGGAGCTTTAAAATTTTCTCATTCAATATTTATAGAAATTGAAAATAACAAACCCTTTCCCATACAAATTTTTAAAACTTCAAACACAATGGTGAATACCTATTAAGTTGAATGTCTTACACCACACAACTATCATATTTAGAAAGCTTGTATGACCACATTTCTCATGTCTAAGGTTTTATGGTCTACACTTGTAGCATATAAAATTTTACTCCATTGTAGGTGAGTACAATTTCATGGTTATTTTGGACCTATTTTAGTGACCCTTGCATTTATGTATTTTTAACCCTTCCTAAATAGGCCCTAATTCCCTTTATTATGCATTTCGAGGCATATTTTTATCATTTTCCGATGCTGAAACAAGCATTGAACAAATGAAATAAATCATTAAATTATCCCCAACTTTGAGTGTCTTATAAATTTGGGCCAAGACCTAGTCACGCATGGGTGACTGGGTCCCCTTTCTTAGCTAGAACTCAAATTCAAATATGTTGTTGGCTACATTTTAACATTCAAATTTCAAATTGTAAATGTTAGCTTTCAGGAGCTAATTTTTGGGAAATAAGAGAAACACCTATAAATACCTGGTCTTTTCATCATTTCAAAACTAGAACACAAGAGATAACATTCAAGAAAGAAAAATTCAGAGTCTTGGAGTAGCATTACTTGAGATTCCAGGTCTTCAAGTCCATTTATAGACTTGATCAAGCTTTATCACATGGTTGAAGGTTGAAGTTTATGGAAGAGCATGATGGATTCTAAGATTGGGAGATGTATTTGGCCACTTCCCTCCACCTAATGAATTTTTTCCTTGGTGCTCTCATATTCAAACTTCACTCTATTTGCTGCCTAAAGCAAGGTTTCATTGTATTTTCAGATTTACTTAGGGTGTTTTGTCTTCTCCCTAATTGAATTTTATCATTGTCATATAGGAATCACACTCTGACACACTTGAGTAGGGTTTCTTTACATTTAAGCTCATAATAACCTTAGACACACATAAGGTTAGGGATCACACACTATTTTCTATTAGAGATTTGGATTTTATTGAGGTTTAATTACCAAAATAAGGGTTTGACTGAAGCAAACCCTCATATAATCACACAAACAATTTCTTTTTCAGATTTATTGTAGGTCCAAATCTGAAGATGGAGATTTGTAGGTACAAGAATAGAGAGCAAAAAAAGGGATACAGGATCAAAATTTGAAGTTTTGAAAAGGATGAAAAAAGACTTAGTAGCCATTGGGTGACCTAGTCCTTGTAGGAACAACCAAGCCAATTTTTTTGGGCAGGTACACATTAGTCTACACTTTCCAAATCCACTTGCAAATTACTGTTTCAATCTATTTACTTTCGAGAAATTTTATTTATCATATTAGGTCATACATTTTAATTAGGGAAATCATTCCAAATTATCTCCAATTCATTCCTAAGACTAAAAAAGATGTAGATCCAGGTCTGATTGGCACACCTGGGATGTTGAAAGTTAATCTATGCACCTTGTTGATTTGCATCCTAATTTGATATCCTAGAAATGGTGGAACATTAACCTTAGGTTTTGGGAATTCAACTTAGGTTATCCACATTTATTTTATGTTTCATTATGGTGAACTTGACATTCTTACATCATATATCTTTTGAAATTGGAAATATTTCAAACCCTAGATCTAGGTTGTGCATTGCGTTGTCTTGCATTGTTCATTTAGGGTTTCATTTTTGGCATCATAAAAGATCATAAAAGATTAAAAATATTGCATACATATTTCATCATATCTTGCATTATAGTGTGTTTCAATAATTTAGATTAGATTTTCATTTCTAAATTGCATTAAAAAGTGTCATTTTGTTCGAAAATTGTCATACATTTGCATTTCCTTTACATTGGAAAATTCTAGAAAAAAAAGAATTGTCAAACTTGTTAGTAGATAGGAATAGTAACCTTAAACAACAACTTCAACATTTAGCTTTTCAATTTTTAGAACCTTGAACAAGGACTCAAATGCCCTTCGGTGACCTTTTCCTTTAACAAATGCATCAACAAAATTTTCATAATTGTTTGTCCTTGTATTTGCATTCTGTTTCTGTTGGTAAACATCTTTTTTGATTTTTTGGAACAATATTATTGAATGTTAAACAAATTTTTCATTTTTCTTAGCTTAATCAAAATTTTGAAAGAATTTCACTTTTCAGTAGTTAGCATTTTCAAATTTGTAGGGAAATTATTTGCAGTTTTTGAAACATTACATAATCTAGGTAGATTAGATTTCATTTTACAAAGATTCAAAACCCTAGATTGTTACAACACATTACACAAATTGAAAAATCATAAAACAGTAGCAGAATAAATCCAAAACTTGGGTTTGTAAACTATAGTATAGTTAATCTCTGTTAATCAAACTTCTAAAACTGACATTTTTGAAAAAGCCCTACTAGGACCCAATCACCCTTGGGCGACCTAGTCCTCCAGAAAAAACTCAGAATTTAGAAACAAACTATAATTTACTATCAGTTTGTAGGTCCGCAACCAAATTTATAGATCAAGTGGTAGGTCTATAAGCTTGTTTTCAACCCTAGTTATCTTAAATGTGCATTGGAAATTAATGATTAACCTTGGAAAAAGTTTAGTCATTTGATCATGTTAGATATATTTCTGCAAGTGCATTGTATATCTCTCAAGCCCTTTAGTTGCGATGAATTTGATATGTTAGATGAAGCCTTTGAGGACTTCATCTCACCTAGATCATCCACTAAGGTTTGCAACATACCAAACCAACAATGAAAAACCAATGCAATCATACCTCAACTAATCATTTACCCCCCTTCACAACAACGTCAAGTCGAAACCAAACCTATGCTTATCATAGGCCTACCTTAAAACAAACCAAAAACCTCTAGGGGCTATTTTTAATTTTACAAGACAACTCACTAATGGTGATGTATCACAACAACCAACCTACTAGATGTTTACTCATACATATAAAACAAGGAATAATAGACAACCAAGACAAACATAAACCATTCTTGCATCAATACTACTTCCACAACCTATTTTTCCTAGTGCCCCTCATTTACCTCAACATAGTGGGAAGGAGTATGATCTTGTGGAACAAATTCATAATACTCTAGCTAAGATTTCATTGTGGAACCCAATTCAAACATTATCAACTTACCATGGAATGCTTCAGATTGCCCTAAAAAAAGTTGTGGTCCCTCCTAGTGCACAATCGAATGATGTGGTAGCTATAATTCAAGGCATGAATTCAATAAATCTTGATATTATCTTTCATCAAAGTGAATTACCTCTAGTGGAAATACAAAAAACAAAATGATGCTTTGATGATATTGAATATTATCAATAAGGTTGAGATTAGGTGCACCCTTGTTGAAAATGGTTTAGACCTTAATATTTGTAGTGTAAGTCTTTTGGATAAAATCGGAGTGGACAAGACTAAAATTCAACCACTCTTTGTCCATCCATGGTTTTAACAATGTGGGAAAGAAACCACTTGGGGTATTAACATTACCTATCAAAGTTGGATATGTTACCTTAAAAACTCCTATCAATGTCATACCACAAGAAATTTCATACACTATCCTCTTGGGTAGACCATGGATTCATGAAATGAATGCATTTCCTGCAATGCGACATCGTATGCTAAAATACACTTACAACAACAAGGTCTACATAGTGAAAGATGATCCAAAATTTGAATTTTTTTTACAAATTTAAAAGGGAATGAAGAGTCCTTTGAGAACATTGATACCAACTTTAAAAATAGAGCCTTTCAAACAAAAAGAGAAAGATGAGCTTCCTTCATCAACAACAAAGTGGTTGGATGATGATTGGGGGCTATTAGATTTCACACCAACATTCATGGGGGAATACAAGATAACAAAAACCATAAAATAAAAAGGGAAAGAAGCTATGATGATCTCAACACAATTTGATATTACAATATCCAAGAAACAAGAATCCATAACTTCTATTAGTGAGGAGAACACAAATTACACATTTATCTATGATGAAACTAAGTATGAAAAACCACCTGCTTCAAAGGAGATGGAAAATTTTTATGGAAAAGGGTACCAAATTTTGAAATAATTTGGTTATAATGGAAAGGGTTGTGGGGTAAAAGAACAAGGAATTTGTGTCCCTATACAACTTAACACACAAGAGACAAAAAGAGGTCTTGGATATTGTCCTTCAAAAGAAACAAAAGCATCAAGGAGACCACTAAATGTAAATGTTATCACACAACATTCTCCCAATACAACTTTGAAATTGGTAGATAATAAATTGATAGACATTACATGTGAGAATATGTCATTGGAAATGTTTCCAAATGATGAGTCCTTAGAGGAGTTTTTGGGAATAAACGATACTTCGCCCACCCATCATAATCATCAAAAATTTAGTTATTGTTTGAAAGCTAAGGCATACCGTGGGAAAGAAGATGAAACAAGTGATGAAAAAGATGAAACTAAAACATCTCATGATGATCAAAATCACAATGTGTTACTTGTGGGAGATACCTTAGATTTTCCAATGGACCCATCTAATGAAGAAAAAATAATTCAAATTGGAAAGTGTCTTGATGAGGATGAGCAAGAAGATCACACAACTTTATTACATGATTTTATTGAAATCTTTTCTTGGACTTATTCAGATATGTTGGGCATCGACCCTAATATTGTCACACATAACATTGTTCTTAAGGAAGATTCTAAACCAGTAAGACAAAATAGACGAAAGACAAAATCTAAGATAGCACTGTTAGTTAAGGCTAAGATTGAAAAATTGTTACAAGTTGGATTCATCTATCCTATTGATTATTCACCTTGGATCTATAACATTGTGGTAGTAGCAAAACTTGATAATCATATTAGGATGTGTACAAATTTTCATGATCTTAACAAAGCATCTCTAAAAGATGATTTTCCCCTTCTTAATATTGACATGATAGTGGATTCAACTACGGGACATGCCCTATTATCATTTATGGATGGATTTTTAGGATACAATCAAATTTTCATCAACCCTCAAGATCAATATAAAACAACTTTCACTACACCTTGGGGAATGTTTTGTTGGTTTGTGATGCCCTTCAAATCAACAAATGTTGGAGGCACATATCAAAGAGCAATGATGTTAATATTTCATGATTTTATACAAACATATTGGAAGATTATGTTGATGATATTTTGGATAAATCCATAACACAACAAGACCATGTCAAGATCCTTAGAAAAATATTAAAAAGAATGTGCAAGTATAACATGAGGCTATGTTGGGTGTTGTGGTTGTGTTGCTGATATGTGGTTGTCATTGATGTCAACACTATTAGCATTGGTGATTTTGAAGGCTGTATATGTCGAGGAGATTGAGAAAATTGTAATAAATATATTGCAGGCAACCAGTGGAGCTGAGAAGGTCAGAGTGATGAAAAATTATGTACGTTGAGTTTTAGGTGTCACACACTAAAGGGTTTATTTTCGAGCCTATCTAGTTTGTTTTTTGAAAGTTTCAATGGTACGCATCAAGAATTGAGGAAGTTATGAAGTTCTGTGTTCCTACAGTCACTTTGTTACTGTAGCAAGTGTTTTTGGAAGAAGAGGATGAAATTATGGAAATGTCAGTTATTGCACATGTTCCTGTGACATTCATAGATGAGTCTAGATTGTGCTCTATCCTTGCTGTACGTCCGCATTGTTTGGTGTGATCATGATTGAATATTCTTATAATGTGTGCTTGAGTTTTCATGTTCCTGGTCGACATAATGGTGGTAACGTGTTGTGGATCCATGAGGATTAATATTTTATTGTTTGGAATGTTCGAGGATGTTGATTTAGGTCCTCACTATCTTGTGACTGACTTAGGTTGGTGCGCATCAAGATTTGTTCATGTATTAAGGCCGATAGTTGTAATTTATTCTTTATTCTTAGTTGATAGAGTTGTTGATGTAAATCCGTATAGCGGATATATAAGAGCGATTGTCTCTTCATTGTAAATGTACACTCGGTGTATGTATGTGAATTATATGTGAGAATAAAGACCAAATCATTCAGGAGCAGGGCATAGTGTGAAAGAGATTGAGCAGAGTGTGAAGGAGTTTGAACAAAGTGTGTAGAAGTTTTTCTGTGACTAACTGGAACTGTCATTAGGCTTTTGTAGAAGCTAATTTCTCAGTTCAACCTCATCAGATGGATTTAATCTGATTATTTTATGTAAGGTAGTGAGCCTTCCTTTGAGCAATGAGCTCTAGGTAGTGTGCCTGAATGCATGTGCATTCCCTATTCATTTATTTCATTATATTTCTAACAGGGTATAATCTTGTGGACTAACATCCACCGTGGTTTTTCCCCTAACAGGGTTTTCACATATAAAAATCTTGGTGTTCATGTGTCTTTGATGTGTTGTTGATTTATGCTTCCACTGTTAATTATTAGATATGAGATTAAAGGTTATTCAAAATTAAATAAGTCATAATTCTGTGACAACTGATTCACCCCCACCCTCTCAGTTGTCTATTCTTGTTTTGCCAACAATTGGTATCAGAGCAGGTTCCTTTGAAGGAAAAGCTTAACAACTTGAGGTGATCTGAGATGGCATCTTACAAGAAGGATAGTCCTAGATTTGATGGAGCAAAATAATATCTGTGGAAAATCAGAATGGAATGTCATTTGAAGTGTATTGGTGAGCTTTCTGGAAGATTACAAATAATGCATATACTATTACTTACTATGGTCCCTCTAGTGCTGATGAAATTAAAGAAGCTGAAACAAATACTAGGGCTATTGAAGCATTGTTGAGTGCTTTGACAGATTCAGAAATGACAAATGTGATAGGTTTGAAGACTGCACATGAGATATGGAAAATTTTGGAAACATTGTATGAAGGAGATGCAGTAGTGAAAGTTGCTAAGATACAGAGTCTAAAAGGCAAGTGGGAGGACATGAAGATGAGTGAATATGAGAACATCCTCTCTTTCTCCCAAAAGATAAATGAATTGGTGATGAGAATTAGATGTGCTAGTGGAGTCTTGGATGAAGAGGAGATTGTGGCTAAAATACTTAGATTTGTGCCTCCTTCCTAAAAAATAAAATCTCATGCTATTGATGAACTCAGGACAGTGACAAATGTGACAAGAGACATGTTGACTAGAAAACTTGTTGCCTTTGAGTTAAGTGAATTTGGTGAATCTACTCCTAAGACCGAATCTGCATTCAAGGCTACTGTATCCAGGAAACGAAAGTAGAGATATGATCCGTGAGAGAGTTCCAAAAAGACATTCAAGTATGAAGATGAGATGAAACAAATTGAAGATGAAGAAAAATAATTAGAAGAACTACAAGCATTGATTGCAAAAAGAGAAGCCAAAGGTCATGGTAAGTACAAAGTAAAGTTACCTATCAAATGTTTTTCTTGCAGTAAAATAGGTCATTTTGCATCAAGGTGTCCTGAAAGAGTCTTTAAGTATAAACCTGATAAGACTAGATTTCAAAAGAAATGCTATTATACTGAAGGTGTTACTGATGATGAATCTGATAAAGAAAATGGAAATGAAGATGAATGGGTATTCATTTCTATCAAAGAAAATGGTCAGGTGTCCACTAAATCTACTAGTAATGTGAATGTTGAGAAGGCTCTTACAGTAAAAAATGAAGAAAAGAATGAGTGGGTAATTGACAGTAGATGCTCACATCATATGACTGGTGACAAAAGAAAGTTTGTAAGCTTGGAAAACTATGATGGTGGTGTTGTAAGATTTGGAGATAACACTTTTGGTGTGATTCATGGCAGAGGCACTATTTCTTTTGGTGGTAAACATAATACCAATGATGTTCTTTATGTAGAAGGCTTAAAGAATAACTTGTTGAGTGTTGGAAAGATGGTAGAAAAGGGTTACAATCTTCAGTTCAAGGATGGTAAGTGCAGGATACGAGGAAGTTTTGGAAATGTGATTACTTCAGGTACAAAGACAAGAGGTAATATTTGTCACTTAAGTGTTGCTAATGAAATTTGTTTCATTTCTCAAGTTGATGCAAGCTCGTTATGGCATAGGAGGTTGTATCATGTGAACTTTGATAAAATTGTCAAAATAAGCTCTTCTTAAGCAGTTAGAGATCTTCCTAAGTTAGTGAAGCCTACTAACACTATGTGCAAGGAATGTCAGATGGGAAAGCAGACTAGAAATTCTTTCCAAAGAAAACAATATAACTCTAATGGAGTACTAGACTTGGTACATACTAACCTATGTGGTCCATCCAGAATCAGAAGTATTCAAGGTGAAAGGTACTTTATGTTGCTTATTGATGATTACTCTAGAATGATATGGGTTGCCTTCTTAAGAGAAAAAAATGAAGCATTATAAAAGTTCAAAATATTCAAAGCTATGGCAGAGAATGAGACATGCCAAAAGATCAAATTCTTAAGGTTAGACAGAGGTGGTGAATTCACTTCCCAGGAATTCAATTCTTTTTGTGAAAAGCATGGAATCCAAAGATAGCTATCTGCTCCCCAGACCCCTCAACAGAATGGAGTTGTTGAAAGAAAAAACATAACCATTCTAGAAACTGCTAGAACCATGATGCTAGAAGCAAATGTCCCTCATTTCTACTGGAGAGAAGTTGTAAGCACATTTGTGTATACCATTAACCAGGTAAATGTCAACAATAATTATGGTAAGACCCCTTTTGAGCTATGGTTTGGTTATAAGCCTACTGTCAAATATTTCAATTTTTTTGGAAGCAAATGCTACATCAAGAGAGATGATGATATAGGAAAATTTGATGCTAGAAGTGATGAAGGAATCTTTCCAGGTTACTCTACTAAGAGCAAAGCTTACCGGTGCTTAAATAAAAGGTTGACGAAAATGGTTGAAAGTGCAAATGTCAAAGCTGATGAAGATATTGATAGACCATCCAAATGTAGTGGATATGATTCAGATGACCAACATAATAGTAATAACAATGGAAAGAATGTTCAGACACATAATCAACTTCAAATTGTTCCGGTGAACCAAGGGAATCAAGAAGCATAAACCAATGGAAGTGCAGAAGAAAGAACACAAGAACAAGAAGTCAGAGAAAGTCCTAAAGCTCCAAGGTATGCAAGGCGAAATCATTCTGATAGTTAGATCATAGGAGATAAGAGCAAAGGTGTGCAAACTAGAAGAATAATTTTAGAAAAGTATTGTCTAATTTCCAAAACTAAACCTAGCAATATCAATGAAGCATGCAAAGATGAATATTGGATGGAAGCCATGAAAGAAGAACTAATGCAGATAGAGAAAAATGATTCATGGGATCTTGTTCCTAGACCTTAGAACAAAAATGTGATTGGAACCAAATGGGTGTTTGAGAATAAGCTGAATGAACAAGGTGAAGTGGTTAGAAAAAAAGCAAGACTGGTTTGCAAATGATACTCACAGATGGAAGGTATTGATTTTGAAGAAACTTTTGCCCCTGTTGAAGCTATAAGATTATTTATTGCTTATGGTACTTTCAAGAATTACAAAGTCTATTAGATGGATGTAAAGTCAACATTTCTAAATGGTGAGCTAGAAGAAGAATTCTATGTTGAGAAACTAGATGGATTTCAACTATTTGACAAAGAAAATATGGTATGCCGATTGAAGAAAGCTCTATATGGACTTAAGAAAGCTTCTAGAGCTTGGTATGCTAGATTGGATAAATACTTGTTGAAGCTTGGATTCAAAAAAGGTACTGCTGACATCAATCCAGATTTCAAGTTGGATCAGAATAAAGAGTTGATCATTGAAGTCTTTGTTGATGACATTATTTTTGAAAGTGATGATGATTTGTGTATGAAGTTTGCTGATGAAATGAAAAGTGAGTTTGAAATGTCAATGATTGGAGAACTGAAATTATTTTTAGGATTAAAAATCACTCAGTTAGAAGATGGAATCTTTATATCCCAATCCAAATGTGTAAAAGAGTTACTAAAAAAGTTTGGCATGAAAGATTCAAATCCAATTGGTACACCTATGGTAACTGGATGCAAACTTACATAGAATGATGATTCTCCCAAAGAAAATAAAACAAGATACAAGTCAATTATTGGTGGATTACTCTATTTGACTCAGAACAGGCCAGATATACTGAATGATGTATGCATGGTTGCTAGATATCAAGCTGATCCAAAAGAGTCTAATGTGACTACTGTGAAAATAATCTTTAGATACCTGAAAGTGATAATTGACTTTGGTCTTTGGTATCCTAAGGATGATGATCTTATCTTGAGTGCTTTCACTAATGGAGATTGGGCAGGAGATGTGGATGAAAGGAAGAGTAGTAGTGTTGGTGCATTCTTCTTGGGAAAGAAGTTGGTATCTTGGCTAAGAGAAAAGGAAAAATAGGTTTCCTTATCTGCTGAGGCAGAATACATTGTTGCTGCAAACAACTATACTCAAGTATTGTGGATGAAGAAAATGCTAAGAGATGTCATAATGGAGTATGAAGAACCGATTTTCATATTCTATGACAACTCAAGCACCATAAAAATCTCTAAGAATCTAGTGTTGCATTCAAAGATAGAGCATATATCCATCAAATATCACTTCTTGAGAGATAAAGTAAGTGACAAAGAAGTTAGACTAGACTATGTACCTACAAAGGAGAAAATTGTAGACATATTTATTAAGCCATTGCCTAAGGATACTTTTGAGTACCTCTGAGGCAAGTTCGGGGTGATTTCCCCTCCTGATCAGAACTAAGTGATGCAAGTCTTTACATTAGTCCTTGAATTCATAGCCATATCCTATTCCAGATTGATGTTGTGGTGACTTCTACTCAGGGGGAGTAGTCAGATGTGATAAATATTAGGATCAAAGCATGTGTACCTTTGAAATTGATGTCAAAGGGGGAGAAGAACAATGTGAAAAAATCTTGAAGTAAGGGGGAGAAGAGTCAAGAAAGGGAGAAAAGAGCTATGAGAGGAGAACTGCAGATTAAAGAGAGAATTATGTGAACAATCAGTTGTGTTGATGGTATTATTTTTCACATCATGTGTTTCCATCAATGTAAAAGGGGGATATTCTTGGGTGTTGTGGTTGTGTTGCTGATATGTGGTTGTCATTGATGTCAACACTATTAACATTGGTGATTTTGAAGGCTGTATATGTCGAGGAGATTGAGAAAATTGTAATAAATATATTGCAGGCAACCAATGAAGTTGAGAAGGTCAGAGTGATGAAAAATTTTGTATGTTGAGTTTCAAGTGTCACGCACTAAAGGGTTTGTTGCCGAGCCTATCTAGTATGTTTTCTGAAAGTTTCAATGGTACACATCAAGAATTGAGGAAGTTATGAAGTTCTGTGTTCCTATAGTCACTCTGTTACCATAGCAGGTGTTTTTGGAAGAAGAGGATGAAATTATAGAAATGTTAGTTATTGCGCATGTTCTTGTGATGTTCGTGGATGAGTCTAGATAATTCTCTATCCTTTCTATACTTCTGCATTGTTTGGTGTGATCGTGATCGAAGATTTTTCCAATGTGTGCTCGAGTTTTCATGTTCCTGGTCGACATAATGGTGGCAACGTGTTGTAGATCCATTAGGATTAATATTTTATTGTTTGGCATGTTCGAGGATGTTGATTGAGGTCCTCACTATGTTGTGACTAACTTAGGTTGGTGCACATCAAGATTTTTTCATGTATTAAGGTCGACAGTTGTAATTTATTGTTTATTCTTGGACGACAGAGTTGTTGATGTAAATCTACATAGAGGATATATAAGAGCGATTATCTCTTCATTGTAAATGTATGGTTGGTGTATGTGTGCAAATTATATGTGTGAATAAAGATCAAATCATTCAAGAGCAGGGCATAGTGTGAAAGAGATTGTGCAAAGTGTGAAGGAGTTTGAGTAGAGTGTGTAGAAGTTTTTCTGTGCCTAATCGGAACTGCCATTAGGCTTTTGTAGAAGCTAATTTCTTAGTTCAACCTCATCAAATGGATTTAATCTAATTATTTTATGTAAGTTAGCGAGCCTTCCTCTGAGCAGTGAGCTCTAGGCAGTGTGCTTGAATGCATGTTCATTCCCTATTCATTTCTTCCATTATACTTCTAACAGGGTATAATCTTGTGGACTAACATCCACCTTGGTTTTTCCCCTAATAGGGTTTCCACGTATAAAAATCTTGGTGTTCATGTGTCTCCGATGTGTTGTTAATTTAAGCTTCCACTATTAATTACTAGATATGATATTAAAGGTTATTCAAAGTTAAATAAGTCTTAATTCTATGACTACTGATTCAGTCCCCCCTCTTAGTTGTCTATTCTTGTTTTTCCAATAGGCTATACCTGAATAAATGTGTCTTTAGTGTGGATAGAGGAAAACTACTAGGTTTTATAATATTGCATAGAGGCATTGAGGTGGAAACAAAGAAAGACTTATGCTATCATAAACATGCCACACCTTAAGAAGATTTATGGTATCATAAACATGCTACCCCCTAAGAACATTTTTTAATTGTATAGCTTACAAGGTAAGATGCAGGCTATCCGCCATTTTGTTGCATCATTGGTGGATCAGACACTTCCCTTTACACAACTTCTTAAGAAAGTTATAATTTATATCGAACAAGGATTGTGATTTTTTTTTCAAAATTTTGAGATAATACTTAGCTAATCCTCCCAGTTTGCAACTAGATATTCAAGGAAAACCTTTTATCCTTTATATATCAACATCAACCCATGCTCTTGTTGTGTTATTGGCTCAAAAAGACAAGAATTGAATTGAGAATCCTATTTAATAAATTAGTCAAACATTAATTGATTATGAAACTCGATATACAACTATAGAAAAGCAATGTTTTGCTCTCGTGTTTGCCACTAAGAAATTAAGACATTATTTTTAAAATCCAAAGGTGCATGTCATGACAAAATTTGATCCTTTAAAAGATCTCTTTGCTAAAATAGATTTGTGAGGATGCTTAGCTAAGTGGGTTATGTTAATTGAATTTGACCTTAAGTTTGTCTCCCAGAAAGCAATCAAGGGTCAAGCATTGACTGACCATTTAGCTGATGCTCCTTCACCATTAGCATTGCCAAACTAAGAATCATTCCTCGATGAGAATATCTTGAAAGTAGATGACAATGGAACATGGGAGTTGTATTTTTATGGTTCTAAGTGTCAAAATAGTTCTGGAGTGGGGGTCATATTAATATCACCTTCGAGAAAGACAATTCCCTTATCCTATTGCCTAAACTTCCTATGTACAAACAACACTGCAAAGTATGAGGCCCTTATTGTTGTGATACATGTGACCTTATCCTTAGATGTAAAACATATTCATATCTTTGGTGATTCTCAATTGATTATTAAAAAAATTAATTGATCTTATCAAGCAAAACATGCTAATTTATCACAATATAAAGACCTCAAAATGACACTTCTAGATTGTTTTGAATTGTACACTATTGACAATGTTCAATGAAAGAATAATCGACACGCAGATGCAATGGCGATTGCTGCATCTCTTATGTCTCTCAAATATTCTTCCACAAACTTCACATAACTATCCATACTCTTACAATCCCATCCATAGATGAAAATATGAAGGAAACATTAGTTGTCAATATTGAAGCTTCTAGTGAATGGTATGCACCAATATTAAATTATCTAAAATAAGGTACTTTTCTTGAACCAACTACCAAGAACACTAGGGCTCATATTCAAAATCTCATAGCTTGATATATAATCCTAGCATCTATGTGTTGTATAGACATTCATTTGATGGTCTTATTCTTCAATGCCTTAAACAATCTAAAATCCCTATATCCCTTAAGGAAGCTGATGTGGGTGCTTGCGGGGGGTATTTTGGATGAAGATCATTATTTCAAAAGTTAATCCACATAGGATACTATTGGTGAAACATTGAAAAAGATTATTTTGATCACGTCAAGAAATGTCATAAATGTCAAGAGCATAATAATTTGATTCATGCCCTGGCTCCCTAACTTTGTGCCCAAATACCTATTTGGCCATTTTTAGTATGGGGTTTGGATCTTATTGGAAAAATATCTCCTCCTCCTTCATCTAGACATACATTTATAATTAATGCTATTGATTACTTCACAAAATGGGTAGAGGAAATTCCTCTTTGTTCCACGAGTGTTGATGCAATCTATCGATTCATCTTGGATAACATCATTGTGCGATTTGGTCTTCCTTCTTCTTTAGTCTCAAATAATGGGACATCATTTAAGAACAACAAAGTGAAGAAATTTTTGGAAACATTTCAAATCCAACATCTCTTTTCTACACCTTATTACCCACAATCTAATGGTCAAGTGGAAGCAAAAAATAAAAAACTTGAACAAATCTTATGCAAAATATTTAGTAAACATAACAAATATTGGCACACTCAACTGACGTATGCATTGTGGGCTTACCACACAAGTATTCATATGTCTATAGGAAATATAGCATATAATATTTTTTATGGTGCAAACACAATAACGCCCTTAGAGTTAGAAATTCCCTCCTTTTGAATATCTCTTAGGGGCCTCATTGATGATAACAATTTTAGGGAAAAACGTTTACAACTTGAGATGCTCAATGAACAATGCATAAATTCTCTCGAACATCTCCAAAATTATTTGAAAATAATGTGATGTAATTATAATGATAATGTAATTCTTCACTCTTTTGATAAAGGAGATTTGGTGTTGTATGAAAATTAGTGGAACACAAATGTTGCTCTAGATGAAAAGGGAAAGCTCAGCCTGAATTGGCTAGGACCTTATGTCATTGATGAAAACTATGGGTTTGGAGCATATAGACTTAAAAAAATGGATGGTACAATAACCTATCAACACTACGCATTTGCATAGATATTACACAGTAATATTTTGAATAGTATGTATTCTAAAGCATGTTGTTAGATCAAGTAGATATATTTTCTATTTTATCTCACATTGCTTAATTCTTGACAAACAGTTCTTGGTGTGTCTTGAATTATTTTTGGTAATTCTTCATTTGTTTGAATTATTAATTTGTTTTGCATACTATTCAATCATGTGTGTGTTATGTTAAATTACATGCATTTAATTTCTAAATTAGATCATAAGAGCATCTAGTTTAGCATGATCACACTTAATCAAAATTTAGTATCTAAGTAGATATAAGTGTTTAATTTAGATCACATAATAATTAGATTATGGAAGATTTTCATTAAACAATATTACCAATATTTCTTAATAGATCTCATCAATATCTAATCCAAACAAGAAGTATAAATAAAAACACACTCATTTATAGATCATAGTAACCATGGTAACAAAATGTGGTGTGTCATAAGATAATACATCTAGGAAGGTACAAAAACTCTTTAGGTCTTGGTGGTGGTGCTCATCAAGAGACAGCGGTGCAAGAGCAACTCATAGAGATAATCCACTCTCGTAGGCCATGTAATTGGCCTATAGCTATACCCTCACATATGAGAGCTGAAAAATTCTCTTGGTCTATGATCTCTATCTACCTACACCCTAGTGAGCTCTACTTACACTCTAGTGAGCTTTGTTTGCAACTTGTTGATTTTTGACTGTAATAAAGCTTGTGTAATGCTCTTGGACAATAATCGAGTGTCTTGAAGCTCCTCATATGCAGCCCTAAGCTCTTCGAGTGAAGCTCTCATTTGCTCCTCCCTAGCTCAGCCCTCCTCAATCTTAGCTCTAGATAAATCAATGGTCCTCATAGCTTCATTTTAGGATTTCCTCCATTTGGAGAAGGGCTCAAGAAGGTTAGCATGGCACCCCACACTAGGTGGTAGCCTATGCTCTGCTCATGTTTCCTAGTGTGGGGGTATTGATATAACTATATTTTTTGTGACTCAAATTAAGAAAAGCCATTCCTATGTGCTAACTGTAACAAAAAAACATAAATAAGTTAGAGAAAGATATAATAAATGAAACATAACTAAAGCTAAACATAAAAGATAAATAATATATCACATCACCTAGATTGCCAACCCCCAATTGAGATCTTGATAAGACACAATGGGTGCCCTATTGGGACTCCTTTTATGGGTAGGGATCATGGTGGGAGCCACATGGGTGCTCTCTCCATGCTCATGAGACTAGATTGCTACTGAAGTCGATGCATATGCTCAGGTGAAATGAGGATGAGATGTCAGTCTCTCCTCGAGGGAATCTATGGCCTCTACTAGCTCCTCAGACTCCTCTCTCATCGATTGCTGATCCTCCTCTATATCCTTATCATTAGTTATATCTCCATCCATGCCCCTATCCTCTTTCACATCCTCTTGACAGGGCAAAGGTCCATCATCGCTTGCAAGATGATCATTAGGGAGGAAATGTGGAGGTTGTGTTGTAATCCACCATCTCTCATAAGCTATAGTGGTGTGTACATCATCTAGGTTAGATGCTGGTGGTACATCATGGTCCTCATTGTCTGAATCACTAAAGGTGATGTCATAAATTATAGGACGATGGATGTCCACAACTTGGCATTGCTATGTGCAAATCTCAAGAATGTAGGCTATTGGCTAGGTGCTATTTGTATTTGAATAAACTGAAACATGACACAGTCATAATAGAATGGAATGATGATATAGTCATGGTGCCAAAAAATAACCTATCCTACTACATTCTGGCTAATTATTGTGTAAGACCTGGCCACTGTGGTAGAGTCTTGTACGATCTCCATACAATATCATCCTCCTATAAATGATCAAACCAGACTCTCTAGTGCAATATATCTTCACACTTCCAAGCCCGTCTAAGTGTGTAATAGAATGCCTATGTATAACCAAAGGCTATGCCAGTAGGAAATCCAACCGGTTTGGTACATGTAATATGCTCGAAGTCCCACACTTGAAGAAGGGTACAATGAACAATTATGAACAATAACCAAAATAATAATAAAGATGTGCGATCATGTTTCATCCCCAAACATATACTATCTGGTGCTCCTCCATTTTCCATATAGTATGAACGAGGCCCCCATCAAGGTGTGTGCCTCATCCATTAAGAACAAGAGTTAAAGCGACGGTCACACACATGATTCGATGAATCAAGGGAACATTGGCATACAAAATCCACTCAATCTCGATGCGAGCTCTGGGGTCACTGGGAATTATGTGACAGCTGATATAATATTGAATACCATCTCCCATGTAACGACGTGTGCGAAACTTGTAAAAATTGAAGATCTCACCTTGGATAGGTATCTTGAATATGCAATGTGCATCCTCAAGTGTGATTCATATGGCCGCTAAAGTGGAGGCTAAATGTAGCATTCAAAATTATACTCCCTTATAGGTGATAGTATGATTTTACACTTAGTTTGGACCTATTTTAGTAACCCTTTCATTTATGCATTTTTAGCCCTTCCTAAATAGGCCCTAATTCCATTTATTATTCATTTTGAGGCCTATTTTATCATTTTCTGACACTGAAACAAGCATTGAACAAATGCAATCAATCATTAAATTTCCCTTGACTTTGAATGTCCATGAAATTTAGGCCAGGACCTAGTCATCCATCGATGACTAAGTTCTCTTTCTTAGCCAAGACCCAAATTTAATTATGTTGTCGATTTTTTGATCTAATTTTTGGGGAATTAGAGAAATGCCTTTAAATACCTAGTCTTTTCATTATTTCAAAACTAGAACACAAGAGATAACATTCAAGAAAGAAAAATTTAGATTCTTGGAGAAACATTACTTGAGATTGCAAGTCTTCAAGTCCATTTATAGATTTGATCAAGCTTTATCACATGGTTGAAGGTTGAAGTTTATGGAAGAGCATGATGGATTCTAGGATTGGGAGATGCATTTGGCCACTTCCCTCCAGTTAATGAATAGTTTCGTTGGTGCTCTCCTCTTCAAAATTCACTCATTTTGCAGCCTAAAGCAAGGTATCATTGTATTTTCATATTTACTTAGGCTGTTTTGACTTCTCCTTGATTGAATCTTATCATTGTCATATAGGAATCACACTTTGACGCACTTGAGTATGGTTTTTTATATTTAATCTCATAAAAAACTTAGACACACATAAGGTTAGGCCTCACACATTACTTTCTATCAGATATTTGGCTTTTGTTGAGGTGTAATTACCAAAATAGGGGTTTGAGGTTTGATCGAGGCAAGCCCCCATATAGCCACCCAAACAATTTCTTTTTCAAATTTATTGCAGGTACATAAACAAAGAGCAGAAAGAGGGTTACAAGATCAAACTTTGAAGTTTTGAAAAGGCTAGCCAAGACTCAATAGCCATTGGGTGACCCAATTCTTGTAGGCACAACCAAGCCAGTTTTTATGGGTAGGTACACATCAGTCTGCACTTTCGAGATCCACTTGCAAATTACTGTTTCAACTTGATTACTTTTGGGAAATTTTATTTATCATATTAGGTCATATATTTTAATTAGGGAAATCATTCCAAATAATCTCCAATTCAATCTTGAGACTAAACAATATGCAGATCCAAGTCTGATTGAATCATCTTGGAGGTTGAAAGTTAATCTATGTACCTTGATGATTTGCATCCTAATGAAATCCTAGAAATGATGGAGCATTAACCCTAAGTTTTGGAAATTAAAAGTAGGGTATCCACATTTTTATGTTTCAACACTGTATGAAGTACAACCTACATTGATTCATTGATTTGAGATACTTCAACATAGGAACATGATGGATGAGGTAATTGGACTGATTTCACTACATGTTTTAGATAGTCTCTTATTTCATATGGATTCTTACACCTTTCGAAGGGATATGTGGAATATTTTTTTTTTTTTTGGCACCATTAATGAAATATGAGCACTTTAGGTTGAGGATGAATTGAATTTACTTGTACCTAGTTCTTTCCCCTCCATTGAGGACTTCTTTATGAATTATAAGTCTCTCAGATTACTCTTGCAAGGTTGTGGAAAGAATAAAACTAACAAAGAATATGTTTTTTCATGATACTATCTAAGCTTAGAGGGTCATTTTATGTATTCTCTTCCACATTCTACTTTACTATGGATAAATTGGGAAATGATTTTACGATGCCATATTTTGAAGTTTTTTGTGAGCATTTGACTCTTGAATAGGAAAATTTGACTTAGTTTAACTCTATTTCTAGTTCCAAAAACCAAGAATTGGTAGCATAGACATCCAAAGGGAAAGAAAAGAAGAAATGAATTCCTAAGATAGATATTTCATCAAGTAGTGAGCATTCCTCCAAACGATCTCAAAATTTAGAACAAAAACCTCAAACCACTCCTCAAAATGACAAATCTTCTAAGTCTGGTGAGTCTTCCTCGAAGACTAAAAAGAAATTACGTGAAAATTTCAATTTTGATGGTAAAGAGGGACATCCAGTCACTAGATGTTGGAAGAAATTAGAGTCTTTAGAGGAATCTATGTAGCAACATAGCAAATTAGCCCCCAATTCTTCTTCCTCTTATACAAGTGAAGATCATGCTCTTTCTGCATGGGTCTTACCTTCTACAACTACTTGGATACCTGATTTTGGTGCAACACATTATATGAATCATTCTTAGGATTTGGTCTCATCCCTTTCAGATTGCAACAATACATAGATTGCAATAGGGGATTCAACACATCTTTTAGTTTTGGGCTCATGTACTATTCCACTTGATGGTGGTTTTCTACAAGATGTTCTAGTTGTTCTTGATATCTTCACCAATCTTCTTTTAGTGTATCGAATTTTCCAATCTAGCACCGGAAAGGTAGTTGAGTTTACCCCACATGATGTAGCTATTCATGACCTTCATGATCTTGATATTGTTGTGGCTATTGGGAGTGTTGACTCTTCCTCTTGTTTACACCAATTTGATGGTTTTGAGAGCTTAGATAGTTCAATTTCATATTTCATAGCACATGCAAACATTGTAAGATTTGGTATGAAAATTTTGGTCATGTCAATTAAAAATATCTCCAACAAACAAGTACTTAGGAATTGGTGTTAGGTTTCCCTAAGATTTAGTATACCAATGGTGTTTGTCAAGTTTGCGCCCTTGGTAAAGATTACTGGTATTATTTTCCTATAGGTAGAGCCACACATGCTAAGAAAACCTTAGAGTTGGTACATAGTGACCTCATGTCATTTTCCACTTCTTTTTTAGGGGAAAAATATATACTCACATTTATTCATGACTTCTCTAGCCATACATTGGTGTAATTTCTTAAGTACAAAAATGATGTCTTTGATTCTTCAGGAACTTCAAGACATTCATTGAAAAGAAATCTAGTATTTCTATCAGGAGGATACACATAGACGATGGGGGGAGTATGTCAATTAGGATTTTATGGAATTTTATATTGAGCATGGTCTTCAACATCACCTTACAATTCCATATACCCCTCAATAAAATGGTGTTGTTGAGTGAAAGAACACAAATTTATGAGAGATAGCCAACTATATGATTCAATCACAAGACATGGATTCTTATTTTTGGGATTAAGTAGTTATTTGTGACAATTATATTTAGAATTATATGCCTCATAAGGCATTATGACATATGAATCCTAAGGAGGCTTGGTCCCATGACAATCCTGATGTATCTTCATTCAAAATATTTGGTAGTGAGGCTTGGGAATTAATTCCATAAGCTCAATGGAAATCCATGGAGAGGAAAAACCAACCATTCATTTTTGTTGGCTATTGTGAGGATGTTAATTCATACATATTTTTTGATCTTGATTCTAGGGATGTATTATTTATGTGAGATGTCTAGTTTGATGAGTTCTTTCCTTAGATGGACTCTTCATCGCCAAATTTTCTCACTACCTACTACTCTCTCTTCATATCTTGAGGATTTATTATTTCTTGAGGATGAGAATGATGCTTTGACTCTCCCTCCATCTCTAGATATTCAACCCTTACCCAAGTGGGACCACACTACTATTGATGTAGTTGTATCTTTGGTAGGTAAATGTTAAGATTCCTTTTATAATAGTACACATACATCATGTGTTAATATTTTGAGTCATACCATTTTGGATGATCCTCAAAAAAATTTAGATGTGGTTGGTATTCTTCAATGGGATAGTGCTATGGTAGATGAGTATTCTTTATCAATGCATAATAATACATGGGATCTTATTCATCTTCCTAAGAGAATAAACTTGGTTGGATGCAAGTGGGTGTACCATACTAAATATCCTACAAATGGTTCCATTGATAAGTTAAAGGCTCATCTTTTTGCAAAGAGGCTCTCTTAGGTCAAAGGCATTGACTATTCTGAGAACGTTTCCCCAGTTTCCAAGATGAATCTATTTGTCTTGTACTTTCAATTGCATCTTCACAGGGATGAAAAGTATACCATATGGATGTGAAGAGTGCTTACCATTATGGTGATCTTCATGAGGATATTTATATGGAGTAGTCGTATGGTTTTTTTTAAGACTCTTCATTAGTTTGCAGGATTTGTTGTTCATTATATGGTCTCAAATAAGCCCCTCAAGCTTGGCATAAGAATATGAACACTTTTTTGATTTCTTTTAGCCTCACACGATGTCATTTTGATCCTCCAATGTACATTCAATGACATAAGGGTGATCTTTTGATCCTTGTGTTATATGTAGATGATTTGATTCTTATAGGTTGTTCACCCTTCATGATCTAGAGTGTTCAATGAGCTATGATGGAGTATTTTGAGAGGACAGATCTTGGTCTTCTATACTAATTTTTTGGTTTATAGTTTATTCATTATTTGAATGGGATTTCTATTTTTTAGTAGAAGTATGCTCTTTACATGATTGACATATTTGGAATGCTTGATTTCAATCTTGCACCCACACCATTTTTAGTCAAGTGTTGTATTGTCTTCCACTTGTTCTACTCCTTTAGCAGATGCTACATTAAATAGGTAGTTTGTTAGAAATATCTTGTACCTAACACATTCACATCCTAATATTTTTTTTGTGGTTGACATTATCTCTCGATTCTCTCATGATCCAAATGAGAGTCATTGGAAAGCGGCCAGACATATTTTGAGATATATTTAGGGAACCTGATATTATGGTATTCACTATACATCAGAAGATTCTTGAATAGTTGACTTTGTTGCAAGTATGTTTTAGGTGTTGTAATTGATTTCAACAACATGGATTTTGTTGGTTGTCATTGGTGTCAATTATATGAAGGGTTACTAATGATGTTGTCACTGATGTTAGCAAGGTGGAAATGTGTGGTTGGTTGCATATGTTGCAATAAAAATGATTAAGTATAATGTATGAAGTTAGATGTCATGAGTAGCTATAATAGTTGTTTCCTCTTACTCTTTAATGTGTATATGATTCTGTGAATGTTTCATTCATTGTCTATTATTGTAATTTGTATATAAGAATATATTTTAGTTAGTGGATTAGGATAGTGCTCTGAAAATGCTCTAGAGAATGCTCTACATTCCTCTACATTTTAAGATGTGGTCCTATGGTTTGAAGGGTAGTCAGAATGAAGTGTTAATCATGTGTTCTAGTTTTTAGATCATAAATGTTTCCAAAGAAGTTTCTTGAGTAAGCAAAGTAAAGACTATACTATTGCAGTCATGAATGGTTATGAGAATGCTCCACATTTCTTCGTAGTTGTTTTTGTGGTATTTTAGTTTGGAGGAAGTGTTTCTAATGTTTACCTAGTATCTCTCATTGAGTTCTAGTTGCTGAAGTATACCACAAGTTGAGTTGTCAAATTTTTATATTAAGACTTTGCTATTTGGGTTTGCAATATATACATGTTTTGTGTTTGTTTGCTTGTGCCAGTAGAATGTTGCATAAAGTTATGAAAGAAGGGCATGGAAATATTCTTGAATATCATTTGATGCTTGTAATGTGATCTGCATGATGCTAACTTTCTTCTTTGGTACCACTTGTGGTTTAGAGTTAATATTTCAAGGGTTGAGTGTTTGTTGGGTTGACTTAGTGTTCTAAGTTGTTTGCACCAAGCTTTTATGGTGTGAACTAGCATAGGGATGCATGCAGATTTGAAATAGGTCCTACTTATCTCCTGGCTTGGACGAGATTAATTTTCCCTTTCTTACGGATGTGTTGAAGCCAACTCAAATATGGATGTTGCACATTTTATGCTTATACATTTCAGGGTGCTTGACAAGGAGAAACTTTTTGATGCTTGTTGATGGTATAAATGTAAGATCAAGTGTGTGATCAAGAAGTACTAGTGTTCAGTGTGTGATGAATGTAATTTGTTGACAATAGTTCACTAAAGGAAGAGTAATGTGAGTGAATTTTCAGAAAAGTGTTTGTTGTATGCTAGAGGTAGTGAGCCGAAAGAAAAAGTTTAAGTGGTGTGCGAAAGGTAGTGAGTTGACCGAATTGCGTGAATCAGTGTTGGAGGTAGTGAGCCAAAGGTAGAGAGTGTAAAAGTGCTAAATACAATGAGTTAGAGGTAGAAAAAGTGTTGTGGTTGTGATTTTTCATTTGATTCTTCAAAGAGTTGTACTTAGGTTGTAGCCTCATTTTATAAGTGAGCAAGGAGTTGTAAAATTTCTAAGTTAAATGCCTTAAATATATTGTATCTATTGATTCATTTGTGAGGCTGGATTTGGACAATAGCTCCAAGCAACTTTTCTCACCATGGTTTTTCCCCTGTTGGGTTTTCCATGTAATTCTAGTGTTGTGGTTTTGTGCCTTTATTTTTGTATGTGTTATCTGATTAGTGGAAATTATATGTTTTGATTGATAAATTGGATAAATTGAATTGAATTGATTTCAAGGGATATAGTGATTCACCCCTCCTCTCAATATATCTATGTGTTCTAACAATTAGTATCAGAGTTGAGTTTCTTGGTGTAGCCTAACAATTGAAGGTAGATCTTGGTTTAGAACACATGGCTTAGAAGGAGCCCGCTTCTAAGGCACCATAGTTTGATGGGAATAACTATTCCTTCTAGAGTATGAGGATGGATTCCTATCTCACATATCTTGGTTACGATATTTGGAGAGCTACTAAAGATGATTATGTTGAGCCTGCTCATCCTATCTCTAATCCAAATACAAAAAGGGCTCATGAGAATAAAGCTAAAGAAAAGAATGCTATCCTAAGTGGGTTAGATAATTCTAAATTTGTCAAGGTGGTACAATGCAAGACTGCAAAGGAAATATAGGACAAGCTCAAGAATCTCTATGAAGGGAATGATAGTGTCAAACAAGAAAAGCTACAATCATACTAGACATTATTTGAGAATTTGAAGATGAAATAAGAGGAGAATATAGCCAGTTATCTACTCTAGGTGGATGAAGTTTTGCATGGAATCAAAAGTCATAGAGAACACACAACTGACTCTGTGGTGGTGAAGAAAGTTATGAGAAATCTCCCTTAGAGGTTTGACTCAAAATTATTTGCAATTGAAGAAGCCAAGGATCTAATAAAGCTTACCATGGATGAATTGTTTGGATATCTCACAACCTATCAAATGAGGAATGGAGTTTAGAGTTCTCACAAAAGAGAAGCTGCATTCAAATTTGTGAAGAAAGAAGTAGCTTCAGGATCACCTAGTGATTATGATGAAGAAGAAAACTTTTTGAGAAAGCTAAAGAAAGGATTAGACAAATATAAAGGTAAATTACCATTCAAATCCTTTAATTGTGATAGAATTTGTCACTATGCTTCTAAATTTCCATTTAAAGAGAATGAAAAAACAAAAAGGAATTCTAGAGATAATTTCAAGAAGAATCTTCTCTCTAGAGAAGAATATTGCTCCTCCGATGAAGGAGACGATTGCACATCAGAAGATGATGTAGATGAATCCCTATTCATGGCCTTTGTGATCCCAAAAAGTTCAAGAAAATAATTGTATGAAGAAGAAGGCAAAGTTCATTTTGAAGGTGAGCTTGTTTCTGCTCTAGAAGATCTTGATTATGCAAGGAAAGAGAACAAAAGGAAAAAGGACCGGATTGAAGCTAAAATAAGAGAATGCAAGAAGCTAGAGAAGGAGATCCTGTTACGCAAAAAGGAGCTAGAGAAAGCTATGTCTAGAAGTCAAGAAGTTGTTATCAAACCCAAAGAAATATCTCATCATGCAAGTAGATCATCCACAAATAGGTTTAATCATGCATTTTTGGTTGTTTCATTTGAAATAAGTATGGACACAAGACTATAGAGCACAAATCTGAAATGAATGAAATCAATTTTGTCAGTAGAAATTTTCTTGCTTCTCTAGTAGATGTTAAATTGACATGTCAGATCTACAAAAATGTTGGGCATATAGAAAAATTATGCAAGAGTGATTCTGCAAAAGAAAAATTCAAAAGATAGCTGATGTTGATCAAGACAAGGAAACAAGAAAAGAAAATTCAATGGTTGTGCAAACAATATTTCATGCTCACAGATAATAAAATATCTAGATAATTGACAGTAGGTGTTCAAGTCACATTACTGGTGACAAAAGAAAGTTCATCAAATTGGTTAAATGGAATGACAATTCAATAAATTTTGGAGATAATTCATCAACAAGGATATGTGGAAAAGGCACTATGAGTATTGATGGAAAATTTAAGTCTAAAGGTGTTTTCTATGTTGAAGTTCTTAAGAATAATATTCTTAGTGTAAGTTAGATGTGTAGAAAAGGATATAGTCTTTTATTAAATGAGAAAGGATGTGAAATCAAGAAAGAAAAGTCTAGAATATTGGTGGAAAAAGGTTATGTTGAGTAAATGTGTCTCAACCTTGCAATTATATAAGGTACTATTGATATGTCTGCGATAGGGGGGAGTGGAGGGATCTACCCACTATGAGGGGTATGGGGGGATCATTCCCCCTGATTGGGGGTTCAAGGGTAGTGCGCCTCGATGATGGATCAGGGGTAGCACTCTCAAAAGGAAAAAAATATTTATATTTTATTATTGTAAATCTAGACCGTTCATCATTATGTCTCATATTTGACAAACAATATTTTATTAGTTTGACTTGCCCTAGAAGGCAACCCTATTTTATGACATTATTGTATTACGACAGTTTATTGTGATGTATTATGAGAGTTTGATAGCGGTCGTGTGCCTTTGGATCTCTAGTTGGTGATACTCTTGTGAGAAGCTTTCTCTTCAAGTATATTGTAATATTTGTGATTTCTAAATAATACATTGTTCAGATTTTGGTGTGTGGGGTGTTTCTCCTGAAATGGTTTTCCTCACGTAAACCATTAAGTTGTGGTATGCTTGATATTTATTTTTATTTCTATTTAATTTTCTGTAACTGATAAAGATCTATAATTTTTTTTCATTATTATCCTCCCATGAGCAGTGTAGGAAGTTGTTATGCTACCTTAGCTTCCTTAAAAGTGGTATAAGACCTTGATCACCTTTAGTTTTAGTCGTGGGTTGGGTTTTTTGAACTAATCCAATTTTGAGTGGAGTTTGTGTAGAATAATCTTTGTGACCTTGTTGTAGGAATTTTTAGATGGAAAGTTCATTAGGGAGAATAGAGGTGGATAAATTTTTTGGAAATAATTTTGAAATGTGGAAGTTGAACATGGAAGATCTATTGATAGATTGAGATTTGTGGTATGATGTTGATGATAATGTTTCAAGGCCTATGGATCTTACTCAAGCTACTCAATATGATGTCATGGACCATAAAGTCAAGGGTCTAATCAAATTGTGCTTGACAGACTCTATTTTAATGAATGTCCATGAAGAGACCTCTGCACACAAACTATGGAAGAAATTTGGTGAGATGTATCAAGCCAAATATTTAGTGAACAAAATTTTCTTGAGGAAGAAATTATACTCCTTGAGAATGGAAGAGGGTGGATAAATCACAGACCACCTAGAAGCATTCAATATGTTGGTGGCTCAATTGGAATTAGTTGGTGTCAAAATGGAAGAGAAATGTCAGATCTTGCTTTGTTCTTTGCCTGATTTGTGGGATTCTCTTGTTATGGCTATTGGGAGTACGTATGTTATATTGAAGACTGAAGATGTGGTGGGTTATTTTCTTTCTAAAGAGATGAGGAGGAAGGTATCCATTAGTTCCAAAGAGGCCCTAAATGTTCGTGGAAGACCTAAGGAAAAAGGAAAGAAGAATGAGAAGTGTGAAAAATCCAAGTCTAAGGGGAGATTTAAGTCTTCTGGAAAGTCCAAAGTTGTTTGTTGGAATTGTGGTAAGCTTGGACATGTTTGTAAGGATTACAAAGAAGAAAAGAAGAAGAAAAATAAGAAATTTGATTTTGATTTCGTTTGAGAAGGAAGATGGTGATGCATTCATTACAACTCTGGCAACTCCTGCAGGTAATGATGCATGGTTAATTGAATCAGGTGCATCTTTTTATATGACCTTTAATAGAGATTGGTTTTTTGAATATGAATAATTTGATGGAGGTAAGGTGTACTTGGGTGATGATTCTTATTTAAATATTGTTGGCTATGGTAAAGTTAAAATTAGGTTTCTTGATGGTAGAATAAAAATGATTAATGTTGTGATGCATATCCCTGGGTTAGCAAAAAATTTGTTATTTGTAAGAAAACTAATAGATGCAAGTGTGCAGGTAGTATTTTTTGATGCAAGATGAAAGATGGTTAGAGGTGCTATGGTGATTTTTAGAGGTGTCAGATATGGCACATTGTATAAGCTTGATGCATGCATTGTTGAGAGCAATAGTAATTCCATGAAAAGAAAGTCTGTGAAAGAAGTGAGAGTTCCACCTTTAGTAGATGGTCATGGATTTTGGATACCTAAGGGTGCTCTTTCTTTTGAATCAAATTTACTTGCAAAGAAAACTATGTTATGGCACCAGAGACTTGGCCATATTGGAGAAAAAGGTCTAAGGACCTTGAAAAATAAAAATCTCGTTGGAGGTCTATTTGATTGTAATCTTGAATTCGATTTCTATAAGCATTGCATTTATGGAAAACAAAACTACTTTCATTTTTACTCAAGTTCTCGTAAATCTTGTGGTGTATTGGATCTTATTCATTCTGATGTGTTTGGTCCTGTTGATGTTCCTTCAATTGGAAAATCCACATATTATGTTTCATTTATTGATGATGTTGGAAGAATGAAGAAGGTTTCCTCTAGTTTGTTATCATTGATGCCAACATTGGTTGGTAATTGACTATGTAAGTTGTGCATCCATGTTGATCTAGTATTTTGGTTTGTAAATCTTCTCAATAAAAGGGAATTCTATGAGCTTTTGAAATGTTTCTTAGGAATGTTAGTTATAGGTATAAACAAGTTTTCAACATGTTTGTGTGATTCGATTGAGCAATCCAAGTAAAAAATGTTCGGTATTCTTTTGGCTGACAAGGTTTATCTTCTATGATCCTCTTTAGGTCCGAGCTGACCTAATGTTTGGATAACATGTTTTTCTTTTTTGCACCAAAAGGAATTTTGTATTAAGCTAACAGGACTTTTAAATTTTGAGTGTTCCCTCAATTAGTTCAACCTAATTGATAAAGGAAGTTATGGATGTGTATATATGTATGGTGGGCAAAGGAAGATGTGTTTGGGATAGATATGCGTGTATGGAATGTGAATGCTACAACAAGTACAATTGTGTGAAGTTATTGATAGTGTTTGTACACCTACACTCAGAGTAGAAATTTGATATTTCTAGAGCATAATCAGAACTATTTTCAACACTTTGTAGGTGCACTTATTCAGTTCATTTTGGAAGTGAACCACAACTTTTGTATCTTGGTAATAAGCCATATTTTTTATTCAGGCTGTGAGCCTTTCAAGGAAAGTGATTCTTGGTAGTGAGCCCTTTAATATCTTATAACTAGTTATAATATATGTAGACACCCAAAATTGTCCATGTCATAATATTACCTAGTCGATACATGACCTTGTAAGACATTTTGTAATATTTTATCCTAGGTCATTACATTATCCCACTTATCCCATTTATTCCACTTAATCACCTTCCCAATTAATTAAATAAATCTCATTTATTTAATTAATTCCCCCTTCACATGTCTCAAAATAATTCAAATTAAATATTTGAATTAATCCCTCACTTATTGTCACATTGCAACATGTGTCACATGACTAGAACTCTTCACATGCATAAATAATTTAAATAATTTAATTATTTAAATTATGAGATTCCCACTCACATCCTATTTTTACCCCCATTCATTGTGCATCATAGGCATCTTTTCTCTCCAAATAAATAAAAGAATCCCACTTATTTCCTCACATCTTAATTTTAGCCTCATGTCATAACCCACTTAATGTGCATCATAGGCACTAAAATAAACTTTTAATCCTAGCCATAATATCACAAATTTGACTTTTAATCTTGGCCATTGAATTAAATCAGCCTTCTCCTATAAATCAAGTCTTTCACAGGTCATTTGGGGGAATCTTCTTCTGGCATCCTCACTTTGCCAAAATTTCTCTCAATATTCTTATCTATCTATCTCTTTTTCTTTTATCATATCCATCTTATCGTTATGCTATGAAAATGAGCAATCAACATATCAATAATCAAACCTTCAAAATATTGCATTCTCATGCAGGTGGAGAAGAGAAATGAAGATAAATCAAATCTAGCTTGGAGATCGGTTTGCTTTGCTTTCTTATTTTGATTTTCATGCTAGTTTGTGCTCTATTATTCTTGTTAGGGTTTTTTATTATAATTTATTTATGCATTTTTTCTCTAATATTTTTACTCTAACTACAATATATTGTGAGATAATCCTCACCATGGTTTTTCCCACTTTGGGCTTTGCACGTAAAAATCTCGGTGTTGATATGTTATGATCTTTTTTATGTTTTGGTTCACTATTGCAATTAGATGTGGATTCATAATTGGATGGTTAATAATTAATTTCACTAGCACAATACTGATTCACCCCCCTCTCAGTATTTAATGGTTGGAAAATACTATTCTATTCCTCTGGAAGAAAACTCCATATCTGAAGAGATCAATGTTTCCCTTGAGGAATTGGACAAAAGAAAGGATGAGAAGGAAACTTTGAAAGGAAACCTGAAGGAAGCAAATGATTGCATCAGGAAACTGAGAGAGTAGATCAAAAAGTTCAAGGATAGACATAAAGAATTTAGTGATTAGTTGAATAATGCTAATGAGGATATTACCAGATTGAAAGTGCAAGTAAAAGAAAACAAATGAGTTGAGGAATTTTAGAAAGATGAGATCCAAAATAAAATTATTGAATGTACAAAGCTTGAACAAGAAGTGGTAACCCTAAGAGCTGATCTAGAAAAAGTGAAAGCTCATGAAGAAAAGTTCAAGACAAGTTGTAGAATGCTTGATGAGTTGATTAAATATTAGAAACCTGCTAAGGATAAAAGTGGTCTTGGATTTGAGGAAGGACAATGCTCAAAGAATAAATTGGTTCTCAACAAAGTGGACAATCTAAGGAAATTTCAAGGCAATGCTTATCAAAACAAGAATCAAAGGAATGATATGCGAAGGATTCCCATTCGATAGCCTAATGCTCAAATGTACCCATATTTTAATGGTTTTTGTTTCTCATGCAATAAATTCGGACATAGAGCAACAAAACGTAGAAGTAGGATGAACAAGAATAGAATGCGTCAAAATGTTGGGTTATTTTCTAGACAATGCTATGTTTGTAACAAATTTGGACATAGAGCTACAAGATGCAAAAACCAGATGATGATGAACAAATTTAATGTTAGTAGAAGAATTCAGTCTTCTCAAGGCTACTATTACACATGCAATATCTTTGGACACAAGGATAATCAGTAAAGTTGTGTTACACTTGTAACAAACCAAGACATATCTCAAAATTTTGTAGGAGTAAAGTTGGGAAGAAACCTAACCAGAAACAAAAGAACAAGCCTGTGAACAAGGTAGAACCCAAAGAAGTAAGGAAAGAAATGGAAAAAAAATGGGGAAAAAAAGAAGAACTTGAGAACAAGGATGAATTAAATAATCCTGTATCTGCATCCAATGCAGATACCTCTTTCGAGAATTGAACCCAATATTGGCTTCAAGAGAGTAGTCATAGAAAAATCCAACAAGCCCCCAATATATGAGGTATCATGCGATGACACAATGCTAAGTGATGTGAATCCTTATTTTGAAGGAATTGGAGAAAATTCTGGTAGAAATTAAGCAAATCAAATGTATTGCGGAGCTCTTCTTAGTTTACAGTATGTTCTACAATGTGATTGGAAAATTTAATACAAAATTAGGGAAAAAATCATAAATAATAAAGCAATAGACTAAGTTAAGGATAAACACATTTGGAAAAATTGGAAGAAGTAGTGCAAGATGAAGTGAGATTGAAGGCGATTCAGAGCATTGTACATCAAAATCCTAGTTCTCGACAAGTAGAAGAAGGTATTCTATGGTATCTGAATTCCTTGATTTTTAAAAGTTGAAGGAACTCTTTGTTAAGTTTATTCAAATTTGTTTGAGGAATATGGCCACTCCTACTGTTATGGAAATTTTTGAAAGGCCCCAACCAAAGTTCAGAATATTCTCATGGAAAGTATATGAGAATGATCCAATGGGTGCATTCTCACACATTACAAGTCATGTGCTACCCATTGAAGATCCAAGAACATACATCCATGGGAAGCTCAAAGAATTTGATCACCAAGAGTTGAAGGACTTGTGGGACAATGAGTTGATTGATGACTTACTACTCAAGGAAAAATATGAAAATCTAGTTTGAATGAATCTGAACATTTGGAACTAGTTTCTAAACTTTTTCAGTGAGAGAGGCAAAATTTATCAGGTTGACCCTCAGTAGGGTTCACAACAATCTTGTGTGGATTAATGAACCAGGGGTTATCAACAAATAGGCGATTCAAGTTGTTACTAGTCTTTGTGACACTAGTTCTATTCCAATTCTAAAGGTAGTGAAAAATGATGAGGTCACAAGGCTAACTAGTGCTAAGTTTGACATGAGAGCCTTAACCACAAAGTCTATCACAAACCCTGTTGTCTAGTATGTTGCCATTATGATTGGGAAAAAGGTCTACTTCATGAATAGAGAAAATTCAATATCGGCCATGACAATTCACACAACTTATGAATTGGTGGTGAATGGAAAGGAGCTTGATCTCTGTGAGCTAGTGAGGTTGAAACTTATGGAAAACCTAAGTATGACAAAGGCAAAGAAACATGTCTTTAAATTTGACACTTTAGTTGTTTGTTTGTTATCCTATTTTCTAAGGGAGTTACCAGGAAGAAAGAACATAGTATGGGATAACACTAGACTGATTTCTCATTAGATTTGTGATCATCTACATTTTCTAGGAAATTTTAGGTCACATAAAAATTCCCTAACTGCTTTCTTTGCAGTCTTTCAGAATGAAATGCATGAAAGAAATAGGATTCCAAGGAGTTTGGTGAAGAAGTATGAGAAGGAGATAAAATTTCTTGTGTCTACCAATGAATGCATCATTGAGGTTGTAGAACCATAATTCGATGGATTGAACCTTTGGGATATGAGATTGAAGAGAAGATGGTAGAAAAGTACATTGAGATTCTGTTGGCTAGTCCTAAGCACCATTCACTACCTAAGCTCGGTACATATGAGGAGAAATCTACTGAAATTCATTTGGAGGCTGCAACACCTGAAAGAAGAAAGAAAGTCGAAGCTTTTTTCCAAGACATAGCATATAATAAGGAAGATATTTAATAGTTGAAGGAGGTCCTTGATAAAAGGAAATCCAAATCTACTGAACTACCCTCTTGACCCAGAAAGTCAAGAAGACTATCTTCTTGTGCTACCCTAGCACCTATTTTTAATTTTGCCACCCTCGGTGGTGCTTATGTTGAGAAAGGGAAAAGGAAAGAATAAAGTGTCCCTGCATCTATTGATGTTACTAGCCCTACCGGTCCTAGTACTAGGGCATCTAAGAAGAAGGAAATACCTGTTGTTGCACCATCTACTTCTTCAGGAAGAAGAAGGGTAAAAGAAAAATCTCATAGGAAAAGGAGTCTGAGTGATACTGTTGAGGAAGAAATTACACCTAGTTTAGAAGAGGAGCGTCAACTGAAAAGAAACATAAGAGGTAGTACCTCTGGTGAAGAAGCCAAAACTAGTATTGTTGTCTCTATAGATGAAGTCAAAGGAAGAGGAGGATGCCAACCGAATACATGTGCACACAAAGAAGAATGAATAAGGCTCATCTGATCTTATGGAGAACATGCCTAGTTCTCCTCTAGTAAGTAATCATCCACCCTTGGTTCTTGGAACCTTAGTGAACAATATGATTGACAATGATCTTATATCAACTGTTGAATTATATGATGAGGCTAATGATAAAGGGGAAGAAACCATCATAAATGCCTTTTCTCAGAACATAGTTATCTTTAACATAAAAATGGATACCATATAGTCAAAAGTTATTGAAAATGTGTGGAATGAGTTAGTACTTAGAAGGCAATATGATTTAAATGTCAAAGATAAGATGATAATTTAAGCCTTAAAATATGTTAGTTAAACTTGTTTAGAGATGGAAGTTGAAAATCTATTGAAATAATGTTCTACATTATTTAGAGTCAAGCAGAGAGTCATGTTAATGACTAAAGAAGATGACTATGTTGAAAAAGTAAGGCAAGGAACTTAGGATGTGATTAGGAAATTAGTAAGGAGCTATGGGACAAGAGCCAGTTCTTTGTATCACATTGCTTAGACTCAGGAACATGCTACTGTTGTAGAAGTTATGGATAACCTAGTCCTGGAGATTGTTGATGAGACACTTGGTGCTCTGAAAAAACCTGCCCCTCAGATGGACATAGATGAAACTACAAGTAAGAGATCTAATGACCATCATAAAGATCAACCTGGTGAAAAGAGAAAAGAACATCAAGAATCCATCGAGAACAAGGAAGATAAAAACAAAGATGAAAGTGAAGGAAGTAGAGATAAAAAGAAAAATAATGAAAACAATGATTAAGACATAAGGGAGAAAGAAAATAGATATAAATCCTTTGGAAAGTCATCTGGAGAAGAAAAGGAAAAAGAAGAAGAAGAAAAATAAAAGGAAAAAGAAAAGAAGAAAGAGGAAGATAAGAAAGCCATTCTAGCTGAAGGTAAAATTTCCAAAGGCCTTGAACCATCAAAGCCATCCAGAGAGTCATCTAGAAGTACTCTTAAAGGTCTTCTTTCAAGATAATTTTTAATCCATCCTGTGCGTCCACCTCAGCTAGTCAAGCTACCATCTCACCCAGGTTATGTGGATTTGACAAAGATTACATCAAGTGAAAAAATTAAGCTAAGTGACACTTTTCTCAGATCTATCACATAGGAGGCTACAGAGTCATATCAAAAGGGTAATGATTTTATAAATGAAGCTATCAAAGCTCTACAAAAGAAAAACCTCGATGTTACTTCATAAAACTCTTTAGCTCTGATTGAAAATTTGAGGCTTATAGTTGATTATGTTAAAGAGTACACATCTAATCTTAAGATGTAGACCACAAAAGAAGTAGTTGAGTTTGTTAGAGAAAAGGTTGTTGTTTCTCCAATAAAAGTGTACAGTTGCACGTGATGAGGATTTTCAAACCTTGAAAGAGGTAAGAGAATGTGATGAGGAAGCCTAGCTACTATTTGTTTACTACATGAAATGGCTAGAAGCCACTCGAGGTATCAAGGATGTAATGTACTCAATTGAGTCTCAACTTGTTGATATCTCCAGAGATTATAAGATTGTGAGTGATAGAAACTATGTTAGATGGATTTCTATTACAGATCTTTAAAATAAGTTTTTCATCTTGTAGAGGTAGAAAGAAGAGGCTATGAGGCGGTGTTCCTAGCTTGGAGATCTGGTTATGTCTAGACATGTTACTATATCAAATGCTCTAATGGAAGTAGAAAAACTTGAGAAAATGAACATTTCTCCATCCATCCCAGAAGAAGGAGAATAATGCTTGGAGGAAATAGAATCTATGCATAAAATTTTTTCAAGGCCAAAGGAGTCTGGGATGATGGAAAGCCTACTTGAGAAGTGATTCTCAAAGAGTTACAAGGTGCTCCCAGTTCCTAATTTGAAGTTTTCCCCGATCCTTTTTCCTTGATGCCAAAGGCAGAGAAGAGGAGATAAGTTATGTCTATTTTTGTACATATGTTAGGGGGAGTTGAGCATAATGTCTATTCAAGGCAAGTTTCATTTTTTCTGGCACATGTTGCCATCAATGAAAAAGGGGAAGATTGTTGGAAGAATGAAGAAGGTTCCCTTCAGTTTGTTGTCATTGATGCCAACATTGGTTGGTAACTGACTAAGTAAATTGTGCATCCATGTTCATCCAATATTTTGTTCCAGAAATATTCTCAGTAAAAGGGAATTCTATGATTTTTTGATATGTTGCTCAGGAATGTCAGTTACAAGTATAAACAAGTTTTTAGTGTGTTTGTGTGATTCAGTTGAGCTATCCAAGTGATAGAAATTCAATATTATTTTGACCGACAAGGTTTATCTTATGTGTATTCCTCTTTAGGTTTGGGCCAACCTAACATTTGGATAACACTTTTTTTTGTGCGCCAAAAGGAATTTTGTATTAAGCTGACAAGAATTTTGAATTTTAGGTGTTCCCTCAATTAGGCCGACCTAATTGATAAAGGAAGTTATGGTTGTGTATATATGTATGATGGAAAAAAAAGATATGTATGGGATAGATATGTGTGTATGGAATATTAATGCTATGATAAGTATAATTGTGCGAAGTTACTAATAGTGCTTGTACACCTACACCTAGAGTAGAATTTTGATATTTCTAGAGCATAATCAAAACTATTTTCAACACTTTATAGGTGCACTTATTCAGTTCATTCTGGAAATGAGCCACACCTTTTGTATCTTGGAAATAAGTGATATTTTGTTTTCAGGCTATGAGTCTTTCAAGGATAGTGAGTCCTGGTAGTGATCCCTATAATATTTTATAACCAGTTATAATATATTGTGAGCTAATCCTCATCGTGGTTTTTCCCACTTTGGGTTTTCCACATAAAAATCCTAGTGTTGATATGTTATGATCTCTTTTATGTTTTGGTTCACTGTTGCAATTAGATGTGGATTGAGAATTGGATGGTTAATAATTAATTTCACTAGCAGAATACTGATTCACTCCCCCCTCTCAGTATTAGGTGTATTCAACAAATGATTATAGTAGAAGGACATGGGTATATTCTCTAAAGAGTAAATCTGAAGTTTTTAGTCGATTTAAAGAATTTAAAGTAATGGTTGAATTAAAAACTAGAAAGAAAATAAAATGTTTGAGGATTGATAATGGTGGTAATTTTTTCTCTAATTATTTTGATAAATTATGTAAAGATTATGGTAGTCATAGACAAAAGACAACTACATATTCTCCACAATAGAATGGAGCTGCAAAAATAATAAACAGGACACTGATGGAGAAGGCTAGGAGTATGTTGAGTGGTGTTGGTCTAGAACAAATGTTTTGGGATGAAGCTGTTGCTATCGCTTGTTACCCGATTGATAGGTCTCCTACATTAGATCTTGTTGATAAGATGCGTATAAAGGAATAGTTGAGTCACAAGCCTTCATTAAGACATCTTAGAGTTTTTGGTTGTAAGGCATATGCACATGTGCTAAAGGAGAAGTGAAAATTTTTGGAGAAAAAGGCTATGAAATGCATCTTCATTAGATACAATTATGGTGTGAAAGGATACAAGCTTTGGGATCCTGTTGCACAAAAGGTAATACATAGTAGAAGTGCTATTTTTAGAGAAACTAAGCCTTCTTCTATTACATTGCAGCCAAAGCAAAGTAAACAGGAAGATGTGATTCAATTTAATTCTACACCTAAGAAAGTTGAATCAAGGTCCATGGATAGACAAGAAGTTGAGGAGAGCTCATATAGCTCCGAATCTTCAGAAGAGGAGGAAGAACCTCCAACTCAGTTTGTTTGTAGGCCTACAAATCATAGACAACCACCTGAAAAGTATTCACCTAATGATTAGAGATGTATTTTTTCTTTGAATACTAACATGGATGAACCCAAATCGGTAAAAGAGGCATTAGGTATGAATGGTGCAAAATCCTGGAAGATTGCTATGGATAAAGAAATGACAACTTTGAAAAAGAATGATACATAGGATCTTGTACCATTTCCTAAAAGAAGAAAATGTGTTGGTTCCAAGTGGGCATTCAAGAAAAAGATTGGTTCAAATGGAAGTATTGAGAAGTACAAATCAAGGTTGGTTGCAAAATATTACTATCAAGTTGAGGGTGTTGATTATGGTGAGACATTTTCTCCTTTTTCAAGGAAATGAAATCCATTAGATTTTTGCTTTCTATTGTTGCTGCTTATGATTTAGAGGTTGAGCAAATGGATGTGAAAATTGATTTTCTTCATGGTGACTTAGAGGAGGATATTTATATGATATAGCTAGAGTACTACATGGTGAAAGGTAAAAGTAATTTGGTTTGAAAATTGAAGAAATATTTGTATGGCCTAAAATAGGGTCCTAGGATGTGGTACCAAAAATTTGATACATATGTGTTGATTTTGGGATTTGAGAGTTCTAAATCAAATCATTATGTTTATTATAAAAGTGATGGTGGTTGCTTCCTATTTATTGCATTATATGTTGATGGCATGATATTTATTGGTAGAGGGAGAGGTATGATTTTAGAACTGAAATCTCAACTTTCTACTAAATTTGAAATGGAATCTCTTGTTAAAGCTAAACACATTATTGGGATAGAAATTAAAAGAGATAGATTGAACAGAAAGTTATGGCTTGGCAAAAAAAAGTATGTCAACTCAATTTTACATAGGTTTGATATGCAAAATTGTAGACCATTGTGTGTTCCTATTTCAGCTAGAACAAAGTTATCTATTTTAGATTGTCCAACATCCCCATAAAATATAGAAGACATGAGTAGAGTGCCTTACCAGAATGCAGTTGGAAGTTTGATATATGCTATGGCTTGTACTAGACCAGAAATTTTCCAAGCTATGGGAGTTATTTCTAGATATATGTCTAATCTCGGTAGAGTTCATTGGGATGTAGGTAAAAGAGTCTTCAAATATTTGCGTAGTACCTTAGATTATTCCTTGTGTTATCATAGTAATATGATTGAAGATGATATTTCCCTTGATATTCATGGTTATGTGGATTCAAATTGGGTAGGTGATGTTGATAGTAGATGATCCACCAGTGCTTATCTATTTACTTTATTTGGTGGTGCAATCAGTTGGGTGAGTAAGAGACAAGATGTGGTTGCTTTGTATACTACTGAAGCAAAGTATATCAAAGCTACTCATGCTTATAAAGAAGCCATTTGGAAAGTAAGAGACTATGTTCAGATATTGGAACTAAAAAAGGTGGAGTAAAAATTTATTACAATAGTCAGAGTGTGATATGTCTAGCTAAGAACCTGGTATTTCATGCCAGTACCAAGCACATTGATGTGCCTTATCATTTTGTTAGAGATATGGTCAATGATGGTAGGGTTAAGTTGGTTAAGGTAGAGACTTTGAAGATTTTTTTTTATTCATTAACTAAGCTTGTGAGCAAAGAGAAGTTCAAATGGTGTTCAGAGATTATGGGCCTTTAGACCCCTAGCCTTTAAGAGATGATGTTTTACACCCTCCCGTTTCTTTTGCAAGGTGTTCCTAAAGTGGGAGATTTGTTGAGTAAATGTGTCTCAACCTTGAAATTATATAAGGTACTATCAATGCATAAAGTACTATTGATATGTCTACGAGGGGGAAACCCCCCCGTGAAGGGTTTGGGGGCTCGAGGGCAGTGCCCCCGAAAGGAAATTTATATTTATATTTTATTATTGTAAATGTGGACCATTCATCATTATGTCTCATATCTGATGACCAATATTTTATTAGCTTGACTTGCTCTAGAAGGAAACCCTTTTTTATGAGGGTATTGTATTATGGCCATGTGTTGTGATGTATTATGATAGTCTGATAGTGGTCGTGTGGCCTCTGGATCTTTGGTTGGTGATACTCCTGTGAGAAGCTTACTCTGCAAGTATATTGTAATCTTTGTGATTTTGAATAATCTATTAGGCGGATTTTGGAGTGTAGGGTTTTTCTTCTGAAAGGTTTTTCCCCACATAAATCATTGAGTTGTGGTATGTATGAGATTTGTGTTTATTTTTATTTAATTTTTTTTAACTAATAAAGATGTGTAAATTTTTTACATTATTCTCCTCTCATGATTAGTGTAGGAAGTTATTCTGCTACCTTAGCTTCCTCATAGGTTCAAGGACTAAAGGAAATTTATACAACCTTAAGGGAGTGAATGAAAGAAACTGTATTCTAGGACGAAAAAATGAATGTTGGTTGTGGCATAAGAGGATGGGACACATCAAATTTGATAACCTTGTGAAAATCAATTCCATGCATGCAGTGAGAGACATGCCAATGATTGTCAATCCTAAAAGCACCATATGCAAAAAATGTCACATTGGGAAGTAGACAAGGACAAGGTTCAAGACCAAAAAGTATTCTACTACTAGGCCTTTTGAGCTAATTCATATCGATTTGTGCAAACCAACAAGAAGAAAGAGTCTTCAAGGTGTTCAAGGTACTTTATGTTACTCATTGATGATTTCTCTAGAATGACATGGGTTACATTCTTAAAAGAAAAATAAGAAGCTTTTAGTAGATTTAAGATCTTTAAATCAATGGTTGAGGATGACATGAATTCTAGAATCAAGTTTCTAAGATATGATAGAGGTGGTGAGTTTACAATCACGTGAGTTTTAAGAATTTTGTGAAGAGCATGGGACAAGGAGACACTATTATACTACTAGAACTCCTTAGCAGAATGAAGTAGTAGAAAGAAATAATAGAACAGTTCAAGAGATGGCGAGAACAATGTTGAATGAAGATAATTTGCATAATTCGTATTGGAAGGAAGCAGTTCATACCATATCTATATCCTTAATAGAGGTTAGCTAAGAGTGGATAGAACTAAAACTCCCTATGAGCTTTGGTATGACAGACTGACTACTGTCAAATATTTCAAATTTTTTGGAAGAAGATGATTTATTAGGAGAGATGAAGAAGGATTGGGAAAGTTTGATTCAAGATCAGATGAAGGAATTTTTCTTGGGTATTCAACTAGAAGAAAATCCTATAAATACTACAATAAAATATTGAGGGTGGTTGAAAGTGAAAATATCAGAGTGGATGAATAATTTCATCAAAACACACATGAGCATGCAGATTTTTGGACTGATGAATCTACTTGTATAGAGGAAGAAGTTGCTGAAAAAGAGGAAGCTTAAGAGAAAATCCCTAAGGCTCCTACCAAGTATGTTCAAAGGAATCATTCAAAAGATTAGATCATTGGGGACAAGAATGAAGAAGTACAAAAAAGAAAAAGGTTTGAGAAAGAAAATGAATAGGTGAATTTTTGTCTGTTGTCAAGAATAGAGCTAAAGACTTTTCCTGATGCTAGAAAATATGAAGGATGGATTCAAGATATGGAAGAAGAATCAAAATTGGGAATTGGTTCCAAGGCATGTGGACAATAATGTAATTGGAATAAAATCAATGAAGATGGAGAGGTTGTAAGGAATAAATCAATATTAGTTTACAAAGTATATTCACAAGTGGAAGGAATTGACTTTGAGGAAATATTTTCTTCGATGGCAAGAATGGAGGCCCTAAAAATGTTTCTTTTATTTTCTATGCACAATAAATTTAAATTTTATTAGATGGATGTGAAATATTCCTTCTTGAATGGTGAGTTAGAAGAATTTTACATAGAATAGCCTGATAGATTTCAACTATCAAAAGATTCGGGAATGGTATACAAACTCAAGAAGGCTTTGTATGGTCTCAAAAAATCCCCTAGGGCTTGGTATGCAAGATTGGATAGGTATCTATATCAGCAAGGATTTAAGAAAGGTATCATAAATAGTTATTTATACATCAAAGTAGAGGATGAAAATATTCTAATTATTGTGGTATTTTTTGATGATATGATCTTTGGATGAAATGATAAAATGTGTAAGAGGTTTACTGAAGAAATGCAAAAGGAATTTGAAATGTCTATGCTAGGTGAGTTTTCATTTTTTATTGGACTTCAAATTTCACAGTTAGATAATGTTATCTTTATCTCTCAAGAAAAGTATGTTATAGAATCACTAAAATTTTTTGGTATGGAAGATTGTAAACCTATGAGCACTCCAATGGTAACTGGTTTCCATTTGAGTAAATGATGTCTCACCTATGACTGATCAGAATTTATATAGGTCTATGATTGGAGACCTTCTTTATTTAACTACTTCAAGGTCTAATATAATGCAACTTGTTTGTTTAGTTGTAAGATTTCAAGCTGATCCCAAAGAAACTCATGTAAAATCTATCAAGATGATTTTCAAATATTTGAAGAGAACTCTAGATTATGGATTGTGGTATCAAAAGGGTAATGGATTTTCTTTAAAAAATGTTATACTAATGTTGATTAGGCTGGTAGTGTTGATGAAAGAAGTACCAGTGGTGGAGCTTTATTTTTGGGAGATAGATTAGTCTCTTGGTTTAGTAAGAAATATGACTTAGTGTCCTTATCAACAACAAAAACAAAATATATTGGTGTGACATCCTACTGCACTCAAGTGTTGTGGATGAAGAAAATTTTGAACGAAATCAAGGTGATGTATGATGAGCCTATTCTAATTCTATGTGGTAATATAAGTACCATCAATATTTTAAGAAATCTAGTGATTCATGCAAGAACCAAACACAATTCTATCAAGTATCACTTCTTAAGAGAGAAAGTTGTTGATCAAGAAGTAAGGTTGGAGTATGTGACCACAAAGGAACAAATTGAAAACATCTTCACAAGGGAAATTTTAAAGGATACATTTGAGTATCTTAGATAGAAGCTAGGGGTTGTTACCCCTCCATCTAACTAGATGCATAATTAGTGCATCTGTTCAAGGGGAGAAATTCAAGACACGTTTTTATCCCTCGATTGATGAAGCCTGCCTGTAAAGGGGAGCAGGTAGAATAATGTTGAAGGTTATGTAGACAATGGGAGATTATATGCTATGGCAAGCTTGACTGAAGACCATTAGCCTTTTGTCCTTGATGTCAAAGGGGGAGAGATAGAGAAAAATATAGAGCATGGGGGAGATAGTGTATATCTTATTGGTGTTTCTCTCGTTGGTGTTTCCATCAATGCCAAAGGGGGATATTGTTGCAAATATTTTGTAGGTGTTGTCATTGATGTCAATAGCATGGATTTTTTTGGTTTTCATTGGTGTCATATATATGAAGGGTTTTTATTATGTTGTCTTTGATGTCAACAAGGTGGCAGTGTGTGGTTGGTTACATATGTTGCAATTAGAATGATTAAGTATAATGTATGAAGTTGGATTTCATGAGTAGCTATAACAATTATTTCCTATTATTCATGAATGTTGCATTACTTGTCTGTTGCTATAATTTGTATAGAAGAATTTATTTTAGTTAGTGGCTCAAGAAAGTGCTTTGAAAAGGCTCTAGACAATGCTCTGCATTCCTTTGCATTTTAAGATATTATAACAACTCTAGTTTTCTTCACAGTAAAATTTCCAATGTTTTCACCTCAAGCGATAAACCATGATGCCAAAACATAGCAAAAAAATTTCTTTCCAGAATGTAAATTACATGCACAATTGAAATAGCACTATTTCAAAACTTCCATTGCAATCCATTATAACTTCATGAATATTTCCATAACATAGATGTCATATTGAATGAGCTCAAGTATATCATTCATGATTACATCCTTCCATATAAATGGGCATATGATACAAACATAGCTCCTCTGAGCTTTATATGGAAATAGATATACAAACTAGTCTTGATATCACCACATTGGCACATACATTTTGAATGTCCTTACTTGTTGGTGCAAACACTCCAGTTGTCCCCAATACTGGTGCAAACATCTGCAAACCTTAAATACCGACTGATGAGGAGAAACATCACTCAAAGCGCTTTTCCGCCAACCATTGACTTAAATACTATCCCTCACACATCTACCTCACAGGTGGGATGGCCCTACCAGTCGACGAAGAGATTGGTTGGGAGAACTCATAACAAATGCCCATCTGAGCTTAGTGTTGTGTCCCACAAACTAGAACCTAATCATATGGTAGCTACTCCTATGAAAATATTGAACTAGAATGCGTAAAAGGAACACAGTGAAAAGATAGTGTAAACAGTGGCAACTTACACTACTTTGGCCAAAGTATTCTCACTAAGTACTTCGAGTGACAGTCCTTAGATTCACATACACTACTATGGCTTGGTTTGGATTATGACTGCTCATATACTATGCCTAGGTAATATCCTCCAATGGGTAATATTTAACCCCAAAAATTACCTACTCCCCTTTTTCCCAAACACAATGGTAACTCAACCATTTAAGCCTAAGCACTAGTTACCCCTTCAATGGATATTCCTATCCCAAGTAAAACATATGGGATTCTCTTTGCATAAAAAAGATATTTTCTTCAAAAGAAAATCTAGAGTATAGCTACATAAGCCTCACCATAATCATAGATTAAGTAATTGACTCCATTCAATAAATTAGCACATAATAAGTGATACTCATTAAGAGTATAACCTTATCAATAAATGACCTCAATCAAGGAATCATCATGTCAATAGATGATTCCAATCGAGATTATAATCTCCTTAACTAAAATGGTTTAAGAAATGAGTATACTCTTGTCAATACGATAAATTTATATTTAAGAGTGAAAAGCCACTAATCAAGCAACAACTCTAACTCTCTAGGTTTACAATATACCTCTCAACCCAAAAGTAACCCACTATTTATCTAGTATAATCAAATCACTATAGCTATGAGTATCCCTTAAGGTACCTTTGGTTAATCATATCTAGTATAATAACACCTATGATAAATGATTCCCCTTATTAGGGAGTAATTACAAGTACTTCACAAACAACATAAACAAATTCTATTTTCATTTCAAAGAAAATACTATTTTTCTCTAATGCAAGTAATCTCAATAGACTAAATAAAGCATTCAAGAATCAATATTTTATAAACTAAGATAATTAAAGGAAGATTTATCCCCATTCCTGTAACTCACTTATCCAATTGACTGAATGATGCACAAATTCCCAATTTTAGCCTCTATATTTACTTTGACTTCACAATAAATGCCTCTATAAAGCCTTCCCTCAAGTTGATAATATACTTTACTGTAAATACTCAAAACTTACTCACAATACTCAAAATAAACTTGTTGAATAAGGAAATCAGAATTGTGGAATAGAATGCATATAGAATGCAGACCAAAAGGCCGTCCCCATCTAGAGAGATTTCTTCACTATTTATACAGCAACAAGGAGACTCCTTAGCCTAAAAAAGAGGCATGTAAATTGACATCAACATTCATGCAAATCAAATCACTCAAGTCAGCTAAAAAGTGGCACATAAGAAAAGAGTACACTCAACATAGAATGCCATAGATTGACCTCATTAGTTGAAAATAATATATAGCTATTTCAAACAACACATGACCCAAAAGGTGACATTCAAATTGCTCTCAAAATGAACTTCTACAACAATCAAAAATTATTAATATGGTGCCAAGAAAGCATCCATTCATCCTATAAATTTGGTGCGACCTTTCTCTTTGAATCAGTCTATTCTCAAAAGGTAACACTTGCATAAAGTCGACTGAGTCTATGATGAGTCGCTTTATCTCATAAATCAACTTTGACTAATTTATCACCTTGCTATAACTTATCCTTTCGTTATGCATTTGCATTTACTTGCTGTTGATATTTATTCCATGATTAGGCATCTCAAGTATTTTTAGTTTACTAAGTCAAAGATGTTTTACCTCAAAGTGTCAACTAATTCAATCTCGCCAAATTGACTTATTCGTTGCACTTTATATTGTATATAGTTTGATCTAAATTCATTGCCAATATACAATATATTCGGCCTCTATAATGCTTGTCTATGTTGCATACAAATCAACCTATGTTTATGTTAATAAATTAGCCTCAAAGCATTGTATAAGTTAATCAATTCCCAAGAATTTATCCAAAGACCTCAATAAGCTGCACCCAGATCCTTGTTTGGTGCACTATCATAGTTACTTAAACTATATATGCTTCCTTATATATATAGCACCTTTCACTAAAAGTAAAATATTCATTTAAAAGCATAATCAATGCTATTTATAATAGCAACACATATTATATATATTCACAAAGTATATCTACACATATACACATATACACATATATACATATATATATATATTTATGCACAATAATAATAATAATAATAATGCAATAATATATATATCCGTGCATTATTATTTATGCATATATTAAATATAGACCAACACTTTGCTAGTCAAACACACACACACAAACATATATATATAAATAAACATTATTTTCAAGCATAAATGCTCTTATATATATATATATGCACACTCATATAACATCATATCTATATACATATATGCATAATCATGCCTATTTTGACCTAATCGTATGGACATCTTATTATATCCAACATACATTGACATTGACATGTGCATATATCTCAAACATTCATCCAACTATACAATCAAGTATAGTACATAAGGAAGTACTCACAAGCTCTAAATAGATAATCATCATCTAAGCATGCATTCAACAATAATCACAACCCTTACTAATGCAACACATCATACTAAGGATGACTTACCATTTCCCAAACACTATGTCTAGACTCAACCTTTTTACTATGAGTGTGTGTAAGCTCAGATAGGTTACTTTACTGGTTACTCAACCAAGATCTTCTCCTAAGTGATACTTCCCCTCCACCTAGAGGAATGAACCTGTCCCTGCAACCAACTCAACACATTTGAAATGGTAGTTAGACATTCATAATAAATCCATATGCATCATAACTTAAGAATATACATATAGTAACACATGTTCATCATCAATGTAAACACAATTACACTTCCAAAGCATTTAACAACACTTTCACATAATACCTATTTCAGTATTCCATTTATCATATTAAAATCATGATTGCATTTACCATCTTATTTACCCGTGAAGGTAAAAGTAAATCGGTAACAACAAGATAGGGTGTAACATACTTCCCCCCTTGTGAATCATCATCCGCGATGGTCTAAAGCACTTTAACATAAATTCAAATAAAGGTTTTACTTACCCTTTCCAAATCATGTAAGACTTCCTAAATAATCCTCCCTCATAACACCACCACTCCTTGCAATCTTGTCCTTCCTAGACCTTCCATCGAGTGTCCTTCACGTATATTTTCTCTATCATATATTTTATTCATGGTAATCACAATACCTCATATGTACATCTTGAGTACAATAACAACTATATACTACATGACACCTATGACATAGTTACTGGAAAACATGTTCTCATTGGCTAATGAATTTATCCTTAGTATAATCCAAATAGACAAGGAATGTTGGTGCATTGTACACTACACCGTGGGTCCCTTCCTTTTCTTTGGTATTTACACCTTTAGATAACTCAATAGCTGAGTCCGTCTAGTACTTATCTATTTTCCCTTAATCTAAAGTAGTGCTCTTGACCATTTTCCAACTTGAGCATAACATTTCTCTTTGGACACTTGCCAATTCCAAACATAATGATACTGCTTCATAAGATTTGTATCAACAAGGTTTCTCATTGATATTCCAAGATCTATTACCCTTTGACAATATTTTCAGATATAAGGTTAACCCTATTTCTTAGCCTATTTCAGCCTAATAGAGTTTTCAACCTTCCTTTCCATATAATGGATCAAACCTCAATGTTAGAAGTTTATGAATATTCAAAAAATCATTCAAGATTTGGTTTACCACTTTTTCCTGTTTGGCTACAATAATATATTACACATTCATTCAATTGAATGTCTCATAGTATGATTATGGTTCACACAACCCTGCCATTATTTTCTCATTCACAACTGAGAAAACCTTCTCAGGAATAATAAGCAACTACCTCACACAATATATTATTTAGGATCAAAATCCCATAAATCAATTTTCCAACCAACATTGGTTACCTTGGTGAGTTTGTCCACCACAACATTATGTTAGTTTTGATGACATAGATAGGTTAAATTGTCTTGTGTTAAGCCACTCCCCCTCTAGAATCTCAAGAGAGTGCACATGCCCTGCCAATGATGAAATCCCGTCTTCATTTCTTGGCACAATAGAAATTATCTTGCCACATTCCATGAAGCATCTTACTCCTTTTTCCAGGTTATAGTGGATCCTCATCTGACAAATAAATTTTTCATTCAAATTTCCCAACTATGACATCAATTTTTCCCATTTCATTCCTTAATCTTCCAAAATTTTAGGTACATAGGCTCTTTTACATCCCATAATAGTCTATTCTTTGACTAAATGAAAACCTATTTTGTGGTCTCATGCCACATTTAATTCCCAACTAATAATGGTTAGACACTTTGCGGAGATAAATATCCTTTATCTTAGGACATCCACAACTTGGATTTATTCCATCCTTGGGTCACTTCTAAAATTATAAACCAATTTTCAGCTCCATCTATCTTTTCCAATGAGCATCGGTACTAATTTCAAGTATTGATCCTCGTTAAATCATGTTGGTTCCTACAAGATATCAACTTTAATTGCATACCTAATTTCAAAGCATGAACATTTCTAATTAGCTCAAGTGATTCACTTAATCACATAGGTGGGTCTCAACCTCAGTATACCCTAATCCTAGGACAAATTCATCAATCAATGACTAGTCCAATTATATAGGTTAATCTAACCCTATATGTTCCAATCAAGACCAAATGTACAACCGAACCAAGTAAGTTATTCCCAACCTATAGGTATCAATGAGTAGTCAAGTACATTTCCCAACCTATTAGGTAAATCCTAACCTAAAGTTTCACTCTTTAATCAAATGAACTTCTCATCCCAATAGGTTATCCTAAACCTAGGATTTCATTCGAGTATAAGGTATGATAAGGTGATTATTCCAATAAATATAATCGATGTGATTGCATAGTGTCACATCCTACCTTATATTTCATACCATCTCTATGGTTTTATAGCTAAACCATCCCCAAGGTTTCCTATCATAGTTATATAATAGTGCCAAGTCGCTCCTTGACATTGACATATCTCACACTATACACATAGTCTAACTATCTATGAATAGATAAACAATAGCTACTTCTCATAAAGGGGCAATAAGAGTAGTAAGACACTTTATTTAAGCTAATACTATTTCATCATTCTTGGTATATAATACTAAATATATACAATCCCTCTTATTATGGAGTAATCTAGATCTTCCCTTTCATGATCACGTTATCTGCCTATCCTTTCCTAAGGCATCAATGATAATAGTAATTGATTTTACAATCAAACATATATAAGGTATGGTGTGATAATAGGTCACATTCCTTGACCTTTCCACTATTTTTCTCCAAAAATTCCAATACCTTATCCTTGTGGTCATGAAATACATGAATTAATTGACATGACGACTTACAAAGAAGTCAAAAGTTCTTCCAAATAAAAAATATATTCATGATTTTCGTTGGGTGGGGTACTTAATCTAAGTCAATCCACTCACTTTCTTCCCCCCTTAGTGTTTCCATGACATTCAATTAACTCAAAGTTGACTTATAGCATACATTTTCTTTCTTGAAATGATTTAACATTCCTCGTTGTAGGTTTCCTATTTCCTTTTTCTTGCCTTCACAGAATGCTTTGAATATACTGATCTCTAATCCCATAGAAGATCTAATGAATAATCAACAACTTTACAAGTTAAGAGGTGCTCTAATATTTCAATTCTCTTTCCATTACCCTTTTTGTGGAGGAATATCCATACCCCAAAATCCTCTTTTGTTGATGTACGTTTCAAATTAGAGTATTGTTTCCTTACAACTTCACATAGTTTTAACACTAGTGTCACACTATATTCCATTTCCTTTTGGAATCTCTAAACATATGTTGGTTTTCATCGACAATTTGAGTGTTTAATTTATACTCCAACTAATCTATGTACTGACCAAACCTTTGTTAGGAAAATTTGATTTACCTTTTCAAGTTTCTTTCTCATAATCACCCTTCCAAGTGACTTTATCCCAATTCTTGGGATCTTATTCTCTCACAACCTTTAGAGATACCAAGATTTTTTGGTTTATTTTTCTCATCTTAATCAAAACTCCAAATCGATTCCATCAATTTTGGTTGGTGGAATCATGCCCACTTATTGATTACTCTTTTTTGATCATTTTGGTCTTTTCCATTATTCCAAGGTATTATCTCCTTTCTTGAAAGATCTTAGCCTTGCTCAAAAATTAGATTCAAGTCAAGAGCTCTCCAACCTCTTGGATAGCTCCTTCATTGACTTTCTACTTTTTTTTGAAGTTCTAAATTTATGCCAATAATTCATACTCACAAATTTGCAATATTCTTACTAAATCCAAGAATCCTTGACACTTTGAAGCTATAGGTTGCTATCAATAAGGGAGATTCTCTTAATCCTCTCTATCCCTCAAGGTTTTATAGCTATCTAGTAGGGTGAAGGTACCTATTGGCTATCCTTCATAACCTTCCTACATAACCGGATTGCATAATTTTCTGCAATCCAAGGTAATATCATAATAAGTTGTTGGTTTAGGAGTTTCTACTCTAGGGATGACTCTTATCTAGTCCAAAACTTAAACAAGTTTCTAGGAATCTTATCTTCCTTTCTCTCTTCCCTTAGTTCTTTTATATTGTCATCTTGGCATAATAAATTTTCTACCATTATCTTCTGATAAAGTTCACACATTATTTGAATAATGAGCTCATAGGTTCCAGAGATGAACCTGGTAGCTCTGATACCACATGTAACAAATATGGTGTTATTCATAGTAAAATTTCCAATGTTTTCACCTCAAGTGATAAACCATGATGCTAAAATATAGCAATTTTTTTCTTTCTTTCCATAATGTAAATTACATGCATAATTGAAATAACACTATTTCAAAACTTTCATTGCAATCCATTGTAACTTCAAAAATCTTTCCATAACATAGATGTCCTATTGAATGAACTCAAGTATATCATTCATGATTACATCCTTCCATATAAATGGACATATGATACAAAAACAGCTCCTCTGAGCTGCATATGGCAATAGATATATAAATTGGTCCTAATGTCACCACATCGACGCATACATTCTTAATGTCCTTGCTTGCTAGTGAAAACACTCTAGTTGTCCCTGCTACTGGTACAAACATCCACAAACCTCAGCTACTGACTGATGAGGAGAAGCATCACTCAATTGATTTTCTGCCAACCACGAACTTAAATGTGGTCCTCACACATCTACCTCATAGGTGAGATGGCCCTACCCTTCGATGAAGAGATTGGTTGGGAAACCTCATAAAAAATTCCTATCCAAGCTTAGTTTTGTGTTCAACAAACCAAAACCTAATCATACGGTAGCTACTCCTATGAGTATTAAAATCCTAAACTAGAATGCATAAAAGGAACGTAGTTAAACGATAGTGTAAATAGTGACAAATTACACTACTTTGGCCAAAGTATTCTCACTCAGTATTTCAAGTGACAGTCCTCACATTCACATACACTACTATGGATCGATTTGGCTATGACCGTTCATATACTATGCCTAGGTAATATCCTCCAATGGGTAATCTTTAACCCTAGAAATAACCTACTCCCCTTTTTCCCAAACATAATGGTAACTCGACCATTTAAGCCTAAGCACTAGTTACCCCTTTAATGGATATTCCTATCCTAGGTAAGACATATGAGCTTATCTTTGCATAAAAAAGCTATTTTATTTAAAAGAAAATAACTTTATAATCTAGAGTATAGCTACATAAGCCTCACCATAATTATAGATTAAGTAACTGACTCCATTCAATAAATCAACACATAATAAGTGATACTCATTAAGAGTATAACCTTATCAATGAATGACCTCAATCGAGGAATCATTATGTCAATAGACGATTCCAATCAAGAGTATAATCTCCTTAACTAAAAGGGTTTAAGCAATGATTCTACTCTTTTCAATACTATAACTTCGTATTTAAGAGTGCAAATCCACTAATCAAGTAGTAGCTCTAACTCTCTAGGTTTCCAATATACCTCTTAACCTAGAAGTAACCCACTAGCTATCTAGTATAATCAAATCACTATAGCTATGAGTACCCCTTAAGGTACCTTTGTTTAATCATATCTAGTATAATAACACCTATGACAAATGATTCCCCTTATTACAGAGTAATTACAAGAACTTCACAAACAACATAAACAACTTCTATTTTCCTTTCAAAGAAAATACTATTTTTCTCTAATGCAAGTAATCTCAATAAACTAAATAAAGCATTCAAGAGCCAATATTTCATAAACTAAGATAATTTGATGCAGGAGCATCCAGTGGTGTAAGGGTAATCCTACATCACCCAAAAATATATTTACTTTCATTTAGATTTTTTTTGTAGATGTTTTTGCATTTCTGGATACCCTTTTCGTCGAAGAAGAATTCCCAACTTTCAGAACTGCTTTTCTGCCTTTTCTACTCAACTGCTATTTTTAGCAGGTATGAATTTGAAGGCGTGAGGAGACAAAAATTTAAGGGAAGCTTCAGGACATAATAATAAACACTTTGGTGAAAGAATCAGATCAAGAGCATTTCTGGTTCAAAAGTTATTCAAGTTTCAATTTCTGCTTTTTGCCTTATGAAATCTTCGGAGCTAATTTTGAGGTACTTAGAGGCTCCGGATGGGCCTGAAAAATTGGCGGAATACGAAAGTGGTTAGCCTTTAGGCCCCACTTTCCGGCAAGAGATCTTCGCGAGAGCTTTCCGAAAAGGTATTATCATTGAAGATCTGACGGTTAGATCTTGAGTTAGGGCTTCCGAAAGTTGGTGCATAATTTGAATCCCGTTTTTGGCTCCAAACAAAGAAACGGGCTATTTATGGGCGAGTTACTATTTCTTTTAGGCAGTTTTTGGGGAAAGAAGATCGCATGCTGCGAATAGGGGAATTTTTGTAGTTTCTTTCTGTAATTTGCATGTATTGCAAAACTGGAGGATTTGAGATCCTCTGCATGTAGGAATTTCATACTTTGAAAATAATAAGATTTGTTAGTTTTTCTGTGTGATTTTCTGTGTCTCGGGTTGCACCCTCATCAAGTGGTATCAGAGCGGGTTTTCTTGAGCGTGTGGACAGATCGCCGATCGTGAGGCAGTTCGCACCAGGACTGTGGTTGTGGGTTCAAGATATTCAAGATGCCTCCAAGAGTGGCACGTGGTAGGCGAGGTGGTGCCAGAAATGCTGGTGGAAGAGATCCATTAGCGGCTGAGGGTTTCAGAGCCCTCCAAAGACAAATAAATGCATTACAAAGAGAGTTAAGAAGAGGGGTAAACCCGAGAAGGGGAGAAGAAAGTGAGGATGAAGAAGAGGTGGAAGATTCAGATGTAGAAGAGGAAGAAGAAGCTATTGATCAAGATCAAATGCGGCTGATAAGGGCCATTTCGAAGATCGGAAAAAGACCTAGAGTAGAAGTTCCCAGTTTTTCCGGAAGTCTAGACCCAAAAGAGTTGATTGATTGGATCAATGAGTTGGAAGAGTATTTCGAGTATGAAGAAGTAGAGGACCCAGATCGGGTTAAGTTTGCAAAAACGAAGCTAAAGGGCCACGCCAGTATCTGGTGGAAAGAGGTCCAACTAGAAAGAAATAAGAGAGAAAAGGGAAAGATCACCAGATGGGATCGCATGGTGGAGAAACTGAAGAAGCAGTTCATGCCAATGGACTATGAGTTAGATCTATTGAAGAAATTGCAAGGGTTGAAGCAAGGAAGTAGATCTGTGAAAGAATACACAGAAGATTTTCACAAGATGATCATCAGAACGGGACATGCAGAGGCCAACAAGGAGAAGGTAGCCCGTTATCTTAATGGGTTACGGCCGAGCATTCAAGAGGAGTTAAGCCTGGTCAAAATGGCCACCATTGAGGATGCTTACCAATTTTCGCTGAGAGTTGAAGAGAAGCTGAACAAGAGATTTGATAGCAAGCAAAAAGGACGAGGAGGTCAAAGCGGAAGGGGTAGCGGAAGATCTTTTGGAAGCCGAAATGAGGATGAGAAGAAAAATGAAGATGTGGGTACCAGTCGAAGCCAGAGGAATGATAACTTCTACCGCCCACGTGATCAGAATGGTGGTGATCAAAGAGGTAGAGGACGAGGAAGATTTGGGCAAGGACCTGGAAGAGGTGGTTTCAGAGGAACTTGTTTCCGATGTGGTGAAGAAGGGCATCGAGCCTATGAATGTCCACAATACCAAGGAAGGACAGACAAAAGGCCAGAAGGTCGTGCAAGAGTTGTGCATGTAGATGAGGAGGCTCAATCTGAGCATTCAGATGATGCTGAAAGGGGAGAAGCCCTAGTGGTTAGAAGAGCCTTGGTGACTGAAGAGAAGGAGCCAGAACAGAGGAAGAATTTGTTTCGCACAAGGTGCAAGTGTGAAGACAAATGTTGTGATGTCATTATTGATGGTGGGAGCACTGATAATCTAGTGTCAGAAGAAATGGTTACAAAGTTGAAGCTGAAGAGGGAAAGGCATCCACATCCATATCGGATTGCCTGGTTGCAGAAAGACCACAAAGTTCTAGTCAATGAGCAGTGCCTGGTGAAGTTCAAGATCGGAAGCTATCGTGATGAGGTACTCTGTGATATCATCCCCATGGATGCATGTCACATGTTGTTGGGGAGGCCGTGGCAGTTTGACAGGCGAGCTGTACATGATGGCCATGCAAACACTTATTCCCTGATGAAGGGTGGAGTCCGCCATAAGTTGAAACCCCTGAAGAAGGCCGAAGAAAAGGTATGCAGTAGTGCTAGAATTTGTGATGTCGATGGAAGGAAATTTTTAGAAGGCATAAAACATGAGTGTGTGTGTTATGCATTGACTCCTAAAATGGATAAGGAGGGTAGTGAGAAGGTTCCAGTAGAAGTTTCTGGGTTATTGAATGAGTTTCAGGATATTGTTTCTGATAATGTACCTGAGGGTTTACCACCAATGAGGAAGATCAGTCATCAGATTGACTTGATCCCAGGAGCCAGTTTGCCGAATAAGGCAGCTCATAGAATGACTCCTGCAGAAAATGAGGAGTTAAACAAACAAGTTGAGGAGTTGTTGAGAAAGGGTTTGATTCGAGAGAGTTTGAGTCCATGTGCAGTACCTGCAGTACTAGCACCAAAGAAGGATGGGGAGTGGAGGATGTGTACAGACTCTCGGGCCATAAACAAGATAACAATCAAGTATAGATTTCCCCTGCCAAGGATGGATGACCTGATGGACTGTTTGAGTGGAGCTCAGTACTTCACAAAGATTGATCTGAAGAGTGGATATCACCAGATTCGGATTCGAGAGGGAGATGAATGGAAGACCGCCTTCAAGACCAAAGAGGGCCTGTACGAGTGGTTAGTCATGCCTTTTGGGCTAACCAATGCACCGAGCACATTCATGCGGCTCATGAACGAGGTACTGAAAGAGTTCCTAGGAAGCTTTGTTATTATGTATTTAGATGATATTTTGATATTCAGTAAGTCACTGGATGAGCATATAATGCATATTGGTAGAGTCTTTGAGAAGTTAAGAGAAGAGAAATTGCTGATTAATCTGAAGAAGTGTAGTTTTGTGAAGAAGGAGTTAGTGTACTTGGGGTTTGTTGTCTCGACAGAAGGTCTCAAGATGGACCCAGAGAAGGTGAAGGCTATTCTGGAATGGCCTACCCCAAGAACTACTACTGAGGTGAGGTCTTTCCATGGTTTGGCAGTTTTTACAGAAAGTTTATTAGAAACTTCAGTAGTATTTGTGCACCCCTAACTGAAACAATGAGAGGGGATAGAAAAGAGTTCAAGTGGAGCACTGGAGCAGCAAGGAGTTTTGATCTATTGAAGCAGAAGGTGACAGAACAACCTGTTTTGGCTCTCCCGGATTTTAATAAGGTGTTTCAAGTGGATTGTGATGCCAGTGGTTGTGCCATTGGAGCAGTGTTAAGCCAGGAAGGTAAGCCCATTGCCTATTTCAGTGAAAAGTTAAATGATACAAAGAGAAAGTACTCTGTATATGACCAAGAATTAAAGAAATGGAGGCATTATTTGTTGCCGAAGGAATTTGTTATGTATACTGATCATCAAGCATTGCAGTACCTGAGTAGTCAGGGAAAATTAAATCAGAGGCATATGAAATGGGTAGAATTTTTGCAGAGTTATACATTTGTTTTAAAGCATAGGAGTGGGAAGTCAAATAGGGTTGCAGATGCCTTAAGTAGGAGGCATACATTGTTGATAGAAATGCAGATTGAGGTGGTTGGGTTCAGTGAACTCAAGACATTGTACCCGAATGATCCTGATTTTGCAGAGGCTTGGAAAGCTTGCAAGGAACCTGTTACAGTTAACAAGACAAAGTGGTTGGATTTCCTAATTCAAGAAGGCATGTTGTTTAAGGGAAGTCAATTATGTATTTCGAGGAGTTCCATGAGGGAGAATCTGATAAAGGAGAAGCACAGTGGAGGAATGGCAAGACATTTTGGTCGGGATAAGACCATTTCCATTATCAGTGAGCATTATTATTGGCCTCAGTTATCACAAGATGTGAAGAAGTTTGTGCAGAGTTGTAGGGTATGTCAAATGGCTAAAGGAGTGAGTCAGAATACAGGGTTGTATCAGCCCTTACCTGTACCAGAGAGGCCGTGGGAGGATATAAGTATGGACTTTGTTCTTGGTTTGCCAAGGACACAGAGAGGGAATGATTCAATATTTGTGGTGGTTGATAGGTTTTCGAAGATGGCACATTTCATCCCATGCCAGAAGACCCATGATGCAGTCCACATTGCTGACTTGTTCTTCAAAGAGGTGGTGAGGCTACATGGTTTGCCAAAGAGTATAGTCTCAGATCGTGATACAAAATTTGTTGGATACTTTTGGAGGACCTTGTGGAAGAAGTTGAAAACAGAGTTGAAGTTTAGTTCTGCACACCATCCCCAGACTGATGGGCAGACTGAAGTTGTGAACAGGAGTTTGGGTAACCTACTGAGATGCTTGGTAGGAGATAAACCAAAGGGATGGGATTTGATCTTACCCCAGGCAGAATTCGCTTACAACAATTCTGTCAATAGAAGCACTGGTAGATCACCGTTCCAGATTGTGTATGGAAGTAGTCCTAGGACTGCTCCAGAATTGAGGAAGATGGACCAAGAGAAGAAGACAAGTGCTGAAGCTGAAGACTTTGCAGAACACATCAAGAATATGCATGAGAAGGTAAAAGAACACATTAACAAGATGAATATGCAGTATAAGGCTAAGGCAGATCAAAAAGGAGGTATAAGGAGTTTCAGATTGGTGATGAAGTGATGGTCCACTTGAGGAAAGAAAGGTTTCCAGTAGGAACCTATAACAAATTGAAGATGAAGAAGTTCGGTCCCTGTAAAATTTTGAAGAGGCATGATTCAGGGAACGCATATGAGGTAGAGTTGCCAGATGGATTCAACATTTCCCCTGTGTTCAACATTGCAGATTTGATAGAATATCATGAGGGTGGCGCAGAGGAAGTACCAGCAATGGAACAGTGCGGTATTCCAGCACCTACTTCAGAAAAGGAGGAGATTGAAGAAATCTTGGATAGCCGTGTAGGAAGGAGTACTAGAAATAGGCAATATGAAGAATATCTGGTGAAGTGGAAAGGAAGGCCTGTGGAAGATTCATCCTGGTTGTCCAAGGCAGAGGTTGACCGTTTGGGTTTTCCTCAACCATCTGAGAAGTGACAGAGTCACTTTTCAAATTACCCTGGGTGTCTGATGCAGGAGCATCCAGTGGTGTAAGGGCAATCCTACATCACCCAAAAATATATTTACTTTCATTTAGATTTTTTTTGTAGATGTTTTTGCATTTCTGGATACCCTTTTCGTCGAAGAAGAATTCCCAACTTTCAGAACTGCTTTTCTGCTTTTTCTGCTCAACTGCTATTTTTAGCAGGTATGAATTTGAAGGCGTGAGGAGACAAAAATTTAAGGGAAGCTTCAGGACATAATAATAAACACTTTGGTGAAAGAATCAGATCAAGAGCATTTCCGGTTCAAAAGTTATTCAAGTTTCAATTTCTGCTTTTTGCCTTATGAAATCTTCGGAGCTAATTTTGAGGTACTTAGAGGCTCCGGATGGGCCTGAAAAATTGGCGGAATACGAAAGTGGTTAGCCTTTAGGCCCCACTTTCCGGCAAGAGATCTTCGCGAGAGCTTTCCGAAAAGGTATTATCATTGAAGATCTGACGGTTAGATCTTGAGTTAGGGCTTCCGAAAGTTGGTGCATAATTTGAATCCCGTTTTTGGCTCCAAACAAAGAAACGGGCTATTTATGGGCGAGTTACTGTTTCTTTTAGGCAGTTTTTGGGGAAAGAAGATCGCATGCTGCGAATAGGGGAATTTCTGTAGTTTCTTTCTGTAATTTGCATGTATTGCAAAACTGGAGGATTTGAGATCCTCTGCATGTAGGAATTTCATACTTTGAAAATAATAAGATTTGTTAGTTTTTCAGTGTGATTTTCTGTGTCTCGGGTTGCACCCTCATCATAATTAAAGGAAGATTTATCCCCATGATTGTAACTCACTTATCCAATTGACTGAATGATGCACAACTTCCCAATTTTAGCCTCTAGCTTTATTTTGACTTCACAAGCAATGCCTCTATAAAGCCTTTCCTCAATTTGATAATATACTTTACTCTAAATACTCAAATCTCACTCATAATACTCAAAATAAACTTGCAGAATAAGGAAATTAGAACTATAGAAGAGAATGCAATAGAATGTCTATATGATGCAAAGGAAAAGGTCGTTCCCATGTAGAGATATTGCTTCACAATTTATACAACAAGAAGTAGACTCCTTAGCCTACAGAAGAGACATGTAAATTGACAACAACATCAATGCAAACCAACTCACTCAACTCAGCTAAAAGGTGGTGCATAAGCAAAGAGTACACTCAACATAGAATGCCACAGATTGACCTCGTTAGTTGATAGCAATATCTGACTATTTCAAACAACACATGACCTGAAAGGTGACATTCAAATTGCTCTCAAAATTAACTTCTATAGCAATCAAAACTTCTTAGTATGGTGCCAAGAAAGCAGCCATTCATCCTATAAATTTGGTGTGACCTTTCTCTTTGAATCAGTCTATTCTCAAAAGACAACACTTGCATAAAGCCAACTAAGTCTATGATGAGTCACTTTATCTCATAAATCAGCTTTGACTAATTCATCGCCTTGCTGTAACTTATCCTTTCATTATGCATTTGCATTTACTTTTTGTTGATATTTATTCCATGATTAGGAATCTCAATTATTTTTTGTTTACTGAGTCAAAGATGTTTTACCTCAAAGTTTTGACTAAATCAATCTCTCCAAATCAACTTATTCGCTGCACTTTATATTGCATATAGTTCGATCTAAATTCATTGCCAATATACATTTTATTCAGCCTCTATAATTCTTGTATATTTTGCATACAAATTGGGCTATGTTTATGTTAATAAATCGGCCTCAAAGCATTGTATAAGTTAATCTATTCCCAAGAATTTATCCAAAGACCTCAATAAGTTGTGCCCAGATCCTTGTTTGGTGTGCTATCATAGTGACTTAATCTATATATGCTTCCTTATATATATAGTGCCTTTCACTAAAGGTAAAATATGCATTTAAAAGAATAATCAACACTATTTATAATAGGAACATATATTATATATATATTTATAGATTATATCTTCACATATACACATATATATACATATATATATATTTACGCACAATAATAATAATGCAATAATATATATATATATATATATATATATATATATATATATATATATATACGTGCATTATTATTTATGAATATATTAAATATAGACCAAAAATTTTCTAGTCAAACACACACACACATATATATACACAAACATTATTTTCAAGCATGAATTCTCTTATGTATATATATAGATATATGTGCACTCATATAACATCATATCTATATACATATATGCATAATCATGCATATGTCAACCTAATCATATGGACATCTTATTGTATCCGACATACACGTACATCGACATGGGAATATATATGCATATAGGCATATATATCAAACACAATTCCAACTGTACAATCAAGCATAGGACATAGGGAAGGACTCACAAGCTCTAAACAGATAATCATCATCCAAGCATATGTTCAACAATAATCGCAACCCTTACTAATGCAACACATCATACTAAGGATGAATTGCCATTTCCCCAAAACTATGTATAGACTCAACATTTTTACTGTGAGTGTGTGTAAGCTCAAATAGGCTACATTATTGGTTACCCAACCAAAATCTTCTCATGAGTGATACTTCCCCTCCACCTAGAGGAATGAACCTATCCCTGCAACAAGCTCAACAAATTTGAAATGGCAGTTAGATGTTCATAATAAATCCATATGAATTATAATTTAAGCATATACATATAGAAACACATGCTCATCAACAATGTAAACATAATTAAACTTCCAAAGCATTTAACAACACTTTCACATAATACCTATTTCAATATTCCATTTATCATATTAAAATCATGATTGAATTTACCATCCTATTTACCCATGAAGGTAAAATTAAATCAGTAACAACAAGATGGTGTGTAAAATATATGGTCCTGTGATTTGAAGGGTAGTTAGAATGAAGTGTTAATCATGTGTTTTCCAATTTTTAGATCATATATGTTACCGCAAAAGTTTCCTGAGTAAAAAGTGAAGAATATATTCTTATGGTCATGAATGGTTCGAAGAAATGCTTCACATTTCTCTATAATTGGTGTTGTGGTCTTGCAGTTTGGAGGAAGTGTTTATAATGTTTATCTGGTATCTCTCATCGAGTTTCAATTGTTGAAGTGTACTACAAGTTGAGTTGTCAAAGTTTTATTTCAAGACTGTGATTGTCTGGGTTTACAATAGATACTAGTTCTATGTCTGTTTTCTTACACCAATAGAATGTTTCATAAAGTTGTAAAATAAAGGCATGTGAATATTATTGAATATCATTTGATGCTTGTAATGTGATCCAGGTGATGCTAACTTGCTTCCCTAGTACCACTTATGTTTTGGAGTTAATATTTTGAGGCTTGAGTGTTTGCTAGGCTGGCTTAGTGTTCTAGGTTGTTTATGCCAATTTTTTGTGGTATGCATCATCATAGGGATGCATGTAGATTTGAAATAGGTCCTGATTATCTCTTGGATTGGATTGCATTGATTTTCCCTTCCCCATGGATGTGTTGAAACTGGATCAAATATGGTTGTTGCACGTTTCATGCTTATACATTTTAGGGTGGCCAGAAAGGAGAAACTTTTTGATGCTTGTGGATGGTATAAATGTAAGATCAACTGTGTGATCAAGAATTACAACTTTTTAATGTGTGATCAATATAATTTTTTGATAACAGTATTGAAGGCAAATTATTGTAGCGAATTTGCAGAAAAGTGTTTGTTGTATGTTGGTGGTAGTGAGCCAAAAGTAGAAAAGTTTAAGTGGTGTGCAGAAGGTAGTGAGACAACCAAATTTTATGAGTGAGTGCTAAAGGTAGTGAGCCAAAGGAAGAAGTATAAGTGTGAGTTTCAGAGGTAATGAGCCAAAGGTGGAGAGGAGTAAAACTATTGAAGGTAGTGATTTAGAGGCAACAAAAGTGTTGCGGTTGTGATTATTCATCCGATCCTTCAAATAGTTGTACTCAGAGGTTGTAGCCTCATTCTATAAGTGTGCAGGGAGTTGTAAACTTCCTTAGGTTAAAGACCTTAAATCCATTATATATGTTGATTTATTTGTGAAGCTGGACTTGGACATTAGCTCCAAGCAACTTTTCTCACCGCCGTTTTCCCCTGTTGGGTTTTTTATGTAATTTTAGTGTTGTGGTTATGTGCCTTTGTTTTTGTATATGTTATTTGATTAGTTTTAGTTATATGTTTTGATTGATAAGTTGGATAAGTTGAATTGAAATGATTTTGAGGGATATACTAATTCACCCCCTCAGTATATTTGTGTTTTCTAACATGCTTTATTGACTCAAATTGAGTTGGTGATGTTAATGATAGGAAGCTTTTTGCTTTGTTTTTCCCTTAGTTATAGCCCCATTACATGGTCTTGCAAGAAGAAATATTCTATTGCATTATCATCTATGGAGGTTGAGTATCGTACAACAATTTTGACTAGCTAGGAGGTTTTTTGGCTTCATCGATCATTAATGGAGTTTGGTTTTCCTCTTGATAGTCCCACTATTATTTGGTGCAATAATTAGAGTACCATGTTCACATTTCTAACAACCCAATGGAGCATCAATGTACTAAGAACATAGAGATTCAAATGCACTTCATTCGATAATTGATGTAGGATGAATTTCTCACCTTGGAGTACATGCCTAAAGAGGAGCACATTGCATACATCTTCACAAAACCTTTAGCATCACCTTGTTAGTTTAGTGTAATTAATTAATTATTACACTAGCATAAGTTAACTTAGGTTTTAATTAATCATATTAGTCCTAAGTTGCATTTAATCATTTAATAAACTTGTTGAGATAAGATTCCTTTCTAGAAGATGAGTTGTCTTTTCTAGAACTTATCTCCATCTTGTTATCATTCCCTAGGTAGTTGGTTAGAGTTTCTTGTTGTCACATGAAGTGTGATTTGAACACTTGGCAATATCTTTTTCATTCTAGGTTTAGCACTTGCTTATATAATCAGACATATGTACTCTTTGTAATCTATCCATCTATCCATCTATCTAGCAATCTAATAGATCATAATAGAATCTATATTTGCATGCCATTATCATACTTTCTTTGTGGTTGAATATTTCTTCTTGGCAAAGGTCCACCTATGCATCCATTATTTCAACATGGTATCAGAGCTATTCCAGTGAAGGTTCATCCCAGGATCAAGAAAGTTTGGCTAGTGAGATTCTTTGGTAAGCAAGGGTTTGTTGCAAGCCGTTTTTTATTGGAGCCGTCATCATATTTGCTTCAAAAATCCAGTTTTCACTCATTTGCAGAAAAAATAATTTCTGGGTTTTGTAGCCAACATCGAAATCTGAACTAGGTATCTTTTAGATTTTGCATATCTTACACAGATTTGGAGAAAATCGCAGTCTAAAAAGCATCAGGTGTCATTTTTCTCCTAGCTGAAGGTTAAAAAAATTCAATTTTTCATTTTTTACTTGTTGGATCAAGAAACGATTTCTGGGTTTTATTTCTAGCATCAAAATATTTTTGGGTTTTTATTTTTGTCTACAAACAGTGAGTAGATTAACTAAAAATCAAATTAGAAATAAACGTTTTTGCTAGAAAACCCGTTTCCTGTAGGCTAAATTCAATTTTTTTTGAAAAATTCATAACTTTTGGCCACGATGTCCATTTTTGGCAAACGAGATATTGACGGAAAGCTTGTTTCGAGCACTTCATAGTGGTGTAGGCTATTTTTTCAGATTTGGTCATCTACACAAATTTGAAGTTATTTTTCATCATAGAGATAGACGTGAACATTGGTTTGTGTATGCACTCTTTTTAATTTTTTGTTTATGCATATTTAGGCATTCTCTCATTTTGCAATCATTGGGTATTGTAATAAATAAACTGATATAAAGTTCTATCAAGGGGGTTTCTTGCATAATAATCTGATTCGAGTGTGCATGCACTTTGATCTTCATTGTGTTTTGATGACAACTCGCATGGGTTGTAATCTGGTTTCTTAGTTTCTTTTGGCTATATTTTGTCTTAGTTTGACACATATCAGATTCACATCGGATCCATCTCAGTTTGAGGGCCACTAAATTTGTGGTTAATGTTCCCGAGTCTTTATGGTACTTGTTCTCATGAAAAAGTTTTAGTCTCAGTTTGACATCGGTATCGAGATTGACGGCTTCCAGATTCTGTCATCATCTTTTCATCTACTGTTGCTTTATGGATTCCAGGGTTGTTCCAGTTTGGTGTTTTCGAGTGCTCCGTGGCATTGGGTCTGTTGTTGCATTATTATGATTCCAATATGGTTTCTTGTAGATATAAGTATATTTCCTCGCTTGCCGGATTGCGGTTCCAGTGTTACTCCACAGTGTTCTTCCAGTGTTTCTTTGTTGCAGCCATCTCATTGTATGGGGGGGGTTGTCCCACTGGGTTTTCCTTCTCTGCCTCATTATTGCATTTGTACATGGGTACCTGATTAGGCCTTGTTGTCGGGACCTATTCATGCTTTCTTGCATTTATCTTAGTTTTAGGTGCATGCTTATCTAGTCTCTCTAAGTTGCACTTATGGGGGGTGTTAGTGTAATTAATTAATTATTACACTAGCATAAGTTAACTTAGGTTTTAATTAATCTTATTAGTCCTAAGTTGCATTTAATCATTTAATAAAGTTGTTGAGATAAGATTCCCTTCTAGAAGATGAGTTGTCTTTTCTAGAACTTATCTTTATCTTGTTATCATTCCCTAGGTAGTTGGTTAGGGTTTCTTGTTGTCACATGAAGTGTGATTTGAACACTTGGCAACATCCTTTTCATTCTAGGTTTAGCACTTGCTTATATAATCAAGCATATGTACTCTTTGTAATCTATCCATCTATCTATCAATTTGATAGATCATAATAGAATCTATATTTGCATGTCATTATCATACTTTCTTTGTGGTTGAATATTTCTTCCTGGCAAAGGTCCACCTGTGCATCCATTATTCCAACAAGTTTTAGTTGTGATCGATGCTTGGGGTAAAGTTTTCCTTGGGGGTCTTTATGAGACATCCTTCATGTTTTTATACATGTTTTATTTTCTCTTTTTTGGAGAAGAATTTTTCCCATGAAGTTTTCTCCTTTTCTCTAGTTATGAGAGATTTATTTGATTGTACATGGGTAACTCATCAAGCTTTGTCTCTGGGACCTTTCATGCATTATTTGATTTTTATGCATTTTTTGTTTTTATTTTTTAGTGACTCCCTAAGTTACACTTAAGGGGGGGTGTTACATAATTAGTAATTAGCTAATAATTAATTAAAATTATATTAATTATTAGACTAATTTGACCTTATACACTTAAGCTAAACTTAGGAGTGTTTTTTTTCTTTTATTAGATTGAGATATTATTAGATTATTATGTCTCATTACATAGGATGACAATGCTTGTCATGATCTAATCCATTTTCTCATTTAGAGTTTTCTCTTATAAGAATTCTCCTTCATTTTATTATTTTTTTGTATTGATGATAGTGTAAGTAGCAAAAATATTACATCATATGTCAGTATTCATATATATCGTTTACATTCTGTCATACAATTTTTGAGTGCCTTTCAATTTATATCCTGTCCTTGTACATATCGGTTTGTAGTTTTTACATTATATGATTTTATGTTTCAAATCATACAATTATCTATTTTCTACTAAAAAAATTCAAAAATTTGAGCTTCCTATTTCATCTTCGTGTCTAGTCTTCATTGTTAGGCTCCATGTTCCTTGGAATCAACAATTGTTCAGCGGGATAGGTGGGCCCAATAAACCTGCTCTTTGAACTTGTAGCATGTTGATTCCTATAAAATTTGACTAATATACAATTGATCTATTCACATTAAATACAACTGAAACACCATGTACAATCTAAATGCCAACTGTTGTTGCTCTTGAGTACTTAAGCCTATGGATGTTGTATAAAACACCATGTATACTATGACTTGTGGTTGTTGTATAAAAGGAGGCCATAACATGAATTATATACACCTATGTACTCTGCATATGAGGAAGATCAAGGTAGCTAGTTGCAAAAAGGAGTCCCCTGTAGCCAATACCTCACATGTTACTGCTCTCGCTGCTTGAGTCAAGGTCACCCCACCCTGCACAAGAGTCTCTGCCACCGACATTTCATCCCTAGAGAGCACCTCCTCAATTTCTAGATTCTCATTTGTGTGCAACCTCAGAGCCCTGACTTGGTGTTGCTCTTTGCTGACCTTAGCTTTCTCATTGAACTCTTTTAAAAAAAATTCCAGTGTAGTCATAAAAGAGGCCAAGCTAGGTTGACCCACCTACCAATTATGACTGAACTTGCCCTCATTTTGATTGACAAGTAGTATCCCATCCTGTAAGAACCTGAGAAACTTTCCCTCTGAGCTCTTCACTATTAGCACAACCTGCAAGGTAATGTTAAAAAGGATGAGTCTTTTTGCAAACTCAGTAAGGAGCCTCCTCTGTCCATTGAAATTTTCACTATTTCTTGCCTTCCAATTGCCACAAGATTTTATTAGAAAGAGAATGCCAAAACAAATTAATCTCTTTTCCTATCTTTTTATCATTTCATAAAAGAACCTCTTTCCAGTCAATTTTTATGTTAGTTTTCTACATTAACATGTTGTTACAAAGGAGTTTCCAGATATCATTTGCATAAAAAAATTCAAAGAATATATGTTCAACAATTTTTAGGAGTCTGCAAATTTTACACATTTCAATGTCATCATGTTTCTACTTGATAGGGACTCTTTGTAATATTATTAGCCATCTTAGACAAGCCTTTTTGGGGTCAAGAATAGAGACCAGTTCCAGGTGAAAGTTTCATGCCTCTTTATTACTCAGATTTACTTGCCAAGCCCTGTTTAGGTGTTCAACTAGGGAATTGTTGTGTATTATTTCTTGGTAGATGGACTTTGCATGGAGCGATTTTAAAGGACTGTTGCCTTTACAAGTGAGATTATCAATAGGATCTATTCCTAAACTATTAGGGTCGAGCAGGGGTGCAGCCTCACATGCTTTCTTTAGCATAGTATACATTCTTAACCTAGATGGGGGTAGCTGAAACTCCATCTACAAATCTTCCCACTTCTTTACCTTACCATCAACTAAGACATTATTCAAGGTCTTAACTCTATTTGTTGCCCATTTTGTGGTTGAACAACCTTGTAGTAAGGCCAAAGGCTTTCCATTGTGCTCTAAATTCCACCAAGTGGAGCAACCAAGATACCATGCATTGCCATTATAGATAGTCGATGAGGTGAAAGTGACATGTTTTTTAACCGACTCCTAGCCCTTCCAGATGATCTTAAACACCATATAACTAGCAGGGACCATAGGATGTTTTAATAGGAGAAAATCACTGAAAGGCAGATGCTTCCAAGACTTTGCTTGCTTGAGGTGCCTAACCAAATCTGTTTCTGATTATCACTTTCCAGGGTTCATTTCGCTCTAGTTCCTTAAAAATCCACTTACTGGCTAGATCAATTCCCTATTTCTCTAGATCCTTTAGCCTAATTCCCTCTTGATCTTTTCCCATGTGTTGTGCCCTCGGCACACATGCCTTGTTTAGAATGGGGACCCTCTCTTTCCTTCACCCCACCCAGTTGTTTTGTTGCTGCCTCATTTTACGTGCCCCTTGTTTAGTGTTCAAAATGGTTAGTGAGCCTTAAGGGAGTCATCTTGAGTTGAACATGTTTCCCCCCCTCAATTTTTCTAAGTCCTTGTAGGATCTCATTAGTTTTTTGCCTTGGCGTTACTAAGTTTGCATCCATGGACCCCTTTGAGCCCACTTTTTTGGGTCTCCCCTCTCAGATTTCCATTGCCTCAATGTCATTCCAAACGACTTTCATCTAGAGGCTTTCTGCCCGTTGGGTTCCAGGATTATCTTCGCCATTGGTCCATCACCAAACCTTCAGGTGGCCATCAACTCGCTTCCACCTACCTAGCAGAACTCGAAGATCCTATCACCATCCATCCACCCCGTGGACTCTGCCCTTCCCATGACTTATTTTGAAAATCTGACCGATCACCAACCCTAGCATCACCGTACAATCATTAATGAGATACATTAAATGGTGAAAATTCTATAAATAGCTGACTTCCAGCTATCATTTTCACCTGCCAGTTGTTCAGAAGTGAGTTAGAGCCCTTTGCAAATTCCTCCTTCGCGCCCAATGAGTTCCGCTGATGCTTTGAGGCATTCTCTAGATGATTGATCGATCACCTTCATTGGGTTTTAGAGGTAGGTTTTTTGTTGTGCACCCCATTTCGATTTTTCATTGATTTATGTATGAAATCAAAAAATTTAAGGGAAGAAAACTTGGGGATTGACTAGAACGAACCAAGGAGCTCGAAACCCATAAGTTAAAATTTTGATAAACTTAAAAAATGGCCTAACACATCGGCGACAGAACTTGCCCTCTCCATGGTTGTTCATCAATCAGAGCATTCATGCTCTGTGGGCCCGCACCATGGTCATAACTGTCGCCATCTTTTGAAAATATGCTAAAACTTAAACGGGCGATATCCAATCCCGGGTCTGCCCTCGTGGGAGGATCGCTCCATTTGGCCACCTTAAACTCAGTCTAAACCCCTAGAGTCTAAACGAAGAGATCTTTGCACATACTCGGGTCCGAATCCGCGGGTTCCCATCAACAAGATGCCTTTTAAACTCTGTCATTCTAAATGGCAACCCAACCACAACTTCCCAGTGTGTGGACCCCGCCCTATTGGCTTCCCATTGGACATAAATTCACCAATATGACTAAGTTTAGGCTCGATGTGGGTTCCTCCCTATGGAATTCTGCTTGTGGAGTTTCGCTTATAGTTCATCATTCCAAACATCTTTTGGACCACAGCCTCTCGATAACCATGCCCCGCTACTTTATCCGCCATGTAACATTGTTTGAAATTGAGAATGACCAAATGTCGAGCCTCTTTTAGGTCCTGGCTTGCAGACCTCCATCTGCAGGCCACCACAGGGACTGCGCCATCTCTTATGAATTTCGAGCAGCGACCCCCTCCCTCGGGTTTCGATACTACGATGATTGTTGACATGTGAAGCAAAATTTCCAAGTGAGTAGCTTATAGCGGGTCATTGCCCATGGGCCTTCGTCATCAGAACTCCATTCTGACCTCACTGTCACTCAAAGACAACTGCCTCCATCCTCCCAATGTTCAGAGCCCGACCTCCCATTTAACAATGAGCTTCCCCAAGTGAAAAAACAAAGTAAATGCGAAAGCCAAACTCTTTGTCAGACCTAATTCCTCGGGTGGCTCCCATCAGACCTTTGTGTGCTATCTGCCATTTCCAATGGCAATCGCCTAGCAGCTTCTTGACCATGTTGACCCGAGGTGGCTAAATGAAAAGGGAGTGATGCCGCCATCCTTCGGAGCTGTGGGTCCCACCCATCGGGACTTCATCCCCGGAATGATGTCCGGTCAGAGTTGTTTTGAATGGAAAACTCAAACAACCAAGCTCCTTTATGATTCTGATTGCCCAAAGGATGATCCAAATGCCCTGCAATCACCAAATTGACTTTGACCCACATGTTAAATTTGGGCACTCTCCTCAATGGGCCCTTCAAATTTCTCAAACATAAAGGTGGGTCAGGATAGGCAGGTTTTTGTGCCTTGATTTTCGTCCCTCTGGAAGCTCCTCCAAAACAACCAACAACCCAGGGAAGTTTGACCCCTAGGGCCTGAGTTGTTCAGACTCCCTCCTGCAAAATAATGATGACAGTTTGAGAGATATGCTAGGATTATGAAATGATGATTTACTCCATCTAGCGCTGTTTTGAAGGATTTTGGCTAACTTTCCACATGTTTTATGCTTGAATCATTTACTGCTCCTTTGGTTGTAGGATATATGGAACTAATTGTTGGATCCTCGAGGGCGGTCACAAAAAAGAACAAAGGAAAGAAGATCGCAAAGGCCCCTTAGGGAAAGGAGGAAAAAGACCAGATGAAATACAAGTTCCAAGGGGAGCCCCTTAACTCCAAGATCCTCACATAATAGAAGGAAATATCAGATACTAATCTGGGACACAAGATATAGACGAATTCAAACAAAGGATCAGGCTCAATCCCAAGATGGAAAATTCTAGGAGAATCAAAAGTAGTGGATTGGCCAAGGCTGCAAGATTCCCGCTAGCCCTCATTGCCCCTGAACTTGTAATTTCCTATAGAGAGGCATACTAAGAAGACACTAGAACAGTAGTGGACAAGGATGGAAACATATTGGCCAACTTATCTGCCAAGTCAGTAGGGAAAACCTTCTGCATCCCTACCTTTAGTGAAATAGAGAAAAATGCCAAGGAGTATGGCCAACAGATGTGGGATGAAGATCCCCTCAAGTGTAGGAAACTCATCAACCAATACTAGATAAAAGAGAAGAGGGGCAGTGCCAATAAAGTGCCCTGCGAACTCCTCCAGAGAGACTTCTTCAAAGATTACCATGACTTGGTAACTCTTTTTAGAAAGGTCATGGGCCTTCCTACCTCAACTTACTTCTGGGAGTGGATGTTTTATTTTATTGAGATCATCCGAGGAGACACACTCTTCTACTGGGCTAGAATGATCAGCGACTGCTTACATGAGCAGTTTGTGGTAGTGAAGAAAAATTCAAAGTTTTACATGACATCATACCTTGTGTACTTGCTTGCTAACCATACCCAATATAGGGGTTTATTTGCAACACTGAATCTAGATCCACAAACAGTGCTAAAATTATATGATAGGTACCCTCAATTACAGTACACAAATTTCAAGAGGGATACTTGGAGAGTTAACGACGCCTTCATAGGCTACATCATCAAATTTCTTGGGGGTGACCCCAAAAGGAGAGTCTCACATAGTGTCAATGCTTTCATCTGCCGGTTCAAATTTCTATTTATACAATTCCCAAAATTTACTTACATCTGAGTTGAGGGATTCTTCGATAGGCCGTACAAGTTGCCCTGGTGCCCAAATGACTAGATAATATTGCTTGAACTCTCATGACAACTATGGCCTACACATGCCCTCTTGAGCAGCAAGCATAAGGTGGTGATTACTTATCCTCTTTCCTTCGCTCGGGGGTAGTATGAACTCCACACCTCCCAATGTATAGATTATTTAGAAAAGGAGCTCATGGAGTATCACCTCAAATTCCATACTGCCCGACCACGAATGGATCCCTATGGTAAGTTGAAGAAGATGGTTGTGGTCGAATATGCCCACTTGCATAATGTTGAGGAATTCTGAGCAATTGCAAGGATGACAAGGAGGTGCGTATTCGGAAATACATGCACATGACGACCTACTTTGTCAAGGTGGTCAAGTTGTTTCCTATGTCGAAGCAAGTGGTTGAAGAAGAGAGCATAGTGATGAACCCTAGATATAATGCCATCGACAAATTTCCACTACCAATAATAGATTGGAATGAAGAGGAGGAATGACCTCAATATTATCACAAATCCTATCGAGGCAAGGACTAAACAATGGATTGATGGGAAAATTTCTCAATTGAAGTGGCAAGGAGTAGAGCTAACATTTATAGAACCCGAGCATCCACAAGAGGGTGAATCCAATAGTGCCGCTGTTGATGTCACCTCAACAAGAGAGACCTCAACATCTCCTCCGAACACAAGATCAAAGAAAAGAAAGGAGACGGCTGCAAGTCAACCTAAATCTAAAGAGTCTCCGAGGAAGACTTTAGAAGGTGGAACCTCAAAGAAGTCAAAAAAATCAAGAAGTTTCACAAGAATGCCCAATATTCAAGAGGACCCACTCCATGAGGGGGAGGAGAAATCAAAGTTGCCACCTGCCACAACTACATTTTTTGCTACTATTGTTACCACCCCACCTATCCCATAAGCAGTCGTCGCCTCCTCTCCACCCATGGTGGAAATCTCTGTCCACCTTGCCTCCACTTCTCCTATGGCCCGAGTTATAACTATGGACTCCTCTTTGGCCACTACTTCCCCGCTCTCTTCCTCATCTATGTCCCCATTGTTTTCCCTTCCGACTGCTATTGCAATGACTACAATGCCTTCTCTCTCCCTTATAGAAGCTTTTACTAAGTATATGTAGAGCATGCCCTCTGAGCTTTCTGGTATGTTTGCAGATCCCCTAGTGCAGGCTACACTAGCCCATGCCATAACTGGTCTTCTCATGCCTCCTCCTCCTACCGATCCCCCTTCAATGGAAGCAACAATGAAAATATCTGAGGAGTTGGACAAGCAACAAAAGGAGGCCGCTAAGAAGTTGGAGGAAGAAGTGGATGACTACCATGAGCATCCCATATATCAGCATCTCATAATCGATGAAGTATTCCATGGGGATGAGGAAAAGAAATCCTCTGAGGAGGATGATGAGGATCTAGAAACCAAATACATCATAGAGACTATTGATCCAAAAATCGAGGAGGAGATAGCCCAACAACTCAAAGATGTTGGGGAGGAAACTAAAAAACTGCCTATCATTGAAGAAAAGGATGTTGATATAGAAATGGAGGACACCAAGTCTCTAGTAGGGGAGAGTGATCAAAGCCCCAAACTCGATGAAGAGATGTCTCTTCCTGATGAACAATAGGAAGAGAAGAAAGAGGAAGGCAAGCCTAAGGGGGAGGCTGAGATGAGAAAAATTCTAGGATCTAAGCATCATGAGGAACAAGGGTATGGGTAGGAGGAAGAAGAGAAGACTTCTGAGAAGGAAGATAGCCCCAAAAGGCGTACGACTGCCAAATCCTCGAGAAAAGTGACAATAGTTATACAAGATTCAGATGAAGAAGAAGGAGACAAGCCAAAAAAAGAGACCTCGGGTGGAAAAACATCACAAATGTAGCAGGCCCATGAGGAAGAGGGTGATCACGAATCATAAAAAGAGAAAACTCAAATGCCTGACTAGCTTGAGAGGCATCTAGAAAAGAAAGCTCCGACCCTAAGGGATTTTAAGGCGAGGCTGGAGGCCATCTTGGATTGAGCACAGGTCAGCACCAAGAAGAAGAAGAAGAAGCCAAAGGTCAGATCTCAGTTGACCATGGATGCCTTTGGATCAAGGACAATACAAATTGCCACCTTGGTAGTGGGTGAGGAAGGGGTAAAATATAATATCTCTACCATCGACCTTGGGACAACAACAAGGGAACAAAATATTGATCATCTCCAAGGATCCATCTCCACCATTGTGCACTAGATGAATAAGGACAAGACATCTAAGGAGGAGTTGAAAGCACAGGTGGTAGATCTAATAGCATACATCCAACAATGGTCATCGATGGATGAGCTCCCCACCACATTATCAGCCCCCCCATTGTTGCTATCGGAGGAGAATATGAATAAACTAGAGAAGAGAAAGAGTTGGACAAAGGCCACAAAGGACTGGTTCTGGCAGGTCCTTTACAACGGTGGCATGGGCCTAAGGCATGCAGTCAGAACAACAAAAAGGTTCATGGAAGTGCTTAAGGTATTGGAAGGCACAAGGAAGTTCTGCATTGACTATCCCAACTTGTACAAAATCACGTATCCCAAACTTGAGGCTATCCTTAAGATATTAGACAAATTCTACGAAAAGGAGCTAAATCTGGTGAAGGATGACCACTAGCTCATGGAAACATGGAAGTTGATCCTGGATCATTGGAAGGAGGTGCTGGAACAGGTGTTCCATGAAGTGGAAATGGAAATTGATTGGGCTAAGGAAGTCCGGGAAGACTGCACAAAATATCTAAAGTTGTTGACAGATCTTCATGTGCCTGCAAGTGAATTGGATGCGGATAAGTTGGAACAATATTTCCAAATGAATTTGGAAAGTGGGACCATAGGCACATTAACACATAATTCATGGGGTTTGTTGCATGGGTTTTCTCTCAGTTTGAGCAAGTAGCGAAGAATATGCCCAAGTATGACAAAGACTGGGATACCCTTACCAACAAATCAAGAAAGTTGAACTTTCGGGTGCTCGAATATGATATCATGGAATGGAACAAGCTTTAGGCACTGATCCTGAAGTTAATAGAATATGCCACTATTAAGAAAAGCGAAGGCAATCCTGTTATTGATGATGAGTTCCTCACAAAGTAGCTACAACAACTACTAAAAGTCAAAAGAGCCATAGTGCTACCACATCAGGACAAAATGGGGAAAAGTACAAGAACGTAATTTTAAATTGTAAAATATTTTGGGGTAGGTGAAACCCTAGTGTAAAGTGAATCTTGGCCACACAATGAGATTAAATCTTGGCCACTCATTTTTATTTTTGAAAACTATAAATAGGGGTCTCCTCCTCTGATTTTGAGAGAGTTGAGTTGTTGTAAAGGCATGCTACATAAATTTTAATAGAAGCTCATTGACTTTGGTGAATTCTTGGGTTTCTATTACTTGTTACATGGTTCATCTCCTATAGTTATCTGATTTAGAAATATTTACTCTATTGTTTAGAATGTTTTAGTTTGAGTTGATAGAGTAGTTGATGTTTTTCCATGGTTGTGTAGTATTTTATTGTGTTGACGCCTTTCTCATCCATACTTTTTGCTGTTTACTGATAGTAGATAACTGTGTAAAGTTAGTTTGGGCATAAACTAAAAGTTGCCCCAAAATTCTATCTTTTGTTCATGCATGTTTATGGTGAATGAATGGTTGAATATTTGTAGTCCTTAGAAGCTTGCACAAGTTTCATCACACTGTGAGTTAATCTAGTTCAGTGAAATTCTCTTTTAAGGAAGTTGTCCATAGTAGAACCCTCCATGATCACTGTTCATTACTAGTTTCAGATCCAGGAACCTCCTCTCTTCCCTACCCCTTTTCCTTTTTTTTTTAATAAGTGACCTATGCTAAGGTTTATTGCACATTGTAAAGCCAAATCTGAAGTTGAACTAGGAGTTCAAGACTGCTGTTCAAACCTACAACAATTTTGCAAGTGACTTCCCATCTCAAGAACTCCCTTAGTTGGACCAATTCTCTTCCAGCCTAACTTCCGTAATTCTACCCTGTGATTACTAGAAAAATCAAATTTAAACAATTGAGATATTCCATGCATGTCATGACGTGATACCTGAGAGACCTTGGGGTGATTTTCAACAACTTGTTGGAGATTTCCGTTCAAGAGAGGTGATGCACCTACGCATTACCTATGTTGAGAAAGTGCTAAAACACCCATCAACACCATGCAAAATCAATCCCATCTAAATGAGTGCTTCTTCCTTTTCCCCTTGCCAATAGACTATAAGAAGCCTTTGATCTATTTTTTAGTTCTTTTAACTAATAGATATTAAAAAACCACACTAAAGAATAATAAACAAAGTATGAAGAAATATTTTTTGATAGACCTGAAACCTGCCTGCTAAGGACAGGTAATGCCTATTCCATCTATCCATCTTTTTGTCAAATTTTTCTTTGATCCAAAGCCACATGTCCTTCAAACATGGACTCACTACAAATGGGATGCCAAGGTATCTCACTTGCTTATTAGGGACTCTCCACTGAAAGTCAAATCTTTGCAACCAATCAAACAAATTATTTGACAACCCCAACATTATAGACTTTTCTCTCGATATTTTTGCACCGGAGGCCTAACAATAGAGATTGAGATTGTACAACAAATTCTCCACATTTTGTTCTTCTAGATCAACAAAAAGTGTTGCATCATCTAAAAACTGGATGTTCAACAACTCATTATTGTTTGAAAAGTGTAGCCCCCTTACCCTTGGAGTTAACATCATGTCACTAAGAAAGAAGTGTGGAGAATCAGAGGCTATCACAAACATGGAAGGTGCAAGAGGACAATATTTCCTTATAGATCTTTCCAACCTAAAAGGTTTAGAGAGTGTGTCATTAATGTCTACTTGGGTTGAAGCATCTTTCAATAGTGTGTTAACCATATTGCAAAATTGTTGAGGGAACCCAAAGGCCTCTAGGACTGTTCTTAGGAAGACCCACTCCACTCTCTCATAGGATTTTTGAAAATATAGCAAGAGCATGATAGAGTTTTGCTTGGAAGTTCTAGACTATTCCATGGCCTCCCAGCTAGTGATGAGGTTCTCTAAATTGTATCTTACCTTAATAAACCCTATTTGGGTATTGTTTATGAAGTTTGGAAGGATGTTTATTAGCCTTAATGCAAGGACTTTGGCCAAGATTTTATAGGATACATTTAGAAGTGTGATTGGCCTCCAGTTCTTTAGGCTAGTTTTCTCTAGTTATGAGAGATTTATTTGATTGTACATGGGTAACTCATCAAGCTTTGTCTCTGAGACCTTTCATGCATTATTTGATTTTTATGTATTTATTTTCAAATTTTTTTAGTGACTCCCTAAGTTACACTTAAGGGGGGGTGTTACAGTAATTAGTAATTAGCTAATAATTAATTAATATTAGATTAATTATTAGGCTAATTTAACCTTATGCACTTAAGATAAACTTAGGAGTGTTTTTATTTTATTTTATTAGATTGAGATATTATTATATTATTATGTCTCATTACATAGGATGACAATTCTTGTCATAATCTAATCCCTTTTCTCATTTAGAGTTTTCTCTTATAAGCATTATCCTTCCTTGTATCATTTCATTTTGTAAGTTTTTATTTTGAGGAAGTAGAAAATAATTTGTTGTAGCTCTCATGCATGGAAGGTGTTCTTTTTTCCTATTTGATCTTGCTTCTATGTGTTTCACAATTTCCAAAATAACCTACACCTCAAATAAAGACTATAAGAGACCTCCATTGTACCAATATGTCAACATCTCCAAATCATATGAAGATAAACATATCCTATCAATAGAACCTAAGATGTCAATAAAATATCACTATATAAAATAAATAGGATCTAATATTTCTTCTGTGACACCAACAACCACTACAAAACATCATTCATCATTAAATGATGAATCCACATCATTGTATAAATCTCCCATTGAACCATGATATTGAGATACATATGTAATTATGATAACCATATCCTAAATAAAGATCATCCATGGCTCCGATATTATCAAATAACTCAATTTCCAGAGCTAGCAAAGGGTAAAGTAAATCCTTGATCTCTAAACTATCCATGAAAACATCAATGTTAAAGCTCCCATTGAACTATGCAATTAAGCTATCCATGAAACCATGATAACCATATCCTAAATGAAGATCATACATTACCCCAACCAATGATAGAACTCAACTATAACACCAGGATATCACAAAGAGAAAAGTAAAACTATGATCTCAAAACCTAGAAGATAGACCACCATCTACAATCATGAATCAATACAACACAATGAAAATGAACAATTCATCTACATAAAAATCATTTTGTTCTAAAGTAATCTTGATGGGTGTTTTTGCACCTTATCAACATAGGTAGCACACAAGTATGCTACCTCTCTTGAAAGGTAATTTCAACAAATAAGTTTCGTAGAAATCACCCCAAGGTCTCTTGAGTGTTAGGTCATGACTTGTAAAAACAACCCAGTTGATTCATGTGATTTGCTGGTAATCACAAAGTGAATTTATGGTTCATAAGCTTGGAGGGAATTGGATCTTAAAAAAGGAGTTTGATTAAATTCTAAAAATGAAGTGCAGTTGTTGTAAGTTCAGGATAATAGTCCAAAACTCCTCTAAATTCATCAAATTTGGCTTGATTGTGATGCTAGAACTTGGTTTCGATTTTAGTTTTCCTAGACTTGCAACTAACATTGAATAATAATAATGGAGGATGCTATAGTGGACAACCTTCCCAAAACTAAGTTCCACTTAATCAAGGAAATCTATAGTCTCATGAAACTAGTGCAATTTTGTACGATTTGCAGATTTTCAAACCATTCATTCACCATTAAGCATGAATAAAGATTGAACTTAAAGTGTAGCACTGGTAATAAGCTTAGACTAACTTTACACAACTGATCATCATCAATAAACAACAAAAAGTATGAGACAGAAAGGGGTCAACACCATAGCATTCTTCACCATTAAAGTACAACATGAACTAACTACTGAAAGTAACTTAAAACTAGAACAACAAAGCTAAAATCTACTATTGATAAGATGAATCATGCATACATGTGAAGAAACACAAGAATCCATCAAATAATGCAATTCTTATTAAATTTTTGCAGCATGCCTTTACACAACAACTCAACTCTCTTTGAAAATGAGAGGAGAACCCCTATTTATAGTTTTCCAAAAGTGAAATTAATGGCCAAAATTTAGTTTCATTGTGTGGCCCAAATTCACTTTACATTAGGGTTTCACCTACCCCCAAAATATAACAACATAAAATTCATCTTGTCTTTTCCCTTTTTTGTCTTCTAGTGCCCTTGGCACTGTAGCACTTTTGTCTTTTAGTGATTTCCTTGTGGGTACTTTGACATGAATGCATCATCTATAATAGGTTTTCCATCATTATTTTGGATGGTAGCATACACCACAAATTTCTCAATCAAAGACTGGAGCTTATCCCATTCCATAATATCTATTGTAGGATCTGAAATTTGATCTTCTTGAACCTCTTAGTGATCTTCTCCCAATGTTTAGTGCACTTAGGGGTGGCTTTGATAACTTGCTCAGATTGGACAAAGGCTCTCACAATAAAATCCATAAAGTGAGTCGATAGCGAATCCACAACCCTTTGTTCCATGTTCTTGTGGAAGAATGGATTAATCTTTTCCAGATCTACCTCCAAGGCAAGCATCTCATACTCAGTCATCATCTTCAAATATTCTTTGCTATCAGTCTGGTGTTCTATAACCCATTCATGGTCAAGCTTTAATTCATGCAAAGCCCTCTCCAAGATCTCTTTTCTATGATACAGGCTCATTTTCCATATCTCCATGAGCCAATAATCACCCTTTGGTAGCCCAAACTCCTTTTTCCATACCCCTTTAGAGAGCTTGAGGATGCTCTCAAGCTTTGGATAGGTGATTCTATGTAAATCCATGAATCGATGGAATATTTTGATGGAGTTCTCAAATTGTTTCTGGAACTCTAAATTTTTTTTGTATGTTTTGGAAGCATGTTGAAGACCCATGTCTCCATTGTATAGTACATGGTTGAACCAATCTGCAGTGGCCTTGGTCTAATTCTTCCTCTCCATATTACTTATATCTTCCTTGGATAGCAGCGAGGGTGGTGCCAATGGTGTCGTTCGAGCTTCTTCTTATGTAGAAATCCACTATTGGATGTAAGCGGTAAGATCTGCTACTTGTGCTTTCAGTTCCTCCTTAGTGGATTCATCTTTATCCATTTGCTACATTATAGAGGCTATGGATCCATGGAACTCATCTATTTTCTATTCGTGGGTTGCCGAACCCAAATTGATTGTTGAGATGTTATAGCTTTGTATGATGCCCATTCCTTTGTTTGCTATAGGGGTAGCAATTTCTATTGTTTTGGATCTATAGGCATGCACAATGATGTGGGAGTGAACCTTAGGATTCTTTTCCTTTCTCATTTTGGTCTACACTCGGGCTAGGATCGCCTCTAGTCATGCCTTGGGGTCAACAACCATGGAGTCCTTATTTTTCAACTATTGCTCTAGACACTTGGGTACCTTGGTAGATTCCTTGGGTGATTCATGCTCACCTTCTTCTCTTTGTTCATCTCAAGGTTGTTCCTCTTCATTGCCAAGGGCTTCTTATTCATGTGTCGCCTTTTCATTCAATTCCTTTTCAAGGGTTACCTTTCCCTTGTTGCTTGACTCAGTGGCAGTGGCATCCTTTTCAATTATGTTTTCCCCTTGGGGTGCCCTTTCTTCTTCATGTATAGTCTCATCATGGCTCTAAGATTTAGAGCTCTCATCTTGGGAATCCTTCTTTTCTTCTATTTCTGGAGGTAATTCTTCTTCCTGGACTAGGCCCTTGTCTTGGCCGATTGGAGAATGTTCATCCAATATTTCTATGTTAGTGTCAGCCTTTTCCTTTTCAGAGTGATGCCCTTCTGGGTCACTTGCTTCACTAGTGATGTTATGATGTTGGGGCAGTTCTTCATCTAGCTCTTGATCTGAGGTTTCTACAACGTATCACTCATTGAGGGCCATAGTGTCCTCCTCTACAGATTGTGAATTTTCTTCATCGGATGCCACCTTATCCAAATTTATATTTAGCCTAGCCTCTAGATGTTCAAAATATTCTTCCTGGTTAAAGTCTTTGGGCTCCTTGACTATATCCTTTGCAACCTCCACCCTTTCTTTCTTTGCGTGCAGCCTCTCCATTTCTTTTGAAATTTTCATCATGGATTCCATCATAGGAGGTTCTGTAGGTGGCAGTGGAAGAGGTAGGGAAGCAAGAACCTGGGCCATAAAAGCTTGGACCTTGGGGTCAAGCACTATTCTAGAAAGCTTGGGAGGTTCATTTTGCATATATATTGTGAAATAATGCAAAAGAGTAAGAGGTGGTATGGTGGTAGTGGTTATTGTAAGTGCTAGAGCAGAGAGGGTGGGCATTGGAGGAGGAAGCAAGGAAGATGACCACGGGGATGTAGTAGAGGAGGAATAGTCAAGAACCCTGACCAAAGCCATTAGTGAGGTGGAGGTGAGGTGAACTAAGATTTTCACAGCAGGTGGAGATGAAACAGATAATGCTTGGGAAGCGAAATTTGGAGGGGTGGAAATAGTAGTGACAACGCGAGAAGAAGTGGTGGGCGATGAGCGTGACTGCTCAGGGTTCTCATCTCCTTCATGCTGGGGGTCCTCTTTTATGGTAGGAATTTCACTTATGAATCTCCCTATTCTCTTTATCCTTTTGGATGACTCTCCCTCCATAGTCTTCTTAGAGTATACTTTATGCTTAGGATTACGCTCGGGTGCATCCTTCATTTTTTTCAATCTTATCATTGGATGGGATTTGGGTACTTCCTCTGATGGGGAGGAAGTCACTCCACTCTTTTTTTCACTACTAAGCTCATCCTTGAGCTCTCCATAGGTCAAGTCTGTGCCCTATATCTTGAGCTAAGAAATTTGGTCATCTATCCATTGCCTTGTCATCTTCTCAATGGGTCTTGTTAATATATTAAGGTTTGTGACCTGTTCTTCACTCCAATATATTATTGGTAGAGGTAGGTTGGCCACAACGTTGAAGCTATCATCAATAATATTATTTTCCTCTATTATTTAGTCAGGCACGAGGAAAAAATTACTGACTTCACAAATTGAGTTGTCATCCTCATGTAGTGCCTCATTCACACTTCTTTGTCATCCTCACATTAAGCCCAGAAGTCTTCAACCTGAGGTCTATGGGTATATTTCTTTTTGACCCGTTTCTTTAGCTTTCCATAAGGGTCCATTCTCCCTCAGTCGATGAGGAGATCTAAGGAATACTCCAATTCCTTTTCTAAATATTCAACACATTGGGTGGGAGGGAAAGAGTGCATTACTTTCCTGAAGGTTAGGGGATAAGGAATCCTGAGCCTATGTTTGTCACTAAGTAATGTGTGAGCATCTTGTAGCTTTTGGGATACCTCAAGTAGGATCATGCAGTCATTGGTGTAACGAGGCAACCGATAGGGCTTCCCTGAGAAAACCTCCATTCTGATATAAGTGAGCTATGGGAACTGTATGAACAGATACCCAAACCAGAGGATGAAGGCCCTAGCATTGTGTGACACTCTTCTTTCAAAGTCTTCTCCAAGTAGCTTGATGATGTGTCCAATGAAGGGATCGTTCACCCTCCTGTATTCTCTTTTGTAATTTTGATACTATAATTGAGGGTAATGATCATACACCTTGAGGTCCCATTTCTTTTCTTCTAGGTTGCTTGTGATGAAGAGTCCCTTATGCAGAAACTTCTCCGCTAGGAGGTACACCAAGTATGAAGTCATATAAAACTTAGAGGTTTTCTTCACAACAATGAGTTGGTCATGCATTTTGTCACTGATTATTTTGGCCCAATGGAACTTTGTCTTTCCTCCGATGATCTCATCAATGAAGTAGAACATCCATTATTCAAAGAAAGCAACTCCAGGGAGGCCCATTACTTTTCTTAGTAGAGTGACCAAGTCATGGTATTCTTCATAAAGTCACACCTGAGTATTTCTTGAGGCACTTTGGTAGCATTGCCCCTCTTATCCTTCAACCAATGGTGGTTGATTAACCTTTTATATCCGAGGGGGTTTTCCTTCCACATGTTCTCAGCATATTCCTTTTTTGGTTCCTCCATGACATCAAATGTGGGGATGCAAAATATTTTACTAATAGATCTAGCAGACAAATCTGCTAGCACCCTACCTTCATGGTCAACGATCTTCCTATTGTTGTGATAGCATTCCCTATAGGACATAACTAACTCTGGGGCAATGAGTGCGGGATGGGACCGACTACCTTAGTGAGACCACTCACTCTGATTTTTTGTGAATTCTCCATTGTGGGGTGGACTATTACCCTCTGCCTAAATTCATTGATGTTCACATGCCTAAGGCTGGTATCCGATATAGAATCCTAGGTGGAGCTGAGTTTGGAAATGCACTCCACCCCATGAAATTGATATCTCATCTGGTCTTTCTCTTCTTTTTCTCTTGGTGGATGTACATTTTCTTCCCTTTATCAACTTTCTCCATGGACCTCCTTGATGGACCCGCAGTAGGTTCCATAAATTTTGCATGAAAACATGTAGTAAGTACATTCATATAAAAATCAAGGCAGACATTAGTCAGATCCTGCAAAATGGGGTTAGATCCAATAATACATCGTCAAGAGATTATAAAATTCATATTCACACATCATTCCAAGCTCATTTGGATCATAAAAGATAATGTGGGCCTAGGGGTGTAGGTTCTAGAGGCCTGATGGATGTTTGAGACCCTACCATTAAGGAACAAAAAACACAACATGGTGCCCCACAGAAGGAAACCCGCACTAAGAGACCTACACATGCTACAGATGTTAGTCTTGACATTGTAAAGTGTGGGAGATGTGGATGAAAGCCGTCAGATGGCCATCAAATATTTTTCGCTATCGAATGACCAAGGGTGAGCAACAGTCCACATTGAAAGGTCCGCAGAACCCTAATGACTTAGATTTTCATTGAAGCTCTTTGATGGAATTGACCCAAGCAGAGTCCATAGTGAAGACATACGAGGTTGCTTGGATGTTAAGGAGTGGTGAAGGAAGAGGGGCGGTCCACAAACTGACTCCCATAGAGACCGACCCTCATTGAAGTAGGACTTAGTCATTTTCATGCCAAATGGTGATAGATAAGGTGGGACCCTTACTATAGGTAGAAGGAACGATATCGCCGTTAAGAAATGATGCTTCAACAATAGCGGCCTGCAAACGGTGGTTTGCAAGGCGTGACTTGCAAAACCCTCGGACTTGGAATTTTATGCTTTGGCAGATTAGAACAATGCCTGATGGAGCGAAATCCATAATGCGGAAGGAAAGGGTAGCTTCGCTATAAGAAAACGATGCTCGGGCAATTGCGGGTCATGGACAGCGACCTGCAAGGGGCTGCTGACACTAAATCATAAACTTAGTCATTTTTTGCATCAAACTGAGGTAATTGTAGTGGGGTTCATAATGTGGAAGGTAGGCGAAGGTTAGCTATTTGCTAATGGTGGCATGATGGTGGCCGCCCACAAGCGATGACCTGCATAAGCAGAATCACAAGGGTTCAAATACTTAAGCTTTTCATTTAAAGGTTCAAATGTTTCTATGTTTAACTCAGATGACGGTGGTGTTGTTGCAGGCCACATTGAGGTTTACACCATATAAAGAATGGTGCCGAAGGTGCCGGGTTCCACATTGATGTGAGGGCATCATTTAAATAGTTTTGAGGTTTTACGTGCATAGAGCCAACCATAAAGATAGTTGTTGAAAGTATCTAAGGGTTTCTTTGATGGATTTATCATCTTATAGACCCCAGACACAAAAAAGCATGCATTTTGAATTTAAAAAGGGGTGGTGTACCTGGGAATGATGCGAAAACTTGATGAAGATCTCACCTGGGATCCTTAGGAGCCAATGCAAGCGTAGGGGCAGTGGTTTTCATTCTCCTCTCCTTAGAATTTGAAATTGGTCGATGAAAATGACAGGTGAGGAGGCTTCTATTTATAGGCAAAGGGTCATTAATGACCCACATTTAATGTGTTGTATGGTCGTCGCTGTGGTAGGTAGGGCATGGGAAACCAATGGTTTAGCGGAGAAGGACGTGAGGCCCACAATGTAGGATGACCCCAAGGTCTCACCACTAACTAATGACAAAGAAGTGATGATGAAGATGGATGCGAGACCCACCATGCAGGTGGATGTCTCAGGTTAGCCATTAGTGGATCGACGAAGAAATGGAAATGTTGCACAAAGAGTGGCTTGCAACTGCGGAGGATGCCAAGGAAACAAACTAAGGGAAGTCCACATGAAATGGCCTACATGAGCCAAAAAATTAGGGAGTTCTAGGGAGGTGAATTTTTTCAACTAGGGAATAATGAATTGAGTGTTTCTGACCACTTTAAGCTCAAAATTAGGGGCACACAAAATGAGGCAAAGAAAAAATGACCCGGTGAAGGTGAAAGAAACAGGGGGTTGTTGTTTCGAATGGGGCATGTGTGCAATAGGCACAACAAATGGAGACTCAACTGGGAGAACACTATAGAGAATTCTAAGGGTAAGGATTCATCTGAAACCCAAAATCTCTAGTTTCACAGAGCAAAAGTCAATTATCATAAACGAACTAGGAACTTAAAGGAGGATGAGATCCTTCATTGAATCTGATCACAAAAATACCTCAGAAGTGTGTGCAGTGTGTAGTCATTCCTTTCCTTCAAAGACCATAGCAGATAGCTGTCAATTGGTTGGGGCAAGTTATGTAAGTCATCTAACTCCAGAAGTAACCTAGACATTGCTCCACTGCAAGTCAGATGTCCATAGATCCAATGGTGTTGTCACTGTGACCCCACGAAAATTGCTCTATTTCTAGTCGGGCATCCATAGCCCCGATAGAGTTGCTCACACACCCACACAGTTCCTTGTTTTGAAAATTTCTTTCTTTTCTTTTCTTGAATATTTTATTTTGGTACTCTTTTCGTTTGCTCAAATGTGTAAGCACCGAAGCTTACTATGGGTTTGGAATCATAGTGGTCATTGGAGCAGACTTAGGATTTTTCACTTGCCAAAACCTCATAATGACTATTGTACAACTCATTAGGAATATGTAAAGTGTGTTTCTATGTGCGATCTATGATAAGCATTAGGGGATTCAAAGAAGGGTCCCATTCTAAATCAAATTGGAGTTCAAGTAAATAAACCCACTTCACGGGAGTAGTAGAAACCCATAAAAATAGATGAATACTTATCCAAAGAACAAATAGGAGTGGGCAACAAAGTATCCCCATAATGAGCCATGCACGACTGCCACATCAAAATGAAAGAGACCCTCAATAAATAAAAAATCCACGAAGGTGAGCAAAAGCAAAAAAATGAAAGAACCTACCCTAAACTATATACAACTATATACAAAGAAAGAGCTTGAGCAACTCAAGCAAGGAAATAATGCTTGAGGAACTTCCCATTGACATGCAATGGGACAACCTCTCCAATTAGGGTTTTGAGGCGAAAGGCATTATATCCTAGAATCTCATAAATTTGAAACAGGCCAAGTCAAAGCTTGTCGAATTTGTCATGTCCCCCTTTCTTCTCATGGGCCTTGTCACAACAAAGGACTAAATTAGCAATCCTAAAGGCCTTTACTTTGGCTCGGTGATCGAACCACCTTTTGACTACACCTTGGTGTTTGGAATTTTTTTATATTGCTTGATCATGGAATTCCTCTAAATATAATAACTCAGCAAGGTATGCTTCTTGATGCTCTCCCTCCACATAGAATGTGTTAACAAATTGGAGTGTGGGAATCTTGAGGTGGACTGGGAAAATAGCCTCCAAGCTATATACTAGGTGAAACGGGGAATTTCCCAAGGTAGCCTTGTGGTGAGTGCAATCTACCCACAAGGCAAAACATAGTTGGGTGTGCCAATCTTTCGAGTTCTTGTCAAGCAGCTTCTTGATCACAGTTAGAAAATTTTTGTTTGTGGATTTAGTTAAACCATTCCCCTGAGGGTAGTAATTGGATAAAAATTTGAGTGTGATACCATAATCAAAGGCCCAACTGGTGAACTTAAGGGATGAAAAGGAAAGGCCATTATCACACACGAGAGTAAATAGGCAACCAAAAAGATTTAATATAAAACTTTCTAAAAAATTAGTAAAAACTTTAGTGGTGCATTTCCTACATGCTATTGCTTCTATCCATTAGTGCAATAATCAAAAGCGGTCAAAATGTACTTGTGGCCTGCAGAGGATGGTGGCCTTACCAGACCAATGAAGTTGAGTCCCCACTAAGTGAATAACCTTACCTCCAGGACTGGTTGTAGTGGGATAGCAAAATTTATTTTCCAGGCAGTGACAATCTAGTAGACATGACAAATCTTGACCTTGTTCTGTGCATCTTTTAATAACTTTGGCCAATAGTATCTGGCTCACAAAATCCAATGGGCGATTGAGAGGCCAGATCCATGGCCAGTCCCAAACTTGTCATAAAACTACTTCAGCACTTCAACTGCTTCTCCTTTCCCAAGGCATTTGAGATAGATCTCTTCATGGTTTCTCTTGTATAGTATGGATCCCTACAACATATCGCTGTTGGTTTTTAATCTGTGAGCATGCTTCTGGACTCCCGATAACCATGATGGGTACTTGTTGATCAGTAGGTAATAAACAATGTCATCATACCACTCTCCTGGAGAAATGTCTTCTAGTTGTTACCGCTGCACTATTAGCTCCATCTTAATTTCCACTATCATTCGAGTGAGGGCTTGCCCTTAGACTAGCTTCATGAGATGGATCTCCATGTCATATTCTTGCAATAGTGACCCATTTTTTCCTTCATTCCCCCAACTCATTTTGCATTAACAAGGTCTTAATTGCTAGATCGAGGACTATTGTGAACATTTTATTCCTCAAGATGTAATGCCAAAACTTCTTGACTCCTCTGACGAGAGAATATGCCTATTTTACAACATTGTGGTACCACAATTCTGCATCTTTTAATAGAGCACTCATGAATGCGATGGGTTTCTCATTCCCTTCATCATCTTTCTAGGTTAACATGCTAGCACATGAATGATCTGAAGAAAATGAGTAAATACAAAACAACTTCAGATAGTATGGAATGACTAGACTGGTGCATCAAAAATAGCTCTCTTGATTTCTTTAAAATCCTATTTAGCTTTCAGCATCCATTTTGCTTTGGCATCCTACTTTAGCATATAGCATTCAACAACTTGACAATTTCGACGAAGCCCGTAATGAACTTCCTAATGAAGTTGATCTTTCCAAAGAAATATTTCAATTCTTTCTTACTTCTAGGGAGTTGAATCTTTGATATGGCCTAGATTCATTCGGGGTCAATGGAGATCCCTTTTTCTGAGAGTGCATGCCCTAGCAATTTTCCTTTAGTAACCTCGAATATACACTTCTTTGGGTTTAGCAAGATGCTGAACTCTCTACATTTTTGGAAGACCTTACACAAATTAGAGACATGGTCTCCTCTCTTCTTTGAAAACATAGTGAGTTCATCCATATATATGATAATGCACTTTCCATTGAGATCCTTGAACGCAATATCCATTGCACGTTGAAATGTGGTGCCAATGTTGATTAACCCAAACAACATTCTTCTATATGCGAAGGTTCCCCATTTTGTGCTAAATGTTGTTTTGTGCCTATCCTCATACTGCAACATCACCTGATTATATCTTGAGTATATGTGAAAAAAGGACATCATTTGAGACCCATTGATAATTTGCAACACCTCCTCCAATGATGGCATCGGGTAATTTTCCTTTTCAAAAGCCCTGTTGAGGTTTCAAAAATCTAGACATAATCTAGTTTCTCCATTCTTTTTCTTGACCGGAACCAAATTTTCCACCCATGTGGAGTGTCTAACAGGGAAGATGATTCTATCCGATAGCAACTTCTGAACTTCTTTGAAAATAATTGGCTCGAGCAATGTGTTGATCAAGCGCTGGCGTTGCCGAAAAGGCTGAACATCTGGCTTGAGAGGGATGGTGTGACTAATAATTGATGTGTCATATGTCTTGAATTCCTCATAGCTCCAAGAAATCACATCATGATAGGTGTGAATTGCATCAATAAATCCTTTTCTTTCTTCTGGTGTACACACCTTGCCTATGAACACATTTTTAACTTCTTCAACAATACCCATGTTGTGAGCATCACACTGGTTGTCAATTGAATCCTTCTTGGCTTATTGATCCTGATCACTTATCTAATCCAAATCAAATATTATTTCCAGCTGAACCATACCTCGTGGTATTGCATTTGTCTTGAGGTTAATAAATCCCTCTATGTCTAATTCAACTTCCTCAAGCTTCGTTTCATCAATGATCTGAGTTGCAAACACATTAGATCTAGTGATGAAATCAAGGATGTGCTTGTCATCATTAAAAAATTGAAAATTAGTGATGTTTTTAGGCACTAATTGGGTAGAGGTAAGCTCTACAATGAATTTATTCAAGATGGACAAAGACAATGGCTAAAGGGTGCTAGTTTCTTGGGCCAATGCATCAGCAGTTTGATTTTTAGCACGTGGGATCAGATGAATATTAAATGTGTTGAACCCCTATGAGATCCCATACCTTGTGTCTGTAGTTTGCTAGCCTTCAATCATGAAAGGAATGCAATTTCATGACTTGTTCCACTACCAACTCCAAATCACCAATGACTTGCAACATTTTAACTTTCTTTCTTAAAGCCATCAAAATCCCATGAACTGATGCTTCGTACTTTGCTACGTTACTCGTATAATAAAATTGAAGTCTATGAGAAGCAAAATATGCCTTATAGGACTGATGAGTTCAAATCTAAATCCAACTCCTTGATTGTATTTGGACCCATTGAAACGTAACATCCAAAACTTAGAAGATTCCTTATCCTTGGAGCCTAGGGAGCACATTCCCTTACTTGGTTGTATATCTGCCTCAACAGCTTTGGGTGGCTGTGTAGATTCAACATGTTCCTAGTTTGGCTATTGTATTTGGGGCTACACTTTGGGATTGACTTGCCCTACTATATGTTCTATTGCTGCTTGGGATAGGCAACATTCAAATTTAGAATGGCCAACATTGTGTACCCAACACCATCTGGGTAATAACAACTCCTGAAAGTTCATTCTTGCTCCTAGAATGAGCTGATTTTGCATAAATTTTTGCATAAACTTCTGGAATCCATCCAACAATCCAAGATTACCATCCTCATAAGATCTTTCGTCGTCTGATTCAATCATCACCTCTGTGCTCTTAGGGACATGAGTTAGGTTGGTGGGGGGATTGCATAACATAAGGACCTCCTCGGTCACTTCTTCTTCCTAGAATTCTTCATCATAATCATAAGCCATGGGACAGTAATTTCCCAATTTTGTTTTAGTGAACAACACCTTATTTGTGTTGTTCTACTCCATGATCATGAACTTCATGCGTGGCTCCTGATCAATGTGAATTTGATTTGGCAACCCTTTCAATGACATGCACAGATGGGAATAGTCTATAGCAACAATACCCATTCAAAGTATGGGTGAAGTCCATTCCCAGTATGATGCCATATGTATTAGGGATATCAACAACTTAAAATTTGATCACTTGTTGCACCCTTGGATCAATAGTTATTTGCAAGGGTATTCTATTCATTTCTCCAAATATGTTCACCTCTATTTTGTCCAACTGAGTCACCTTTCATCGGGAAGGAGTTGGAGTGACTCCCAAGGCCTTACATACAACCAATGGCATGACATTGGCTGAGGCTCCTGAATCAAGGAGGAAATTATGTAGATTCTTGTTAAATATTATGATGGTCATCAAGAAAGGAGGAATTTCTAATTTTCCCTAGAACAGCCCCATAGGCGTATCAACCTAGGCCAATTGAATCTTATCCTTATCAGTATTATTTTCCTTGACTTGTGTTGGGCCTTGCTCTTTGGCAGGATTTTTATTTGAGGACTAATTTTTGTTGGCTTGTTGAGTTGGATTTTGATTAGGCTTCTTACCCAAGGTTTCTCAAACTACGGGCTCGTTAGGGGTGGTTTCAAAGGAGACTCTTTTGGTAGGTACTTCTTGGGTGGAATTGGTTGGGGTAGTCCCATTAAGCATCCTAAAGAAGAAATTTCTAACAGTTGGGACTCGAGTAATTCAAAAGTTGAAAGACTCAACTTTACCTTCTTAAATTCTTCAACCACGTACTCACCCATTTTTTCAACCTCTATTTCAAAAGATTTACCTCGGGAAGAACTAGTAGAATAATCTTGGGTTTGGTTTGGCTACCTATTCCTATTGAAGTATTGGGTAGGAAAATGTGGGTAACTCGGATTATTACTGGCATTAGGGTTAGGTGGCATACCAAAGTTGTTAGGCGGGGTGGACATTATGAATAGACCACCTACTTGTCTTCTTCTTAAGTCATAGGGGGTTGGCCTTTGATGGAACATGTGAACTTCATCCTCATGGGGTTCCTCTTTGTCTAATGGACCATTATCTACCGAATCAAAGAGTTGGGACAATAGGGTATCATTACTTACCTCTTATGCTTCATTTTCCTTTAGGGCAACCTCCTTCTCAGGCATGTTTCTTTCACCCTACGGAAATAGAGCTTGATTGACCACTAGCACCGAGGAATCATATGGTTCCAAGGGAATCAAGTCCCTACAACTTGAGCCATCAACAATGTTTTGGAACTCCACTTGGAAGATCTTAGCGGTGGTTTGGAATTCTGAGCAATCCAACTTAGAATGTCTGCTTGTCTTATAGTTTTGTCACCACCTAGACAAGGCATCCTCAGCCAAGTAAACTCCACTTATCATTTTATCACTACTGATTGGTTGGTAGATAGGTGTGGGAATGCCTCCATTGTTTGGCCTTGTGTTCCATGCTCTATTCTATCTCTGGGAAGGCCTTCTTTTGAAGTTTTAACCTGAATTTTGCCCCCTTTCATAACTCTGGCCTGCAGATGTGCCAACATCGCAGTTGTCATGATTGAGATTCACTTGAATTCTTTGTTGAGATGCCTACAATTGGTTATTCTAGTTCCTCAGATGGGCCATCTTGATAGACATATTCTTTACCAATTCTGTCAATTCATCAATCCGATTCTTTTTTGTGTTACCCTATTGTGGTGCCAAATTTTGGTAGAACACTGGTTGCACCATAGGTTGGTTCTGCTGAGCAAGCAGAAATTTTGAATTTTGAAAATATGTGGGCACTTGGGGCTGTTGTGAATAGGCCTGTTGTTGTGAAGGTTTCAAGTAGTAGGTCACCAATGGTGCTTTGTTCAAGGGCTTCCCTGAATGAGGCACTAATGGAAGCTGAGGAACTTGATTCAACATCAGTGTTTGGTGGGCCAGGGCATGGGTAAGTCCTTGGATTTGATTTAGATGTGTAGTTGGGCCTAATGAGGGAATCATCCCTCCAATATGTTGCCCCAAGTTTGTTCTTGCTATGACAGCCTCTGCATAAGCATCCACCAACCTACTAGGCGGCGAGCAAATTCTTTTTACCAATGCCGGCGTGAGGTTATCCAAGGTAGCATAGTATACCAATCAAGCGAAAGGATCATCCACCACATAGGGCGGCTACAACTTCATATAGGCTCTATGAAACCTATCATTGAATGAGCTAATAGGCTCATTGACTTCTCTCCTGACAAACATGAACTGTTGTACAACTCTGAAGGACTAACTAGAAGCTTGAACTTCTGCAAGAAAGTGTTCTTTAATTGATCCTAAGTAGTTATGGTCTCGGTTGGAAAATTGATGTACCAATAATAGGCCTCACCCCCCAATGAGTAAGGGAAGAGTCTACAAGCCACATCCTCATGTTCAATCTGCATATCTTTTAGAGCTATTTGAAATATTTTAATGTGTTCTTATGTTGTCCTTTGTGGATCTCGGGGATGGAACTTAATGCAAAGTCCTTCTGAATTCTTAGGCATGTCATGATAGTCATTAAAGGACAAAGGGGAAGGCTTATTACCCAACCATGTCAGGGGAGGTGGAGGTGGAGGTGGCTATGATAGAGTGACTTGAGGCTGCAAAGGGACAATAGTAGGGACAATGCATTGGCTATGGAATTTTGGGGTAGGGGTGGTGCCTAGGCTGTGGGAGGTGAAGCGTGAAGAGGAAGTTTTGAATAGAATGGGAGAGGAAGGGGTTGCTGGAAGTGAAGTGGAGGAATGGGATGGAGGGGATGGAGGTCGACCAGTTGAGGCTAAAGTGGATGCTTCCCCTTCCTTGGCTCTCTTAGCCCTTGTAGGGGTCTTAAGCTCCTAGAAATCCCCCTTTGTCTCGTGTTGATCTTAAGACTCTAGGGTAAATGCACCAATCTGTGACACAATTTTGGTGCCAAATCAAAAAAAATTGCAAAAAGGTCAAAATTGACCATTTTACGCACGCAAAATTTTGTGAGTGCCAAATGACTTCAAAAAGGTCAAAATTGACCATTTTGCGCACGCAAAATTTTGTGAGTGCCAAATGACTTGAAGTCATTTGGTGTGTGCCAAATTTGGTGTGCACCAAATGTAAAAGTGAAATAAAACGAAAAAACATGTTTGAAACCTGCATTTCACTTCAACCCATGACTTGGCTTGGAGGATTTGTTGAGCTTTGCAACTCGCACTCACCAAATCTCATCCATTTTTTGCACTCTTAGCTTACGATTTTTCATGAGGATGTCGCCAACACGTCAGAGAGGTTGAAGATTTTGAAGAGGTATGTATGTTTATTCTATTTATTTTGAATTTGATTTAAAATGTAGATTGAAATAGGTTTTTATAATAAAACTTTGTTATAATTCTCAGGGAATGAATCTCCACCTTGAAACATTGAGAATTCACAATCACCCCCTCACAAAGAGCCTCCTATACAAGAACAACCTGAAAAGGCATCCTCAAGGAACACAAGAAAATATTCTAAATCAAATTGAAAACAATAAAAGATACATTGAACAATTAATTGGAAGATTAACCAAGCATGCTGAAACCCACCCTTATAGGAGAGGGATTGTTGAATCATTGAAGTCAATTGTAACTCATGTAGGATAAATGAGCGAGAAAATAATTTTTGGTCAAATAAGAGGCATGAGATGAGACAATTTTATGCTAGAGGTTGTCATATGTAGATGTCAAAAAATGAAAAAATTAGCAAAGCCGACTTGTGTGCCCTATTTATAGACCCGAGAACCAATGCACCTTTGTCTCATGCATGTAGGAGGTTCTCCATCCATTGGTGCCACCATGAGTTAATTAAAAATAAATTTTGGGAGCGATGGTGGATGGTATTTGACCAACCTCCATGCAATAACCATGAGGTACCATAATACTTTTTGAGGAAACTCTATTGTGAGTTTGTCTTCAATCAAATTCTAAATTATTTTGACATCTTAGACTTTCAGGGTAGAGGTGGGGGCTCCACACATGATAGACTTGTTGCACGATGTAATCCATAGTTGGCACCAAGACCCTTGGCTAGACCCATGGTGGAGCATGTCACTATTCCTTCCATTGTTAAGGATAGTTTAGAGGTGGACACACTGGATTCTATTGGCTCACTCACCCAAACCATTTTACAGTGTGTGAGGCCTCTAGTAGAGCCTGATGTGGAGGAGATATGTATGCCCAAGCTCCACCCCACCATTGTGGCACTTGTGTTGTTGTTTGCACGTACGATTACAGAGTGCTCAGGATGCAGCTACACAACCTTCATCAATTAAAGAGGCAATGGATTTCACATATGATATTCTGAATGATACATTCAACATTGACACTTAGGTAAAACTCAAAAAGTTCATTTAATGTTATTTATTAAATTATATTTTGAAATAATAACTAAATTAGTAGAATTTTGATATGATGAAATTTCAGAGTTGGATTGTTCATGAGACATGCTCCATTCCTACAGACCCTTATTCATTCTCGACGATGAGTCCATAGGTATGAAACTAGTATTAAAGATATTATTATTGCATTTGAATAGTTGAATGCTATATTTGAATGTTTGTCTCATAACATGCTTTGGATTTCAAATAGTTTCCTGGTGGACCTTTGACCTACATACCTTGCAATTCATTTCCTCAAACAACTTACACTCAGGTAGCCTTTATTCATTAATGGCGTTGTAAAACAATGTTAGCTAGTTTTCATAATTTTGCATATACAAATCTAAAAAATTGATGAGAAACACAAACATTGCATTTTAATTCCTTGATCGTGTCACATTATCTTCTCCTAATTCACTTTTTGGTCCTTTATTCCTTCCTAATCCCATCCCCTTATCATTTAATAGTTCACCCTATTTTCCATGATCCCCTCCTAGCCCATCCCACTAATATCTTCTAGTCCATGGTATGTGTCATTATGCCCTTCTACTCCCATCTTATTGTACCCATTATTATTTCACCCTAGATGTTCCATGATCCCCTATCTTCCACCCTATGTTCCTTTATCCATCATATGTTATAACATATTTATCCACGTTTCATCCTACATAACTCTTCTCTATTATTGCTACACATAGGTCAAGTTTGCACTTCATGTAATATAGTCAAACCCTAGACACCTCCTAATTCACCCCATGTTGCATTATTCCCTACTAATCACATCCTATTAACCTCTAATTACCCACCCTATATGTTTTTATCCCATCCTAGCCCATCCCATCAATCTATACTAGTCCATCCTATGTTCCATTAATCCCTTCTATTCCCATCCCATTACCCTCTCTTATTTCACCTTATATTCCATTATCCCCTCTTGGTCTTGTCCCACTATCTTTCCCTAATTCACCCTATGTTCCTTTATTCCCTCCTAATCCTATCCCATTAACCTCTAATAGTTCACCCTATATTTTGTTATCCCATCCTAGCCCATCCCATTAATCTATTCTAGTCCATCCCATATTCCATTATCGCATTCAACTCCCATCCCATTGTACCCTCTATTTTTTCACCATATGCTCCATTATCCCTTGTTGGTCTTGTCTCTTTATCCCGTCTATGCTATAGAACCTCCATCCAAATTTTATCCTATACACCATTAGAAGAAATAAATTTGGTTCCACTCAATATTGACTATTCAATCAAAAACCACCTATGCCTTGGCCATTTTCTTTTCCTTTGCGGCTACGCCTTAATTTTGTATGCTCACTGTCTTCGGAGCTTGCCACATGGCTGCCTCACGAAGCTTTTTGCTTTAGCTTCATTTCACTTTTTGGCAGTCTTCGTTTGTGTGCCGCATGGCTCGTGCTAGCTATTTTTCTGAGTCAGATCCACCTCATCTTTTGCTTCCCACCTCGTTCTTCACTTTTGCTTAGAGCTCTCCACGTGGTTCCCTCTCGCGGCTTTTTGCTGGGCGTTCTTGCTGCTTTCTGCCGAGCATCATCTGGATGACACATGGCATTTCTTTTTCCTACGCCCGTTACCTTGGAAATGCCGATGGATCTTTTGTGCTTCTCACCGCTGCGTGTCTTCTCCCGTTGCTGCATGTTTTTCCGTTTCGTATCGTGGCCTCGCTGGCGTGTTACTGATCAATGGATGTTTACTATGGCGGCTCGGATCATCTGGATCGAGGATCGTCATGCGTGGTCTGCTCTTCCATGATGCATTTTTCAGGCGGTGGGATGGCCTATATATGGGGCCTGGTTTTTCTTTTATTTGGTTGTTGATGAAGTTTAAGAGATCTCTCAAGCATTGAGGATTAAGCCTTGTGTAATAGTTACTTCCAATTCAAAGACTTCGGACTGTGCCAAATAGATTCGGCCTTTCTGTTTTCAATTATTCGTTGGTACTATTGACTTGTGCTATTGTCTTTATTTTTGTATGAATGCCTGTTCTTCAGTTTTTGTAACCTTTCATAGCTAATATAAATACAGATCATGTTTCTTCGACTCTTCTGTGTTAAAGCAAAGTTATGTTCGATTAAATTATGCATAGAGAAGGATGGTGTTGAATGACAAGTGCTTTTGAGAAAATTTATTTTAATTAATAACAATTTAATGGTTCAGGCCTTTGCATTATGCACTGTGTTCTGGTAAAATTCGTCTAAGACTTTGGCGCATCGCCTGTAGTGTAAGCTTTACATTCATGTTATTCTCCTTATCTCTTTCCTCAAACCACTAAGCAAAGAGCCGACTTCGATAAAATCTCAGAGGTCACTTAGCTAGCGCACTATGTCCCCCAATAGCTAAGTTTCCCATAAGACTACTGCTACATGCAAAATTCTGCATCAACAGTTATTTTTCTGGCACGCCTGGTGGGACCACAAACTAGCACATTCGCTTGATCTTTATAAGTGTGTATGAGCCATCGGCCTGTAACTAGATCGCAATTTGCAATATTCCCTGGCCAACTTGTACCTCCTTTAGTTTTCGTACATCCGAGAGGTCGTCAAAATAGCCCTTCACCTCCTTCGTCACCTCCTACTCCATTATCACCTAATCCACCTGTGCCCATGGCTGCTAGAAATTATGTAGCCTGGGACTCTAGTAGTCCGTTGGTAGCACCTGTGCCTCCTACAATATGGGCTCCCATCCCTGTTTTGGCCTTAAAAACTATTCCTAAATATTCTGGGGATAAATCAAAAACACCCACAGAGCATCTGCAAGATGTAACCGATGTATGTCTGGTACATGGCGTATCAAACAAGAATGTAGCCCTTAGATTGTTGGCCACCTCATTCCGAGGAAATGCGCTGAACTAGTACCGAACCATTCAAGTAGACACTATAGCTACTTGGGACCAACTTAGAACCTCTTTTTACGAACATTTCTCCAATGCTGATGATAGATCTTCGTTATACCATCAATTGGCCAACATAAAACGAGCTCCTCATGAAGCTTTGCTCGATTTTAATGCAAGATTTCACTCAACTTGGCAGAGAGTGCTTGTTGGTAGCTGACCACCTCCTGATCTGGATTTTATGTTCTACCTGAAGTCGATAAATGTTGATATCTTTATGATGTTACAAGCTCTGGGTGGAGAAACTCTTCCTGATGCTTATGCTCTAGCTGTTACTGCAGAAAATAATTTGATCGCTGCAGGGAAATTGGCGCCAAGACCGATCATGCCATTGTTCCCCGAGTGCAATGCTCCAAAAGCTGAAGTCCCTTCCACCAGCGCGGCTACGACTTCCCCCCAATCTATGTACGTCTATCTCGGGAGTGCTTCAAGCACAACATCGACAGTAGCTCCTGTAATAGCTCCTGTGCCGAACCCCATAGTTGCTGAGATGAACGAAATGAGAGAACAGATGCGGGCTATGACTAATGAACTAACTACTTTGAAGTGACAACAATACAACTATCAAAAGTTGGTGTATCAAAATTACCAAGGCAGAAAGCCTCCATACCAATTAAATCACTGGCAAGATAAGTCACATGGGAATACCCCAGCTCAATCGAATAACCAGATGGTTCCGGTAGCCTTGCCTATGCAGACTGTTCACCCTAGTTCAAATAAGGAGCTGATAGTAGGACAAAACAATTTGGAAAAAGATGCTAATTCATGGTGTTTTCTTTGCAATGATGCACATATGCTGCAAAACTGCCTGCGAGGAAATTTGCAACAACAAATTGCAGATCAATGTAGCCAAGGCACCGCATCCCTCTTCAGTAACACACCATATGCCTCTCAACAAATGAACAATGCTGTCCTTACAGCTCAAATGCAGGGGATGTCCATCCAACAAGAATCAGAAATTGTTCCTTACCAGTCTCTCTTTTCTTGGATGGAGGGAGAAGAGTCAGAATTTCCAAATGACATCCCTATGGATAAAGTACCCCGAGTGCAATCAGATTACAATACGCGTTCAAAGCAAAGATTCACCAGAGAGTTTGCGAACTCATCTAATCAAGCGTCAGGACCATCGGTGCCCGGTCCTGTAGTAGGCCTATTGCCCATTCCACTATAGTCTGAAGTGGCTATTCTTGGCCCTCCGAAGCTGCTTCTTTCGAAGGTCATGACTCCTGCAGTCATCCCTACTACGGTTAAACAATCAAACACACCAGCGATCAAGCCTGTATCAACTGTCAAACTAAAGGAGCGAACCATTGCAATTCACCAATCCCAAGTGCAATTCAACGTAGTGGAACAACTAAAAAATTCATCTGCCAATGCTTCTCTATGGGATGTCTTGGTTATTCTGAAGCAGAGGGTGCTACTACAAAAGACGTTATCAGGTGAAGAAGATGCGAAGATTTCTTCTCAATCCCCTGAAGAGAAGGTATCCAAACCCGAACTGAATAAAGTGCTGACAATTCCACATGAAGAGAAGCTAGAATCCGAAAAAGAAGGTAAGCCTAAGCCTAGGCCTTTCTTTCTAACACTGATTGTTGGTGAAAAATTACTACACAACTGTATGAATGACTCTGGTGCTAGTACCACTATCATGCCAAAGCAAGTCGCTGATGCTTTGGGACTAAAGTATGAGCTGCTAAATAAAGGAGTCATCCAGCTTGATGGAAACAAGGTTGATACTATTGGGATAATCAAGGGATTACCTATGACCCTGTTTGTCTACCCCAGTATCACTGTAAATCAGGATACTGTAATTATCGATATCCCTCCTTTATTTAGGATTTGTTTATCCCAAGAGTTTACTGGAAATGTAGGAGGATATCTGGCTTTAGACTGGTCCCACTTGATTTTGAGGATGAAGCATGGTGCTAAGATGAAGCTATTGTCAGAAAACCTGCATTCTGCACATGTTGTCGATGAAGCTCTGCTAAATTTTGAAGCAGCACACACTTCTATTTCTCAGGAAGAGAGGCACAATGTAGAGTTCCTTCAAGATGAGGAGGCTACTCGCTCCTAGACACAAGATGAAGAGAAGATGTTGGAAGAATTTATTGATACAGATCCTTTCGAAAATTATCATGCAACTGGCCTCAGAATCTATGTAATACATGAAGAAGGGAAAATCATACCCAAAGTTACTAAAGAACCTGAGGGTGAAGAGTCTTCGGAAATATGGACATTATACTTCGATGGAGCCCGATGTAAAGTAGGAGCTGGAGCAGGAATTTGTTTGATATCCCCAACTGATGAAAAGATGTTGAGATCTTATCGCTTCCAGTTTACATGTTCCAACAATGAAGCTGAATATGAAGGGATCATCCATGATTTGAGCCTTGTGGAGCAAATGGGTGCAAAACAAATGAGTGTCTTTGGAGATTCTGAGCTGGTAGTTAATCAGGTCCGTAGAACTTTGGCTGCGAAGAATATCCGCATGCAATCTTACTGGCACAGAGTCTGGGATTTGATCGACAGCTTCGAGGCATTCAACATACAGGCAATTCCGAGAGAAACAAACACTGAGGCCGACAAGATGGAAGCTATTGGAGCTCAGTTCAAGTTGGCGTCGGACTTGTTAAAAAATAAACATGCTGTGAAGGTAATTATAAGACCTGCTGTCCAAGATAACAATCAAGATTGGCAAGTATTTGACAGTGATGCTCATATTGCATAATTCTTTCAGTCATCTAGAGAGTTCGCCGATCAGCTGCAGTCGAAGATCGTCGAGGCTTACGGAGATCAAATTATTCAGTTGAAATCTAACAAGCTTCCGAGGGGTCTAGTCACTTTGGAAAGTATTTTTGATTTCGATGATGCAACAAGAGATAAAAGGAAGCTCGTGGCTGACAAAGGTGATTACACTAATTTGCATGTTGGAGAGGATAGGAAGCTCAAAGTTGGAAAGGAAGTGTCACAAAAGAATAAGGATAGATTAAGACATTTCTGCGAAGAATATCCAAGTGTAGTTGCCTGGTCATATGATGATTTAAAAGGATATGATCCTAGGATCATTGAGCATACTATTGAGCTGATGGAGGGGGCAAAGCCAGTCCATCAAAAGCAGAGACCTATGAACCCGAAAATAGAATCCCTAATGTCACAGGAGCTGAACAAGTTGATCGCATCCCGGATAGTGTTTCCAATCAAACACAACACTTGGGTGTCTAACCTGGTGCCAGTCTGGAAGAAAAATGGGGATATACGCTTATGTGTAAACTTTCGGGACCTAAATAGGGTGTCTTTAAAAGATTACTACCCCCTACCTTGAATAGAGGTAATTCTTCAGATTGTAGCTGGTTCTGAAATGTTTTCAATGCTAGATGGTTTTTCGGGCTATAACCAGATACGGGTAAAGGAAGAAGACCAATACAAAATGGTGTTCACCATGAAGTGGGGAACGTATGCTTATGCCAAAATGCCTTTTGGGCTCTCAAACGTTGGAGCCACATTCCAGTGAGCTATGGACATTGCTTTTAAATATTTGATCCACAAGATTATACTCATTTATCTGGACGACCTAACCGTATTCTCAAAATCTGCTAATGATCATTTTGATCATCTAGAGCTTGTTTTCTAGAAATGCTAGGAATTCAGAATCTCCCTGAATCCGAAGAAGTGCGTGTTCAGAGTTCCCTAAGGGAAACTATTGGGATATGTCATTTCTAAGGAGGGCATTGCTATTGATCTAGAGAGAGTCGATGCAATCTGGTAGCTCCCATTGCCTGTCAACAAAAAAGGTGTGCAGTCTTTTCTGGGAAAGGTTAATTTTATTCGCTGTTTTATTGTGGACTTTGCATGCATTGTTTGTCCAATTACTTTAATGCTTAAGAAGGACCAATTTTTCGAATGGACGACGGAAGCTAGAAAAGTTTTCGAACTTGTAAAAGAGGCTATTTCTTTCGCTCCTATGCTGGTTAATCCAGACCTGTCAAAGGATTTTATCATGTATATTTTTGGTGGTGGTAATAGTATTACTACAGTGCTTATGCAGAAAGATGATAAAGATGCAAGGGAGTCCCCTGTTGCCTTTTATTCCCGAACTTTAAAAGAATACAAAGTAAAGTATAACTTTGTAAAGAAACAAGCCTTCGCCATTGTTAAAGGGTTTAAGAAGTTTTGGCATTTGATATCATATAATAAGGTGATTGTTTGTGTTCCACATCCTAGTGTGCGAGAATATATCATGAAAGGAGAAATCACTGAAAAAAGAGCTAACTGGATCATCAAGATCCTAGAATGTGACATTGAGGTCAAACCTGTCAAGACTGTCAAGGGGAAAGGACTGTGTGAGTATATCATCGAAAACAGTGAAACAACGGCAGAATGTGACGCTCCGAAACTTGTGTTAATAAACTAAGAGAATCCCCAGAGTAACTGGCTTGATGACAGGATAAATTTTATGCAGATAGGAAAGTATCTGACGGACCTCCCATCTTTTAAAAGGCGTTTCTATCGCCTACAGAATGAAAATTTTATCCTTTTGGAGGGTGTCCTGTTTAAAAGAAATTTCAACAGCATCCTACTGAGATGTGTCAACGAGGAACAGGCCTGGAGGATATTAGATCAATATCATAATAGCCTTGCAGGAGGACATTTTTTCGCAAGAATCACAACAATTAAAATCATATGTGCCGGTTATTATTGGCCAACACTTTTTAATGATGCATTTTCCTTAATTAGGTCTTGCAAAAAATGTCAATTCTATGTTGGAAGGAGACAAAATGTTGCTATGCCTTTAAGACCCATAGTGACAGAGGAACCTTTTGCTCAATGGGGTTTAGACTTCATAGGGATGATCAACCCTCTTTCCTCAGCAGTACATAAATGGATACTAACAGCAACTGACTACTTTACCAGGTGGGTAGAAGCAGTGCCATTAAAAAATGCAACTGAATCAGAGATTGTTAATTTTCTAGAAGAACTGGTAGCCAGATTTGGCCTGCCTAAGACAATTATCTCTGACAATGCCAAAGCTTTTCTTGGCTCGAAAATGAGCCAATTCGCTCTAAAATACGGGGTGTTCTTGAAGACCTTCTCTAACTATTACCCCCAGGGAAATGGTCTCGTGGAGTCCACTAATAAGAACCTCATCCGGTTGATCAAACGGATAGGCTCGGAACATCAAAAAGAATGGCATAGGAACCTCCGGACAACACTCTGGACAGATCAAATTACGCCCAAGCAGGTATTGAAAACATCTCCTTATGAGATGGTGTATGGAAAGGAGGCATTGTTGCTTATTGCCACAGAGATTCCCGCCCTCCAATTGCTCAAGTCTCTAGAAGTTGAACAAAATGGAGCGATGGAAGTAAGGTTTTCTAAGTTGCTTGAGATGGAAGAGAAAAGAGAACATGCCTTGGAAGCAATGAATAGTCACCAACAGGTAGTGAAGAAATGGTTCAATAAAAGGGCTTCAGATTAGGGACTGCAATTTGGAGATTTGGTTCTTAAATTCAATGAACGTGGAACAAAACCTGGACATCATAGCAAATTTGGCAGCCTTTGGGAAGGGCCATTGAAGATCTACCAATGCAAACAGTTTAACTCTTTTGAGTTAGAAGATATGGAAGGTAATGCTCTAAGTATTCTAGTTAATGGAATACATCTTAAAAGGTTCTATTAATTCTGTATATGTGTTAATTTTGTACATTTGTATATATGTAATTACTCTTTGTCGCTTTAAGTTCTGGGTCTTCTCAGCACAAGATTGAAATAATGCAGCAATGGTATAAGCAATTGAAAGAAAATTATAAATGAACCAAGTGTTGACAAAAGAAGCATAGTGGATTACATTCATTAAGGTCAAAAATTTACAATATACTGGGGCTGGAAGGCCTTGGGTTAACATTTACATATGCCTGCTAAGACATGGGACTTGTAAGCAGAAAGAAACAAAATTGGTAAAACATTTTTTTTCTATAGAACACTAGTGAGAAGGACCAGCGATCATAGCAACAAGTAGCTCGAGCTTTGGAAATACCATTCTCTCAAAGTTTTCGTACCATTGAGAACTGAAAAATGGTTGAAGATAATGAATGCGCATCAGGAAATGACAACCTTCACGGACTTTGGCATGGTGCTCTTCATGGGTTTCTAGTTCGAACCCAAATAGAAAGGGCCTGGTTGGGATGATGCCTCCACGCAGCTGCTGCAGGTGAATGTTCTGGACCGAAGGGATGCCTCGACCCAATTGGGCTGCACGCACAATCTGCTCCAAACCTCTGAGGTAGCATGCAGGGAACACCAACTTCGTCAGTTTTATAATTTTACATTTGCTGACGCTGATGTCCAGCAGCGAGGCGACAAAGTGGGAGTAGACACTGGTGTTCACCCGATATTGCTCTTCATAATGCATGCAGTCCTTCCTGAGGATCCATTTGATGACTTTCACGTACAATAGGTTTTTGGCACCTGTCATACGCTTCAAGCGTCTGCAAGTAATCTTGCCAAGGAATGCTACCTGGGTCTTTCTACAAGTGAGCCTCACTGGTGTTTCCATGATTTCTATTTTCTAAGCTAAGAGATTGAAAATACTATCCAACAAGAGATTGCTACATTGAAAGGCCAGTCGATATTGTGATTCGCAATGTTACACAAGGGGCTAATTTATAGATTGGCTAAGTTGTGCTTGCTGGAGAAATCATGATTAACGATTATACCAAGTGGGTTGCTTCACCTTGGTTTTCCGCATCATAGCGTGCAAGGTGATGGAGAGGTGCAGGCTCAGATTGCAACTTGCTCCGATAAGCTAACACATCGTTCATCGATCAACCAATTGTTAGTAATATGAAGTGCCGCCGTCTCATCCGAATCAGATGAAATTATTGAGAAAAGCTCTGTTGGGCAATGTGCCCTATACGAGCATTAATGTTAATCAATACAAATAGTCTGTAGAGAAATGCTCGCGAGGTTTGCCTGGGTTCGTTTTCCAAGACAAGGATCCGCTTCCATCACACGCGAAAGATTATCTTTTAATTTTTAAGCAGTTCGATTGGTTGGCGATCTTTTCACATGAGCAAAGCTGATAACGCATAGTAACAACTTGGCATAAATGGCTGGCATGTACCTTTTTCGGTTGCCATTCCCGAGAAAGTTGAAAAGGCAAGTTATAGCATGCAGGGAAACATATTTATTGCAGAAGTTGCCAAAGAATTAAGCAATTAAGGCATTCATAAGAAGAGAAAAATGTTTGAAAAGAAGCTAAGTCATTTTGCCAAAGGTTCGCACAGAAAGCCTTGTGGAGACAAAAATGGTCAAAATTGCAGAAAATCCCACACAGACTTCGACTCAAATGGCTCTAAGCGAGCAAATAAAGAGTGCACCTCGCGTGCAACTTTACGATGCAGAGTCTTATGCCACTCTAGGCATACTTACAAAGCCTAATTGGCCTTTCACTCACCTATTGAACTAGAGGTTGTTGAGCACGGTTCCTCACAAAGACTAGGTAGTGGTTTTGGAGGATTGGGACAATGTCTTTGACCCTGAAATGTCTACCAATCCTAAGAGCCTTCGGGAAGCTGCATATGAAGGAATGAAGCATACAACGGACTAATTTTCTAAATGGCTATGGTACTGTGGGCTTGCACAGTACATGGTTCCTTTAGTGCACCCTTGCCTAGAGATTGTAGCAGCATGCGTGACACAGTTCGACCCAAGCACTGGGGTTATCAACGGCAAGGATTTTCAGGTAGTCATTAGCCCCGTGGCTATTCAGGATATGCTGTGCATCCCGTTTCCTTTGGGTAAGGAGGTTGAAGATTTTGGTATTGAAAGAATGCAGCAAAAGTGGAGAGAGTTCCAATTGGGGCCACAATTTTATCGCTCCGAGCTTCAACATCCGAGTAGTTCATCCTCGCCCAAATTCCCTTTCGATTTGAAAGCTCTAAAAGATGTAGTACAATCCGCCGTTTCTATGCTGGCAATGGTGTGTGGTTTGGACTCAGACACGGAGGTTCATCAATTTCAAATGTCCCTCTGCTTTATGCTAAAGAAGAATCATGAGGGCCCACTTTTTGATTTTGCAAAGATTATTAGTGATGGCATTCGGCTGCAGTTAAAGGAATTTGGGGTCAGCTCTAGGTTCAGGTATTCGTCTTTCCTGGCCTACTTAATTTTGCACCAAAATCTAGATTACTTTTCAACATCTTTGCTCTTGTCTATTTTTGATGAGAATGGCTTGAGGAAGCCAGTTTCGACATGGACTCCTGTCATGTCAAAAACTTTTGATTATTACGTGTTCTTGGATGCGTTCATAGCCCCAACTATGAGGGCTTTGGGTAAAGCTGGTATAAATATGACTGAACGCATTTCACCCCGCCAGAGGTCCTGGCTTGGGAAGTTAGTACCACCCTGTGACTAGTTCTTCGACACGGATTTCACTATGCTCCGTTTGCCGAGTTTCGTCTAGGAACCTTTCCGGCTTCCCCGTTTCCTCTCTGATAGAGTGCTGGCCCTGGAGGCAATGAGATAGCTATGTACCCTTGATGATGATTATTGGGGGGGAAAGCACCTAACATCCTATTTACTGTTGCCAATCATGTTTGGTTCAGTGTCACTAGCAAAGAAGAGGACTCCGTAGCTTGATACTTCGGTGACTCTACTTTCAAAATTTGGTCATCTCGGGTTGGTATTGATAGATGATTAATAGAATTACAACCCTGACAATAATTTGTTGGACATTGGCATCAAGATCGCGCACTCACCTCGGCCATTCTGGGACTTTTGGAGGAATCCCGAGGAAGAAAACCTAAGTAGATATGTAAGCCTCGAATATTTTCCTACAGTGGATGGTCGACCACCCTGACTAAATTTTTATCACATCGTGGGGAGGGTCAACCCAAAGCTCACGATCAACCCCTCTTTAGTCACTCAATTAAAGAAGCTCAATTGGGAATCCGACAAGATGCAAGCTTTTTGGATATATCGGTAGGAGATTCTGGCATTTGACAAGTTATACAATGAAGTCGCCCTCGATGAGAAGTTTGATGACATTTGGGAGATTGAGCATCCGGATGTTGAGTATTCTCTGAACCATTCAGCATCTGTGTAGCAATATAGAAAAGAGGAGGCTACTGTGGAATCTGAGGAGGGAGTAATTCAGATTCCCCCAACCGTCGTCGAGAATCCAATGCTTGAAAGGGATACTGGTAAACAGCCTGTGCAGGAGGAAGAGCTATGCTCACTGACATCTATGCCAACCGCCTCCTCCAAGCCAAAACAAAAGCAGACGAAAATCACTAGTAGTAAGAGTTGGGTCATTCTTGACCTTGATGATGTCCCAAGGGAGAAGTGACAACATACCAAAAAGGCCGACGTGGAGGAGGAGCAACCAACAACGGAAGTGGTCGAGACATCTGCGGCTCCACCGGAACATCAGGTAAGCTTTCCTCCCTCTTCTCTCTCCTCTATGTCTTTGGTTTCACCACAGTCTTCCTCTACTGTCTCATCCGCACAAGTCATCTCCAGTCCTGGATTTGCCGGTCATTCCGGTCTTGCTCCTCCCGTTTTCTCTCTTGTGTCCTCCACTTTTACTACTTTGCTCGGAACGCAATTTGGTGTTAGTACCGGGCTCGTGGGTCAACAATTTTTATCCCCAAGGCCCAGCCCTGCAGTTGGTGCATCTCCAGTTTTTTCCTACTACGTCACTTCATTTTCATCCCCTCCGAGTGGCCAATTCATCTTGCCTTTCTCCTCGGCTATTATAATACGACCCAACAAAACCTTTGATGCATCAGCTACACTATCTTTCCCGTTGGCTATCCCTCAGGAGTATCCTTTTGCCGGTGGACTAGGTATCTCGGCCCAGGAATATTTCTCGCAGGTCAATGCAAATAAAATGTCTGTGCTAACCGGATCAACAAGTGAAGAGCGAAGGATGCAACCAAGCAGGTGGAGCCCCATTTGCAAACTATTTTCAATGAAACCCAGAACTCCTTGATGTTCGTGAAGATCACTCCTAATGTGATCAAGGTAGTAAACGAAATGCAGCCCAGTGACTATTCTGTGAATACTGTCGGGTTGGACTTGCGGCAGGCCCGACTGCAAGATAAAGTTGAGCTGATGGAGGAGACTCAAATAATAGTGACTACTGATTTTCTCAAGCTCAGTCATCAAGAGAAGAAGGATGATCAGATTACGGAGCTGAAAAAGAACGTTGACATCTGGGTGAACAAATTCAAAGCCCAAGAGAACGAAATAGGTTGCCTGGAGAAGGAGAGGGGTACCTTCGAAAATAAAATCAAAAACTTACAAAATTTGGGCGAAGAGGTTATTTCGACTCTTGAGAAGCAAGTTGAACTGCTCCGAGCAAGTGAAGAGAAGTTCCAGGCAAAGAAAAAAGAGCTCTGCACTGAGTCCGACCTGCTAATTGAAGACATGAGGGAGCTCTGACAGAATACAACTGCCAAGATTACTGAGGTGAATGCCAACCTGGAGTTGGAAGTTCAAAAAACTAAGCAGGCCGAATCTGCCTTGGAAGAGAAGGAAAATGAGGTTCTTACCCTAAAGGAGAAGATGTTTGCATTGGATAAAAGCTTGGCGGAAGCAATGGCAGGTTTAAGCAGCAAAGAAGTAGAGTTGGCTACCCTAAGAACCCAATCCATTGCACCTCGGATGAGTTCCTTGGAAAGTGCCAAGGGGATGCACGCATCATACTGGGATAAGGTAAAGGCTTTGTGCCTTACCTTGTAGCCCACTTTAAAGTTAATGGCGCAAGCGGCTAGCCTCTGTGAAACAGTGAGTGAATCGATACAATAGGTTCAAGAGTTAACTTCTGAAAAAGTTCTCGAGGCTAGAATGTTATTGGGTAAGTTGTATACCGCTTCAGATGAAGCATTGAATAGCGTGGGCATCAACGACCGAATGACGACAGCTTTGGGCATAAGTAGTCTCATTTCCATGCATGAGGCCGTTCAATAGGTGGCAGATTGCAAAGTTCAGTTGAACCAGGTCACAAGCGACATGCGGGCAAAGTTTTCCTGTTTGACTCAAAGAGGCCTCCCCTCGCCTTTCATTACGGACCAGGCAGTTGCTGAAGTGGAGCATATTGTTCAAATGATTGAAGAGAAGAAGCAGGACCTTTCCATCTTCGACACCTTTGATCAATCCCCAACTGCTGACGAGATCGAAGTGATCATACATCAACTGGCACAACTTTTCTTCCAATTGGAATTGGAAAGAAAAGTATCAGGCGAATTGCCCTTCAAAGCAATCATCGATCTCAGACTAGCTCATGAGCACCTGTGAACTCTCTCTACACCAATAGACAAAATATGGATCAATTTGTAGGCCACCCTCTAAAAATTGTGAGCATTTTGTTGTTGAGCCAAAGGTTTTTGGGGTTCCCCTTTCCGCAAAATGAAAGCCCCTATGAGTCGCCAGACTGTTCAATCAAAAACTGCCTATGTCTTGGTCATTTTTTTTCTTTTGCGACGATGCCTTAATTTTGTATGCTCACTGTCTTTGGAGCTCACCGCGTGGCTGCCTCACGAAGCTTTTTGCTTTAGCTTTGTTTCGCTTTTTGGCAGTCTCCGTTTGCGTGTCGCGTGGCTTGTGCTGGCTATTTTTCCGAGTCGAACCCACCTCGTCCTTTGCTTTTCGCCTCGTTCTTCGCTTTTGCTTAGAGCTCTCCACGTGGTTCCCTCTTGCGGCTTTCTGTTGGGCATCCTTGCTGCTTTCTGCCGAGCTTCGTCTGGATGACACATGGCATTTCTTTTTCCTACGTTGGTTACCTTGGAAATGCCGATGGATCTTTTGTGCTTCCCGCCACCGCGTGTCTTCTCCTGTTGCTGCATGTTTTTCCATTTCGTATCGTGGCCTCGCTGGCATGTTGCTAATCAATGAATGTTTACTGTGGTGGCTCGGATCATCTGGGCCAAGGATTGCCGTGCGTGGTCTGCTCTTCCATGATGCATTTTTCAGGTGGTGGGATGGCCTATATATGGGGCCTGGTTTTTCTTTTATTTTGTTGTTGATGAAGTTTAAGAGATCTCTCAAGCACTGAGGATTAAGCCTTGTGTAATAATTACTTCCAATTCAAAGACTTCGGACTGTGCCAAATAGATTCGGCCTTTCTATTTTCAATTGTTCGTTGGTACTATTGACATGTGCTATTGTCTTTATTTTTGTATGAATGCATGTTCTTCAATTTTTGTAACCTTTCATAGCTAATATAAATACAGATCATGTTTATTCGACTCTTCTGTGTTAAAGAAAAGTTATGTTCGATTACATTATGCATATAGAAGGATGGTGTTGAATGACAAGTGCTTTTGAGAAAATTTATCTTAATTAATAGCAATTTAATGGTTCGGGCCTTTGCATTATGCACTGGGCTTTGGTAAAATTCGTCTAAGACTTTGGCTCATCGCCTGTAGTGTAAGCTTTACATTCATGTTATTCTCTTTATGTTTTTCCTCAAACTACTAAGCGAAGAGTCGGTTTCGATAAAATCCCAAAGGTCACTTAGCTAGCGCACTATGTCCCCTAATAGCTAAGTTTCTCATAAGACTACTGCTACATGCAAAATTTTGCGTCAACATTGACCAAAGTTGTTTTCTTCATTACTGTTGCACACCTCAACAACCAACTTCATGTGCTATAGTAAAACCCTAGACACGTCATAATTCATCGTATGTTGAATTATCCCTTTAAAAGCTTCTAGTAACATAGTAATCCTCACTTCATTCATGTGAAATTCATTGTGGAATTATCACTATGTTGACAACATGCCCTCATTAACATTAGTTCATCAAAATATGCAAAATGAATCTCAATGATCACTGAACTTTGGCATTTTGAAAGAGTTTGGACTATCCTAGTGGACCTAGTACTTTCACCATTCTCTGAGCTATAAGCACTATATTGTAGTATCATTTGAGGCAAACCATTTACTCTTTCATTTATGAAATTTATAAAGGGACTACCTGAACTTCTTTATATTGATGTTAGATATGTTGTTTCATTTGCAGTTGTTGACATCAGACAACCCTAGCATGATGGACCATGGAGTTGTTGCGGAAATAGCCAGTTCTGATCCATTCAGAGAGGTATGTAATAGATTAGTCAATTTGATATTATATTTACTCTTTTATGGTCTATTATAAAAAAATTTCACTATAGTTTTATGTAGTTTAATTTCTATTTTGATGGTTGCTACAAGTGTTTGTCACTCCAGATCGTGGGCATGGTAATGCTGTAAATGTGCATGATGATTATATCTATGAGGTAAGTGATTTATATTTTGTTATATGTTATTCCACATTTCAATTTCTATGTATTAACATCTTTACTTTTTATTGTATCAGTTGAAGGTCCATAGTGAAGAGAGGAGGACTAGCGAGCATGTTCAAAAGACAAGAGAACACCAGTCACTCCATCCAGCCGAATTTCAAAGGCAACAAAGGATCTATTTACTTCCCCTAGAGGGAAATGACTATATATTAGGGTCATTTATAGTATGCCTATGTGGAATTTTGGAACATATGTTTTGTACTATCGATATATACACAAAATTTTATGTCCATATGGCTCCTTTGTACTAATTTTGTATGGATTTTTTGGATATATTGTATATACTTTTATCAATATATCATTGTATAGCCTTATGAATTTTTGATTAATGAAAATATTATTTTGCTACTACCATTCTTGAATGATGTTATCATGCGTATCATGTAAATTGTATGCTTGAATGTTGTAGGCATGAATTTTTTCTTACATTTAATTCTTAATTAATTACTGTTGATTGCTCAATAAGCCCCATCTAAAGTGTATTGTGTAAATAAGCTCCATTCTGTAATACCCCTCCATTTTGCTTCTGGTTCAAGTTGCTTTATGCTATGTTTGGTTGCAGTTACTTTGATACTGGATACATTTTGTTATGATGTTTTGATCGTTACTATTGAGCGACAACTATTATTGTGGGATGTGGTTATCTGATTATTGTTTCACATGTATTATGGATTAATGATGTTGTAGAGTTAACATGAGATGTTATTATAAGATTACTGGATTATGATGGAAGTGTCAGTTTTGATGAGTGTATGGGTGAAGAAGACGGTTTCGCATCACTCGCTTCTGAGCACCCTACGAATCCGTAATTTCTTCTTCACGGTGTGTATTATATGCTGGATATATTGTATGATGTTGTTTACTTGGTTGCAGGATTGTAGGTACATGACATCGACTCCACCTAGTTTCACAGGTTTGAGCGTGTCGATCCAACAGTTAAGTTGAACGGGAGATAGTAGCTAGGTAACATATGTCAAGTTTACACCCTAGCCTTAGTGTGTCGTCAGTTGTGTATGTCGAGTCATTGTCTATCTTGCTTTGATGTTATTTAATTTTGAATAATTCTTGATTTAGAAATAGATATTTAGAATAATTGCGTTTAAATCATTTTGATGGTTATTTAATTTAAATAATGCAATGTGGATAAAATTTTATATTTAAATTATTTAATTAATTAAATTTAATCCAAGGGGGTTGAGTTTAGTTATTAAATAGTTAAATTAATTAATTGAACGTGATGCAAGAGAATGAAAGGAAATAAAAGAATTAGAATTAATTTTGGAATTTAATTCCAACTTGTGAGAATTAAATTAGAAATTGTAATTAAATGTTTATTTGGGAAATTGGTTGCAACTTTGGAAATTAATTTATTATTTGAAATTGCATTTTAAATTGAAAGTGGGTTTTTGAAATAGAAATAGAAATTGAAATTGAAATATTTAATTTGCATGTAATGTGAATTAGGGTTGTATTAGGTATTTTTGATTTATAAAGAATACATGTTTTAATTTTAGGGTAACAGAAGGAGATTTAGAAAAAATACATTTTTACAGCGGGAAAGAAATTTTGGAAAATTTGCACAAGGGTTTGAAGAAAGTCTTGATTGTAGAATTGATTGAAGGAAAGTTTGTTTGCATTTTTTTGGTTTTGGATTGGATTCATTGGAGGATTGAAAAAAATTCAAGAAATCTTTGGAGGAGGCTTGCATCAGAAATTCATCTCTTCCTGTAGCTTCTTGTACCAGGTTTTCCTCTTTGTGTTTTATTGTTCTTGATTGTTTTTCTTTAAAATAGCAATGATTAAATATTTGTTTGTTAAATCTGTTTTAGAAAATAAATTTGATATTAGAAGAAAAAGAATTAAACAAATTTACAACCTTTGCTTGTGAAAATTTTTGAGTGATAATTGTGAAAACCTTAGTTGAATTTAAATTATTTGGGGAAATCGATTTTGTTGTTATTGAAATAAAACATAGAGATTGAACAATGCATTTAGAATGTTTTTAGAAAATGAAACCTTCTGTTTATTATTAAAAATCGAATTTTAAAAATCTGCAGGATAGTTATATGTTTCATGGTAAAATGGTCTGGTTGCGCTGTCTATAACTTTATTTACACAAATTGGGTTGTCGAGAAATTTATAAAGTTTTTGTATTTTGAAAATTTCTTATCCCTGTCAAAATATCGCAAATACCCAGATCGTATTTTTTGATTTATGCTTGAAACATGAGACCGCTGTTAAGTTATTTTCCCATGGCTGTTCTGAAAATAAAATAATAATAAATTGATATTTATAAATATTAATATTTTAAGTATTGTTATTATAATATTAAAATATTATTTAATAATATTTTATATTATAATTTATAATAATAAAGTATTATATTTATTTATATTATTTTAAATAAAATTTGTATATTAGATTAGTGGAATTAAAATTATAAACATATGGGAAATTATTGTTTATTTTAAAATGGCATGTTAAAGTTTAATTGAAGGAGTTAAATATTTGATTTAAAGAATGCATAATTTAAAATTTAATTGTGGAATTTAAATTCATGTGTAAAAGGTCCAATTATTAATTTGATTTAATTGAAAAATATATTTATATTTTGGAAAATTAATGATAAGGGATATTTTATTTTGAATTAAACAATTTGATATTCTGTAAAGAATAGAAGATATGTTAATGATTAAATATATTTAAATATATTAATTTATATTTAGTATATATATATTGAAGGTATATATCCATTTGAGAGAATAAATAATATTTTATCTTATTTTATTCTGTTGTTTGCAAATTGGGTATTATTAGTGTTCTAAGAGAAATGATTAGTATGTGTAGAAAATGTATAGAGAAAGATATTTTTTTAATAGAAATAATTACTTGATTTAAAAAGAAATATTTATTTTGTTAATATGATTAAATAAAATATATTGAGATGTATATATATATATCCATGAGCATTTTCAATCAGTATTTACCTTGTTTTATTTAAGTGCATGTAATTTAGCTTTGCATGAAGAATTTAAAAGATAAGTTTTGAATGTATGGTCAAAATTGATAAAGAAAAATATATTTAAATATATTGAAGAATTATAAAAATATTTATATTTAAATGTTTGTTTTAATTAATGAGATTTAATTAGAAACAATATGAATGTGTGACCAAATAGACAAGCTAAAAGATATTTTTATACATTGATGAAATTGCATGTTTTTAAATGGATAATTGAATAGACATAGACTCTGGATAGAAAATTGAAAAGATTGTTTGCAATAGTGTTAGGTTGCATTAGAAGTAAATTTAGGAACTAACTATATTGAAAAAAGCAAATAGTTATTATGTTTTATTTAGTTCCATAGAGTAATCTAGTCATTGTGAATGAAATATTAAAGAATATATGTAATTAAATTTATTAATATATATATTTGGTGTCTATATAATATAGAGCATATATATATATATTAAGTGTAAAATTCATTATCGTATTTTATTTTAATGAGATGCATGCAATATATTATTGAATAGAGATTTAAAAATGGATTGATTAGTGTATATGGAAAATAGTTAGAGAAACAATATGTTATTATATTAAAGTGACTGAATGTTTTAAATAGAAAATTGAATGAGACGTAAGATTTGGTTAAGAAATGGAAAGAGTTTACTTGCATGGATTTGTGTCGATTTAAAAGTAATTAAAAAGTTGTTTTATTGATGAGGCAATCAATTATGTTATTTAATTAATTTCTTTTTAGATTAATTGAATCATTGTGATTGGATTATGAAAAAGATATGGATTTAGTATATCCAAAAGTAGTATCTTCATCATGATTATCTTAAAGGATTTAATTATCTATATTCAGTAAAAAGAAGTAAGTTTAATTGTTTTAGATTTCCCATAATGAAAAGGGAAATAGGGGTTATGATTATTTTAGATGATCTAGTTATCGTGTCTTTGACTTTGTCAACACTACCTATTGAATGAGTATGGATTTAGGAAATCCAAATATTAGATTTGATTGATGACTTGAATGCTTTTATTGCTATGTCGTCAAGTTGCATTGTTGGTTTTGGGAATTAGTGTTAGTCCTAAATTATAAGTCTTTCAGAGGAACTTAGATGATAAGGGTTGTTGAATCTTTATGCCATCCAGTTGTTTTCCCTTGGGTAGTGCATGGCGTCTTTTCAGTTTTACCCAGTTTTCACGAACGGGGATGTTTGCACCTCCTTGGTTTAGGAGCGGATTATGGGATCCGTGTCTCCTTGTATAGAGTGACCTTGTTATGTGGTTTCATTTTGTTGCCTCCTGTGAGAGGAGTGGACTATGTGGTTGTTGCCTCCAAGATGTTTGGAGTGAGTTCTATTATTTGTATCCTCCTTGTGTTGGAGTGGATTATGATGCCTAGTTGGTATGCACTTGTGGTTCCCTTGGTGGATTGTTTGGGTGTGTGTTGTCAAATAGAAGAGTGGCTTCTGTTAGGCGCCAGAGCCCAAAGAGGTAAACTGGATAACCTTCATGAGTGATTTAAACAAGTGATAATTAAAATAATGTACTTAGAAGATTAGGACTAACTTCACATTAATCAAGATAATTTAATCCTCACTCATAGACACAAGGGCTTGTTTAGACTTGGGATGAGTGAGAAGGCCTGGAATGGCAAGATCAACTATCTAGTTCTTGTGAGAGGTAGTTGATTCCGCATGAGTGAGTATGAGTGTCGGGATTCGGTTGAGGCCACCAAGATTACTTGTGTCGGAGCCTATGAAGAATGCCTAGAGGAGATCTCATGACAAACCTTGCGATGACACTCTATCTAGGACAACTATTGTTAATTGTTTTATATGTATGGTTCTGTGAACATACTTGATCTAGTTTATCTCTGGAAGCAATGTGATCTATGTCAGTGATGTGAATGTTGTACTTGACTTGTACTTGTGATGTACTTGAGTTGAGCTGGATTTGTACTTATGTATGACATTTATTTGGTTATGTTAGTATGAGTCTGTCTTTGGTTAGAGGTAGTAGAATCTTTGTCCATGTTACTTTGTTACTATCTCCTACCATGGGGGGTGGGCCTTCGGGTACCATTTGGTTGGGTGGAACATGTGCCAAAACTGTTGGGTCCCCATCTATCTTCAGTACTTGGTGGCGAGACATCCAGATGGATAGTTCGTGGTTCTTGTTGTAATTACTTGCATTGTAATATTTTGTAACGCCCTGTCATGCAACCCTAAAGGAAGTTGCAATTTACTAAACAAACAAACTAATTTTTTTTAAAAAAGTATAATTAATATGCAAGTTCGCTACACATTGCAACAACCTTTAAGGTTACGAGACTGAGATTACTTAATTACTCATGAACAACATTAAGGAATCGAAACCATAACATTGAAATACTTATGAAGTAAAGAACACATACATTCCATACAAGATAAATTCATCAAAGAAAATTAAAGATACCATGAGATCTCTTTTAATAATAAGATTACCACACTCATTCCTCGAATGAGGTAAATCCAAAAATATGAATTATATATTACAACTTCCACCTCAATACAAGGAGGGGTAACAATTACAAGATTAACTGAAATGAATAAAGCATACAAGGCAACGAGATCCCACGAGCTCTTCAACTAGAAACCTCGTCAACACGAACAAGAAGGAAGCCCAATGGAGTAAGGTGCACACCGCCCAACCAAGTGGAACCCAAAGGCCCACCCCCCGTGCTAGGAGATAGTAACAAGGTACCATGCGAAGACCAACTACCTCAAGACACAGGCATAAACCAAACTGATTCAAACTGACACACGAATCACACAAGTACAACTCAAGCTCAATGCACGTACAACTCAATTACATCACAAGTACATCAAGCACAACTTTAACAAGGTTACATTGCTTCCAAGTATAACAGATCTGGTATGTTAGGAAAATCATACACAAACAATCAAGTACCAACTACAGGGATACTATAACATCACTGACATGGATCACAATGCTTTAGATGACACTCGAATAAAATCCTTCCAAAGGTTACCCAGATTACCTCTCACGGCTCTGGCCCCTAACGGAAGTCACTCTCACTTTACATCACACATTCAAACCAATACCACGGAAAGCCCAAGAACAAACAAATAGATAAGACGATCACTCCAACACCAGGAGGAAACATAAGTCAAGCCCTCTCCAAACACTGGAGGAAATAAGCATAACAAAACCACTCCATACAAGGAGCCACTATTCCTATAAAACACTCCTTTTACATGAGGCACAACGCATCCTCATTCATGAAAATTGGGTAGAACATTGACACAACCTCAAGTACTAACCAAGGAACTAACAAAAGTTTGACCTCACAAACAACAACTTCCGAACTCTAGGGTCCACTGGAAGACTTACAATCAACGACACTTAACCCACTACCTCAAACATGAACACAGAGGAATCAATCACACAAGCATTTGCGTGGAATAAACTAACTTTGGATACCTTAAATCCACTTCCTTAATATAAATCAATAGTTAATGACACAAAGAAACTAATTAAACAATGCCTCTTTTAGGCAAGGGAAAATAATTTAATCAAAGTATTTAATTCCCTAATTATAAATAATATTGAAATATGACATTTACTTCATCATTCCAAATAGGTTGATACATGATACGACAACCCATCTAATTTAAACTCCTTCCGAAAGATTTTAACAAACTAATGACATATTTAACCCAATTGCCAATACAAGAACACAAAGGAAGTAATCACTGACGCAAGTGAAATATCTACCTTTGGATATTCTAAATCCATTTTCTTTTCAAAAAAAAGAACTCACAATAAAGATAATAACTGTCTTAACAGATTAATTGACTAATACAATCAATTGGTTCAACAGTTGTAGCGAAGGAAAATACTAACTTAATAACTAGCTCAATTCCCTCGACTACTTTAAAAACCAACATAATCCTTTGCCTTTTATAAAATTCAATAGCTTATAGTCTTAGCAAAGCTAATTTAATATTATCTCCTTCAGATACATGCCAAAATTTAAACCCAATATTTAATCCTATAATTGCTCTTTTCAATAATAAGAAAATCAACATTTTAAACAAGCAATTTAATCATAACTACATCTTCTTTGGATTTCCTAAATCCACTTCATTCAATAAAATTTCATAGATTGTTGCCATAATAAAACAGATTTACTAATGTCCCTTTTTGACATAAGGAGAACTTTAAACTAATATTTAATTTCTCAATCACTGGTAATTATTAAAATAATTATTTACTTGGTCATTTCAGACATACTACTTTACATCATCTATTTCTTCTTTCCGAAATAATTCATCTAAACAATAATTAATTTCTCTATTAAATATATTATTTGTAAATCAAATCATTGTCCTTTCCCCAATATAATATTTTAACTCAATCCACTAATACGACTATTATACTTGATTTACAATTTTCTCATTTAAATCTAGATCAAGTCAGTAATTTGAACTGTTGAACTATTGGACTTAAATTTAAGTTTCACATTTATATTTAACTTCAACATCATTTAAAGCTATATTTTAATATATATGTATTTGAAAATCTATACACATATATTAAAATAAATGACACAACTAAATATTTAAAATTCTAATAATTCGTCTATTAACAAATTATGTTAATACAATTTATTCATTTCCAAACTATATCATCTTAATTCCGTTATTTCAACCATTATTTCATAGTCAAGTATTTAATTCTCCCTTACTTGCAATTAATAATAATTAAATAACCTTTACTCCTTCAATTTAAAATAAATCATTTAAAAAATATATCTACAACTCTTTTGTAAAATAAATCATTTAAAAATTAATTAATCATGATATAAAAATTACCTCTAATAAAATACTCATGCCACTAATTAACTCCTCTTAATATATATATAATATTCCTATATTATAAAATATAATATTTAAAATATTATTTAACAATATTTTAATATTATAAAATATAATATTAAGATATTATATTTTTGTTTATTTAATATACAAAATCAAATGATTTTAGGGCATGGGCTTTCTCGGAAACCATGCGCACATTATGGGAGAGGAGGTGGCGGCCATGTTTTCACAAGCGATGGCCATGTTTTCATAGGCAACGACCATGTTTTCACAGGCGGCAGCCATCCTATTTGTTGGGCATAGCTGGTTCACCCACAGTCGAACCCAAGCCTTGGGACGACTATGGGTAACACAGTCGGCTCCCCTAAGGGCGCCAGCTATGTTACACACAGCCGAGCCCAAGCCTTGGTGCGGCCAGTGTAGCAAGAGAAGTGGGGGCTGCGTGGAGGCTCGGCCTCCATAGCCATCCCCTGTATGGGGGTGGCGGTGGGGGCAGCGCCTCCCACAGTCCCCCCAAACCCTCCTTTTATTTTATTTTATTTTTATTTATTTATTTTTTTGTTTTAATTTCAAAAATTTATTTTCTTTTAAAAAATTCGAAAATTAATTTTAAAACCAGGGTTTGCCATTGTTTCAATTTTAACATCACACAGTTAAATTTTGAGAACAAGGGATAAATAAATAAGTATGAATATATATAAATGTTTGATCATATATATATATATATATTTGTATACAACAATTTCAATTTGAACAAACAATAGCAGGATTGATCAAATACAATTATGATGCAATTTTTTCTTGAAGAACTACATTTTCACACACAGATTTTCAAAGTTTTGAATCCAAATTCAAGATGGGTTTTTCATGCAAATCTCAAACAAGATTTATATATAATTTCTATAAACAAACAAGAATTGAAAACTCTTTCAAAATGCAATTAATTTAACAAAGAAGAAAACCTAGTTCTAGAAGTTTGATAAGATCCAAAAGGGTGCTATGATTCCTCTTCAAAATCCAGTTCCTCCATGCAAATCCAAAACCCCCAAAACCAGAAATTCTTCCCTTCTCCATTTTTTCATTTTTCCATCCTTCTTTTCATTTTTTCCCCAAAAACCAATTATTAGCAAAATAGAAAAATATCTCCTCAAACCTAAAGGGTCTAGATTTTTGAAAATAACCCTAATTTCCAATTTTGCCTTTTTCTAATTTCCAAAAAAATAACATTTAAACCTTTTCTTAAATTTTCAATTTAATTTCAATCCAAGACAACTATAATTACCAAAATGCATAAATATCTTCATTTCAACATAGTTAATTTAAATAAATTAATAAAATAAATCAAATCCAAGATTTAATTATTTTATTAAATTAATCCATAAATAAAATAACATTTTCTTAAATTTTCAATTTAATTTCAATTCAAGAAAAACTACAATTACCAAAATGCACAAATAACTTCATTTCGACACAATTAATTTAAATAAATTAATAAAATAAATCAAATCCAAGATTTAATTATTTTATTAATTACATTAAATTAATCCATAAATAAAATAACATTTTTCACAATATAATCGGATTAATTGAATCAACAATTTAACCACATAGTCATTTATTTAACTTTTCTAACTTGCAATATAATAAGATCAAAGCAAGAGAACAATAACATTTAATTCAACAGACCCAGACAAAACCGACGGCACACACAAGACTAGGGTGATGGCTTGACACGAGAAACCTAGCTACTATCTCCCAATCAAATGCCGTTGGCAATGGACACGCTCAGACCTGTGAAACCAGGTGGAGTCAATGTCTTGTGCCTGTCAACCTGCAAACAATAGAATATCGTACATGTATATCTGCATCATAGAAAGCACACCGTGAAGAGGAAATAACGGAATCGCAGGGTGCTCACAAGCGAGTGATGCAATCCTGTCCCCTTCACCCATACAACACTACTAACTGACGAATTTAACATCAATAGTTTAATCAACAGCAGAAAGCATCATTAATTTAATTATTCACAATGGTAATCTCAAAGCATGTCATAATAATAACACCTGAATAAATCACCATTACGTCAAAATATAACAAGCACATCATTTTGCAGACAAAGATCAATTAGAAATCAAGTACCACAGTCCAAG